>QLTV01004134.1:194332-205686 GCA_003457575.1 Thermophis baileyi
GAGTTTGACCCCCCTGCTCTAAGAGATCATGGGTGAAACTGCTAATGGGTGTTGTGTTCTGACTGACCTCTAAATGAACCCTAAATTGTTACGCTTAGTTGAACTCTGAATGAACCCTGATTTGCTATGTTTCAGTGAACTTTAACTGAACTGTATGTTTTCATTCAGGTCCAGCGTTTGACTGCTCAAACGCTATTGGTTGTTGTGTCTGACAGCCCTCTATAAAAGAGCTAGCTGTCAGACTGTGCTTTGCTGGTTGTCTTGAGTTGAGCTAATAAAAAGAGCTGTTCTGAAGTCGGTCTCCTGTGGTCGTTCCCACTCTCTAACAGACCCCCTTTAAATACCTTTTGTGGCCACAGACCATGGCCATGGACCACCAAGACTTAACTCAATATTTAAATCATAACATTTCTTCAAGCCTTCGTGGACCACCTGTGATGACATCGCGACTCCCCAGGGATCTGCAGGCCATGGGTTGAGAACCACTGTTCTACTCCCAGCCCAAAGCAAGAGACCTTATTTCATCCTGGACAAATGGTTGTTCAATCTTTTCTTAAAAACCTCCCGTGATGGAGCACCCACAACTCCAAGTGGCAAGTTGTTCCATTGATTAATTGTTCTCACTGTCAGGAAATTCCTCCTTAGTTTTAGGTTGGATCACTCTTTAATTTAACTAAAAATACTGAACTAAATATTAAATTGAATTTTAACTAAATATTAAATTGAATTTTAACCAAATATTAAATTGAATTTTAACTAAATATTACATTAAAATTTAACTAAATATTTAATTAAAATGCTCAATTTTGCAATCTCTTTTTCACAGGATTTCATTCCAATCCTAATCATTTTATTGTCGTTCCTTAAAAATGTATCATGTTTTTTGAGTTCTTCTTGAGCTGTGGCACATTGAACTAGATACTAAACTCCAGATGGAGTTTGACCAACCAAGAAAAGTGCTATTTACTTCTTCCCATAATTTTAAAGATAATTTTGTTGATTGGCTAAAATTGTGTTTGCAATTTTTTCAGCAACATCCACTCTGCTAATTAAGGTTATAATAAAGTATAATTTTATATTTAAATAAAAGTATATTTATTCTGTAGATAATTTTCTAGTATTCTTGCTAAGCCATCTAGTCCCCATATGATACCTCTGCATTTGTTCAAAATCTGTGCTTTTGATTTTAATTCTGTTATTTCTTTGGCTTCTCAATTTATCAACATAATTTTGAATTCTATTCCTGTCTTCTGGAATGCTATCTATTCCAACTAAAGTTGTGTCAAAGGCAAATTCGGTAAGCATTTCTCATACTAAGAGCTCACAGGAAGGAGGAATTTACAGCACTGGAAAAGATGATAGGCTGAGCAAAGAGAAAGACATAATAAAAATATTAATAAAATGATATGTGGAAAGAAAGGGAAACTAGAAAGAAAGCAAAAAAGAAAAAAGAATGGAAAGAACAATACAAAAACGTGTAATATTTTACTTAAAGAATTGAGCTAGAGTACTCTCACAATCAAATTAAATTAAAATTTGATTTTAATCAAATTAAACAAAAGGAAATTAGAGATGCTCTAGAAAAGGAAGCAAGAAAGTAAAGTTTTGGAAGAAAGCAGACCATTGAGAAATAATTGGTCGGAACAAAAGAATCAGGGCTTTAAAAAATGAATAAGAGCTGACCTTGAAGGAAAAAAAAAAGGCTAGAGATTAATTAGTAGTGTGACATTTGAAAGGACAATAGATTGCAAAGCAGAAGAGGAGACTGGATAAAAGAGTGGGAAGAATGGACAAAACAGAACAACCAATCAATAAAAAGAGGAGCAATGTGCCAGGATGTTGTGGGCCATGGATGGTGAAGAACTAAAATGACTACTAACTGGCTACTAAAAACTAAAACTAACTACTGTCGTGACCTACAGAAGTCACCATTGCATCTGTATCCAGGGAAATATTTTGAACATAACGGGAGACTCAGCCACAGGTCCTGGATTCCTTTTCCACCAAAAGAATTGAATTCTGCCTCTCACTTTGGGCTCTAAGAGGGGGCAGGATGACATCTTCCAGAGCTCTTAAAATCCCCCCAGACCTGACATGCCAATGAGGCACTCTTTCCGCCTTATTCAGAATATATATCCAATCTCAGCATGCCCTTGGGAAAGTTCTCTCTGGGGAGTAGAGGCTGAGCCAATCATTCCTACTGCTGTTGCCAGGGTGAGGGGCATTTACCTAACTACCTCCGTGCCATGCAGAATAATACATTGATGAGATTTTCCAGTATCCTTCTTCTGCCCCTCCCCCTTAAAAAACCAGAATTATTCCAAAGGTGTTGCTAACTCCATATGCAGAACTATAACTATATATATAACTATATAGTTATATAACTATAACTATAACTATAACCGTTCTGTGCTTGCAGAAGGGATGAATGAGGGTTGGGCATCAGTGGTGGCCTGGCCTCAAGAGGCTTTCTATTAATCCTGCTGGTTGGCATCCTACAGATTTGGGACCAGTAAGTGTCAGGTCCAGAAAAAAAAAAGGATAATAATAATTGAGCTTATAAGTAGTTCTTGATTAACAGCAGTTCATTTAGGGACCATTCAAAGTTACAGAGGCACTGAAAAAACTGACTTATGACCGTTTTTCACACTTATGACCGTTGCAGCATCCCCATAATCATGTGATCAAAATTCAGATGCTTGGCAACTGGTGCATATTTCTGAGAGTTGCAGCATCCTAGGGTCATGTGATCAACTTTTGCGACCTTCTGACAAGCAAAGTCAATGGGGAAGCCAGATTCACTTAACAACCGGCTTACTAACTTAACTGCAATGATCCATTTAACAACTGTGGCAAGAAAAGTTGTAAAAAGGAGTAAAACTTAACAAATGTCTCACTTAGCAACATAAATTTTCGGCTCAATTGTGGTCATAAGTCGAGGACTACCTGTATTTTTGAGCTTATGAAATAAACTCAGTAAACTCAATTATTTTTTGATCTTTACAGGAACACAAAATCTAATCTTTAACTGTGCGGAAATCTTCCCAGAAATTTTTCCTTTCAATCTGCCTTTTTGGGCTTTGAACCCATCCATCTTCCTTTGCAGTGATAGACCACATACTACCTTTGAGCCAGTTTTTATAAGGTAACCAAACATTCTTCCTGCAATTTTTAATAAAATCTTCTCATCATCCTGAAGAGATCTACAAGAGGACGGAAAAGGGGGGTGGTATTCTTTAAAATGTCTGCAAATGAATGTAATGAATTGCAAAGGCAATTTTTCTTTTTTAAAAACTTAGAAAAAAAATGAAGAACTGTTCCTTTGCAACACCACCCATATTTCTTTTAAAAATTGTTCTTCCAATTTCCTTTTTCATTCCCTCTTCCCAAATTGCTGAATGGAAACAGCTCTACTCTAAGGTTGCTGGAGCCGTTTGCAATCCCATCTGCAGTTTAAATGCAAGAGGTATAATGATTTAGAAACCAGAAGAATAAGTAAAAAGCCCAGCAGTCATTATCTCAAATAATGAGACTTTTTAATGCAAAATCAATGTTTGTTATAATGAAAATAGATTCAGCAATTCCTGCTGGGCCAGATGTGCAAATCTTTCTGACTGTAGTAAATGTGGCTCCTTATTTTGAACACTCTGATGAAGATTGTTATCCAAGAGTAAAAATAAATGTCCGAAATTATTTACGGCTATTGTTACCGTATTTTGTGTGGTTCCCTTAAAGAAAAATCTTGCCAAGATTGAATTAAATCACTATTTATGTCATTTTTATTAGTTGCCTATCAATAACAGAAAGAAAAGAAAAAACTGTCAGTTCATTTAAGTAGTATATTAATGATTGCCTATAATATATACTGTAACTTCTATAAGTGCACTCTATAGGAGCAAACCCTATAGCTTAGTGGAAGAGTGCTTGGATTAGAGAAGATTTGTGCCTGGATGAAGGTTAGAAGGAGAAGAAGGCCATCCCCCGTTTCCTCTAGATTCTAGATGATGTGGGCTTTGATGGGCCCCTGGACAGTTCTCTGCAGCTTCCCTCAAGTGGTTCCCCTTTCTAGGGTGCCACACTGGTGCTGTGTCTCTGCAGATCTCATGTTTGTCTGGACACCAGCCTCCTGGGTGGTTCTAGAAATCCATACCTGCTGGAAACCATTTCAGGCTTAGGAATTTGACATTTTCATCAAACTCTTTGTTGGATATGGCTCCAATCCAAGGGAAGAAGGTTTTTTTTTTAAAAACAGGACTATCTGCTAGCTGATGTCTCTTTAGAGGAACCTGTAGCCCCAGATTTCAAGGTCCCTTAGCCAGTTTTCAAAACCACCTTTGCAAACATAAAGTTTCTCTGAGTTACAGAAGCATATGATGAAACAGGAGAAAAAAGGTTGTCACACAGAAGAAGGAATGGGTTTATTCTAAATTGTCCCAGAGGGCCGAACTAAAACAATGAAAGAGGATAAATGTCAGTGGTAGGTTCTCCTTCACTAGAGATCTTCATCCACACACACTGATCAAAGGATTGAACTCCAAGGTCTCTTCCAACTCTATGACTCTTTGATTCAAAACCCAAGAGATGGTGGGCTGCAAAACAGGAAGAGTCAAAGAACTTATCAGAGGCTTCATAGTGTTCCTGACTATCTGACCTGTCAGTCATTTTTCATATATGCCCTTACAGAGCAAGAGGATGGACTAAATGACTTCTATATTCTTCCCTGTTACGTACTGGGACTAGAGCATTAAGGCTCCAGTCAGGTCCTCCATTCTGGCGGGAAAATACTTGAAGCCGATTGGCTGAGCAGTCTGACAGCTCCCTATATAAAGGGAAGCTGTCAGACAGAGAGCTGCTGGATTGTACATAGTTGCCTGAACAAAGAGCTGTTGTTGTTACTGAACCTGATGTCTGCCTCATCCGTTCACCCTATCTAACATTCCCCCTCTGAGGTAAAGTTAGTCAGGCATGACTGGCTTGTGACAAAACCAAGCTGGCTGCTATTAATTGTTGCATTGTTATGCAAATCTTCAGAAATATGCTATTGAATAATCTGCTCAAAACATCGCCCCATTTAGACATCAACGGGACAGGTGTGATTTCCTGCGTCCTCTTTCCCCTTTTTGAAGCCAAGAATGATATCAACTCTCCTCTTCAAACATAATAAGCAGGTCTGCTAGTCCCAGTCCTTGAGTGTAATTCATCAAATCCTGGAGACTAGCATTCATTTAAATTGGCTCAGGGATGTTTTACATTCCTTGTCTGCCCAGAGGTGCAATTCCTTCCTTCCACTAGGGCCACAAGCGTAGCCATCTGGGGCTTTTTTGCCTTTTGAGAGATAAAGTATGAATTAAGAAGTTTTATCTTCTCACCATGGCCTGGGACTCTCTTGCCCTCTTTTGCTTGCTCATTCCCTTCCTTTTTGCTCCTCTTAGGTAGTAGCTGTTGTTTTGCAATAGTGGCGAATATCTGTAGCTCAAGTGTAGGATGAGGGTAAAGGTTCATTCTCCAAGCTTGTGGGTTGGTTTCTGAACATTTTGTTACCAGGCTAGGTAACATCTTCAGTGGAGTTTAGGGGATGTCAGTGTCAGCGTTCTGTTTATAAGGGCTTCAGGTGTGGGTGTGTCAAGTGAGGGTCTTGTGATGAGTCATCTGTGAGTCTTGTGATGGGTAACCTCAGGTCAGGGTCGTTGGGAGGTGAACTGCTGGTGTGTGTGGTGGAGAGGGAGTTGCACGAGTTTCCCAATGACCCTGACCTGAGGTAACCTCCTTATCACAAGACTCATCACAAGACTCATCACAAGACCCTCACTTGACACACCCACACCTGAAGCCCTTATAAACAGAACGCTGACACTGACATCCCCTAAATTCCGCTGAAGATGTTACCTAGCCTGGTAACGAAACGTTCGGAAACCAACCCACAAACTCGGAAAATGAACCTTTACCCTCACAGTAGCTGTTGTTGTTTTGAGCACAGCTCATTCTGAACCATGGCATTTCTGGCATTATTACCACAATTTCTGGTGACTGCTTTCTTTAGTTCTATGTCTCTCCTGCCATATACTACATAGCCCCCATTTTCTTTTCAGCATTTAATAAAGTATGAGGTGTATTCACACCAGGGTCTTTAGACATCTCCCATTCTTGCTTTAATATGAAACATTTGAGATTTTCAGTTTCCCATTTCACAGTTTCCCATTGCTACTCTTCCAGGACACTTTTCTTCTTCAGAAATTCAGATGACTGCAACTGACCTTCATTCCATCAGAAATCCCATATGCAAGACTTCTTCCTCCCTTGCTTATCATAACTCATGAGTCTTCCTTCCTCCCAAAGTCCCAGGCATCTTCACTTCTCCAAATAGTTCCTCCTTGTTCCTGAGGGTGAGATCAGTCACAGCAGCCTCCCTCATTTCATATTCCACCTTTTAACAAAGGAAGTTGACAGTTATATAGGACACTGGTTAGACTTCCAGCCAACGTCAGAGATAATAGGGGTCTCCCCTTATTGGTATTACTGCCTCTTGCCTCACAACCACATCGTCTCTTTATCCAGGTGGTCTGAAACTTTCTAAGATTCTAAAAGTGTGAGTGCTTGTGCTTGCAAAACAGGTGGTCCTTTGTTAACAATCATTAGTTAAATGACCATTCAAACCAGGGGTGAAATCCAGCAGGTTCTGACAGGTTCTGGAGAACTGGTAGCAGAAATTTTGAGTAGTTCGGAGAACCAACAAATACCACCTCTGGCTGGCCTCAGAGTGGGGTGGGAATGGAGATTTTGCAATGTCCTTCCCTCAGGAGTGAGGAGGGAATGGGGATTTTGCAGTATCCTTCCCCTGCCACGCCCACCAAGCCACGCCCACCAAGCCACACCACGTCCACCAAGCCACGCCCACAGAACTGGTAGTAAAAAAAATTTGGATTTCACCACTGATTCAAACTTGTGATAGTGCTGAACAACTGGATCTTACAATCAGTCCTTAAAACCTGGCTCACAATTATGACATTTCAGCATCCTGCAACCACATTGTCACCTTTTGAGACCTCCACTGTTTGCTTCCAACAAGCAAAGTTAAGGGGAAGCCAGCAGGAGGTCACAAATAGCGACCACATGATATCCTTGCTTAATGATGACACGGGATTTCTGGGATTACCATCACTAGGCAGTCTGGAACATAGAACATAGAATAATAGGATTAGAAGGGACCTTGGAGGTCTTCTAGTCTAGCCCCTGCTCAAGCTGAATGTTTCTATGAGCAAGAGTAGAGAAGCTACTTTCCTTGTGTTCACAAGCTAAGTCATTTCTATATTCAGGCACAGCTAGAATGTTGGCAAGGAAAACAAAATGGATCCCTCATATCAAGCACGCTGCAAGAATATACATAGAGTGCAATAATAATAAGTTAATTATTATTAAGACCAAGTACAGAGCCAAACCAACCAAAGGTGTTGTGTTGTCCATGTTTAAATGAAACACTGAGAAAGAAGATCTTCTAGTCCAACCACCTGCTCAAGCAGGAGACCCTATACCAGTGATGGTGAACCTTTTTCTTCTTGCATGCCAAAAATGGGAGCGTGCGTGCGCATTAGCGCGCGCGCGTGCCGGCACACAACACCCCCCCACGCACGCTGCACAGCTCATGCACGCATCCCCATGCATGCTCCCCCCCCATTGGGCTGTTTTTCACCCTACAGAGGCTTCAGGAGGCTTCCCTGAAGCCTCCGGAGGGCGAAAAATGGCTCAACGGGCAAACCGGAAGTCCATTTTCTGAACTTCTGGTAAGCTGGTTGGACCATTTTTCGCCCTCTCCAGGCTTCAGGGAAGCCTCCTGAAGCCTGGGGAGGGCGAAAACGGCCTTCCCCAAGGCCGAAAATCAGCTGGCCAGCATGCACATGCGCACTGGAGCTGACATAGGGCAACGCCTCGCGTGCCCTCAGATATGGCTCCGTGTGCCACCTGTGGCACGCGTGCCATAGGTTCACCATCACGGCCCTATACCATTCTAGACAAATGGGTGTCCAACCTCTTCTTGAAAACCTCCAGTGATGGAGCATCCAAACTTCTGGAGGCAAGCCATTCCACTGATTAATTGTTCTTACGGTCAGAAAATTTATTTTTAGTTCTAGATTGGATCTCTTTTTAATAAACTTCCATCCACTGCTTCTTGTCTTCCTCTTCTCTGTGATAGCCCATCAAGCATTGGAAGACTGCTATCATGCCATCCATCGTCCTTCTGTTTGCTAGATTCGTCATACCCAGTTCCTTAACTGTTCATTGTACAATTTAGCCTCCAGACTGCTAATGATCTTTGTTGCTCTTCTCTGCACTCTTTCTAGGGCCTCAACATCTTTTTTTTCTATCGTGGTGACCAGAACTGGATGCAGTATTCCAAGTGTGGTCTTACCAAAGCAGTATAAAGCAGGGCTAATAGTTCTGGTGATCTTGATACTATTGTTCTGTTGATGCAGCCTGGGACTGCATTGGCTTTCTTGGCAGTTGCAGCACACTGCTGGCTCACGTTAACTGGTGTTCCACTAGGACTCCTAGATTCCTCTCACAGTTACTGCTCTTGAGCCAGGTACCACCTATTCTATACCTGTGCATTTGGTTTTTCTTTCCTATGTTTTAGGACCTTACCAGGCATACATTTGATCTAATTGGAAGAGTATTGGATTCATTCTAATTAATAGAATAACCTGTTAACTTGATTTATATGCCAAAATGATTTATATGCCACAAATTTTGGAAGATAATATTTTTAATTTTCAATATGTTTAGATGATTTAATTCTGACTCTTACGGTTAGATTTTTTTCAGTTGGGAACTCAGTTAAATTAATTTAGATAATTTGGATTTATCGCGCTCTGTCTTCTTTTTGGAACTCTTGCTGTGCTATTTTCTGACTGAGAAGAGGCTGGGCAGAATTAGACTGACGCACTCCAATTTGCACTTGTTTAACTACATCTGCCTCTTTACTGCTATTTGTTTCTCATATTTATTACTCTCGTCAAAATTCAGGTTTAGTACTCAGGGGCTTTTTGCCAGCAACACTAATGGAGAAGAATAGATGCATTATTTGTAAATAATGTATTATGATGATACAATTTGGGTCTCTTAGCTCTAACCACAACCCATCCAGCCTTACATTATTTATAATTTACACACACCTTCCTAACATCGCTATGTAAATATTTAATGCCGTAAGCAACTTTTTGTTCCTAGATCTTCTGAATTCCACAGATAGCTGTCAAAAGTACAAGTGAAGGGGAGAAAAAAGGCAGATTTCCTGGGGAAGGAGTCACCCACCCCTATGGACTTCAGTGGGATGCACAGCTAAGAAAAGGCCCAATATCGGTAAGGAGGAACTTTTAAGCTCAACTAGGAGAAAGATAGCTGGTTGCTGGTTCTTTGGAGCTTTACATGGGATGTTGGCAAACCTCGACTTACAACCATAATTGAGCCCAAAGTTTCTGTTGCTAAGCAAGACAGTTGTTGAGTCAGTTTTGCCCCATTTTACAACCTTTCTTGCCACCATTGTTAAGTGAATCACTGCAGTTGTTCAGTTAGTAGCATGGTCATTAAGTGAACCTGGCTTCCCCATTGACTTTGCTTGTCAGAGGGTCACAAAAGGGGATCACGTGACCCAGGGACGCTGCAACCGTCATAAGTACAAGCCAGTTGCCAAGAGTCCCGATTTTGATCACGTGACCATGGGGATGCTGCAATTGAGAATTTTCTCAAGGGGATTGTATAATAAAGAGAAGATTTGGCTATATACTGTAAGTGTATACTTGTCAATGGTTTTCTTATGTACAGTTATCAGAAACGTTTAAAGTGGATGAAAGATTTTGTTGTTTTGAACAATGTAAGAACTAATGATGGATCATTTGAAGTTACAAAGCACTGAAAAAAGTGACTTATGACAATTTTTCACACTTACAACCATGGCAGCCTCCCCTTCATCACATGATCAAAATTCAGATGCTTGGCAACTGACTCATATTTAGGACAGTTGCAGTGTCCCAAGGTCACGTTATCCTCTTTTGCGACCTTCTGACAAGGAAAATCAAAGGGGAAGACAGATTCACTTAACAACTGTGACACTAACTGAACTGCAGTGAGTCACTTAACAACTGTGGCAAGAAAGGTCATAAAATGGGAGAAAATTCACTTAACAACTGTCTCCCTTAGCAACAGAAATTTTGGGGTCAATTGTGGTCGTAAGTCAAGGACTATCTGTAGTTCTTACATTGTTCAAAACAACAAAATCTTTCATCCACTTTAAACCTTTCTGATAACTGTACATAAGAAAACCAATGACAAGTATACACTTCTATAGCCAAATCTTCTCTTTATTATACAATCCCCTTGAGACAATTCTAGTACGTCATGGTAATTAAACCAATTTATGTTTACCCATCATTTCTTATGCTGAAAGTCACAAGGGTGTTTTTGGGCTCAACCGAGGTTTCTATCTATTCCATATTCTCAACATGGCATATCCAAAGTAATGATTTTTAAAATCCACATTGACCTTGACTTTGCCGTACCACAAATACTATGCCACCCAAATCTCAGGTCCAAAAGTCTTCTATTTCTCAGCAAGTCCCACTCTTTCATCCAAGCCAAACAGCAAGCTGCAAAATACAATTTCAAATCAGGTAGATACAAACTTCCTCTTTCTTTTGCATCTTATAGCACTTGATATTTTAATTTGTAGGTTTTTCCTCCTGCCCCAGAAATTTAGAAATATCTTTCTGCCACTGTTTAAAAGGAGCATCAATTGTCAAAATGGGTATTGCCTGAAAGAAAAATAACTTTCTAGCTAAAACATTAAGGTTAATCAGAAAACTTCTCCCCAACAATAACAATTGTACTTTGTCCCATCTTAAAATATTCTTTAACTACATTCCATGTCTTAACTACATTCCAAGGAGCTGCTGATACAGTTCTACAGAGGAATTATTGAGTCTGTCATCTGCACCTCTATAACTGTCTGGTTTGGTTCTGCAACCCAACAAGACAGACACAGACTTCAGAGGATAATCAGAACTGCAGAAAAAACAATTAGTGCCAACCTGCCTTCCATTGAGGACCTGTACACTGCAAGAGTCAAAAAGAGGGCTGTGAAAATATTTACTGACCCCTCGCATCCTGGATATAAATAGTTTCAACTCCTACCCTCAAAACGATGCTATAGAGCACTGCACACCAAAACAACTAGACACAAGAACAGTTTTTCCCCGAACGCCATCACTCTGCTAAACAAATAATTCCCTCAACACTGTCAAACTATTTACTAAGTCTGCACTACTATTAATCTTCTCATCGTTCCCATCACCCATCTCCTCCCA
>QLTV01004134.1:206828-231485 GCA_003457575.1 Thermophis baileyi
TAAATTATATCGACAGCATTCCTCTGGTCCACTAATTTTGTCACTTTGTCAAAGAATGCAATAAGACTAGTCTGGCAGTCTTCTCATTGTTCCTATCACCCATCTCCTCCCACTTATGACTGCAGGACTGTAACTTGTTGCTTGTATCCTTACGATTTATATTGATACTGATTGTTTCCTGATTGCTTATTTGTACCCTATGACCATCATTAGGTGTTGTACCTTATGACTTTTGACTAATGTATCTTGTCTTTTTATGTACACTGAGAGCATATGCACCAAAGACAAATTCCTTGTGTGTCCAATCACACTTGGCCAATAAAGAATTCTATTCTATTCTATTCTTAACATAATTGATTTGAATTAATACACAATTCATATTTGTCATAATGATACCCGGATATTTTACCTTTTTCTTAATCTTAAAACCCTTGTATTTTCATATTGTTTGTTAACATCTTCATTTTCTGTTAATTAATCTTTAAACTGTTAATGCACCAAATTCTTTTAATTTACCCATTAAAAGGAAGGATCTTCCTAAACCAAGACAAGTTATCTCCAAAAGCTCCTAACTTACAAGTCTCTTTTTTTAAATCTTCACTCCCACAATCCTCTCATCCTCTTATTTCTTTATTCAGAATTTCAATAATCAGGCAAGGGGACAAGGGGCAGCCTTGTCTTCTTCCTTTTTGTAACCCACATGGTTTTATTAGATCTTCATTAACAAAGATTTGTGCTTCTGTGAAGTGTAAATCAATTACTCATTATATAAAATCTTCTCCAAAATTAATATCTGCCAGTGCTTTGAACAAGAAAGCTCAGTTCATGACCAAAGCCTTCTCTAAGAAGATTAATACAGTTTGTTTGCACTTCATGGTCTTAAATGCTATATAAGAAGTTTTTAAGAGTTAAATTTTTTTTAAATGAGAGTATACACCAAGACCAAAATGGTTTCCTGCCGAAATGGCAGATTAAGAATAATATGAGAATAATAATGAATACTATGTATAGTATTATGAGGAACATCCTGAAAAACAGGTGGCACTGGTTTTCCTTGATGCCCAGAAAGCTTTTGATAATGTAAATTGGAAATTTATGATTCGGCAACTAGATAATATGAAATTTGGGAAGAAATTTGTAAAAATGATAGAAGCAATTTATTCAAACCAAAAGGCAAAAGTCATTATGAATGGGGATTGTACGGAAAAATTTGACATTGAAAAGGGTGTAAGACAGGGATGTCCACTGTCTCCTCTTCTATTTATTTTAACATTGGAAACCCTTTTAATAAGAATTAGAGAAGAACAGGAAATCAAAGGACTAAGAATTAGAAAAGAAGAATATAAAGTTCAGGCATTTGCCGATGATCTGGTATTTATAATAGAAGAGACACTTGAATCGGGACCTAAATGAATTTAAAAAATTGAAGAATTTGGAGAAGTGGCAGGACTTAAAATCAATAAAAATAAAACAAAAATGATAACTAAAAATCTCACCAAAAAACAGGATAAACAATTAGAAGAAAAAACAGACATGCAGGTGGTCAAAAAAGTAAAGTATTTAGGAATTTGGCTTAGGCCAAGTGCTCATCAATAAAAGAAGATAATTATAATAGAATATTAGTGCAAATTAAAAAAGATTTAGAAAATTGGAAAACTCTTCAATTATCACTGATTGGGAGGATATCTTCAATTAAAATGAATGTCTTACCAAGGTTATTATTTTTGTTCCAAGTAACACCGATAAAACCTGGGAAATCCTTTTTTGATGATTTAAATAAAATGACTTCAAAATATATTTGGCAAAGAAAAAAGCCCAGGATAAGATGGAAATTATTACAGGATATCAAAGAAAGGGGAGGATTTGCGCTCCCAGATTGGCAACTATACTATCAAGCAGCAGCATTATTATGGATTAAGGAGTGGATGGATCTAAACAATAAGAGAATTTTGATATTAGATGGGCATGATCTCCAGTTAGGATGGCACGCGTTCATGTGGGATGAGAAATATAAATTTCATACATATTTCAAGAGACACATGATCAGGAGCGCTTTATTGCAAATTTGGCAGAATATTAAAAAACATCATTATACAAAGATTCTAAATTGGATATCCACAATAGAAGCCATAAAGCAGCCAAATTCAAAGAAATTTGATAAAATTATAAGATATAAAGATTTATTAGATGAACAAGGAAATTTGAAAACTAGAGAAGAACTAACTGAGCATGGGATAAATTTAGATTGGTGGACATATACACAAGTGCAAGCCAAATATAATAGCAATACCAAAGCATATGAATTTCAAAAAGAATCTAATGACCTTGATAAGATATTATTTGGTACTGATGAAAAATTGATTGGTAAAATTTATAAATTTCTAATAAGGTATAAAATGGAAGAGGAGGTGGTTAAGGACACAATGATACGATGGGCAAAAATTTTTGGACATACTATAGATTTGGAGAAATGGGGAAAAATTTGGAAAATTAATTTGAAATTAACATTGTCTGCGGCATACAAGGAAAACCAGTATAAGATGTTTTACAAGTGGCATCTACCCCCTGTAAGAATTGTCAAGATGTTCCCAAACTCATCGCCATTATGTTGGAAGTGCAAGAAGGGATGTGGAACATACTATCATTTATGGTGGACTTGTGTAAATGCAAAAAAATATTGGAATAAAATTAGACTATGGTTAAAAGAGATAACGAAAGAAGATATAGATTGGAAACATGAATTATTTTTATTGGGCATAATAGATAAAAAATATAAAAAGGAAATACAATATTTGATTATACATATCATAACAGCGGCAAGAATAATTTACGCACAATACTGGAAAAATGAGGGGATACCAAAAGATGAGGACATAATAAGAAAATTTTTGGAATGTGCTGAGATGGATAAATTAACAAAGGAAATAAAAGAAAAAGAAGAGTCCAAATATTACTTAGTATGGAATAAATTATATGAATGGTTGGAGGAGAGAAAGAAAAAGTAAATGAGTGTATAGATAGGAGTAAGAAACGAGATTGTTGATATTTGAATGATTGTTATGAATGTTAAATGTAAATTATTATAGAAGAATTAAGAAATAAAGAAATATAGAATAAGTAAATTACAATATGTAAATATATATATAAGGGATAATATAAATGTGGATATATACCGAAGCAAGCATATTGTAAATAGGGGAAATTGATTCCCCACTGTTTTGTTTGCTTTGTATGTTATATGTGTATTTAATAAAAAAAAATTTAAAAAAAGAAGAAGTTTGCCAACAAGCTGAATGTTAGTTTGGTGCTTTGTAGTTGCCAAGAAAATTCTCATACAGTACTTGAATGATTTCCAGGCAATTTTCTTGCCTCCACTAACAGATCTTCAAACCGCTTTTCATTGATGACATATCTGAACTGTGTACCAACAAAAATGCCTTCCTTAATCTTGGCATCATGTGTCTTGAGAAACATGTCTCAATTAACAAAAATCTTCACCTTCCTTGTTCATCGCTTTCACAATATAGTTCAAGTTTTATGTGAAACAAGGGCAAATGTATCTTTGAATCAACAAATGATTCATGTGCCATGTTTTTCTGTCCTGGAACCAAATTCTTTTGGAGTGGCCATTTCTTTTTAATGTAATGTGACACTCATGCATGGCTGTCCCATTCACATATGTAACAACAGAACAATACCAACAACAGCTTTCCAAGCAGCAGACCCACTACTTTTAGATCTCCACAGATAATTCCAGTTGTACTAGGTGTGCTTCAATAACCATTCCATGTTTTCATATGTTTCTTTCATGTGTTCAGTACAGAGGTGGGCTCCTACCAGTTCTAACTGGTTCTTTAGAACCGTTAGTAAACTGGTGATGACACAGTGGCGCAGTGGTTAGAGTGCAGTACTGCAGGCTACTTCTGCTGATCACCAGCTGCCAGCAGTTTGGCAGATCGAATCTCACCAGGCTCAAGGCTGACTCAGCCTTCCATCCTTCTGAGGTCGGTAAAATGAGGACCCAGATTGTTGGGGGCAATATGCTGATTCTGTAAACCGCTTAGAGAGGGCTGTAAAGCACTGTAAAGCGGTATATAAGTCTAAGTGCTATTGCTATCATGGAACCGGTTCTTTTGGTGTGTTCCGTGGGCGCTGCCATCTTGGATTTTGCTTCTGTGCATACGCATAAGCTATTTTTTGATTGCTGCGGGGGGGGGGCGCCCACACAGCGCAACCCTGAGCAAACCGGCAGCAAACACATCCAGAACCCACCCCTGGTTCAGTATAGTTAACAAGTATTGAAGGATGTACATTGTGTAAAAAATAGAGATTTCTATAAAATGGTATGTGATAGGTTAAATTACAAGTCATTTTATTGATTAGCAGTCAAAAATCTATCAGATAAATACAAAAATATTCAGGAAGCAAAATCTTTGTTGTCTGGTTTCCTGCACAAGCAGCCCAAAGCCTCTAAAGCAGGGGTGTCAAATTCAATTTCATTGAGGGCCGCATCAGGGTTGTGTTTGACCTCAGGGGGCCAGGGTGGGCATGGCCAGCTTCACGTCACTCGTGTTGGGGGCGCCTTTGGTGGCCCGAGCGCTCTGCCAGCGAAAATAGGCTTCCAAGCTCCGGCTGTGACGGTCTCCTGCAACCCACTGCCAGTGAAAATGGAGCCCGGGAGGTCCTTCGCTGTTTCCAGGGCTCCAGGGCAGTCCCACGGGCCAGATCTAAGCACCCCACAGGCTGGATTTGGCCCCCGGGCCTTGAGTTTGACACCCCTGCTCTAAAGGACCAGTGAGAGTTTGCAAAACCTGCCTACAAAACAGTTGCAGGTGCACCTAGACAGGAAGGGGCCAAAATTGCAGAAGGGTATTTGATTTCTATGTAACTTTCCAGAAAACAGTTTATTTCTTGATGATCAGACAAATTAATGGTAGCATTTTCATTGCAACTGCCAGCATTGATGAAGTTTCATCTGGTTTTCCATCGGTCTGTGCTAGGGAAAATGGGATCTCACTGCACTCTGCCTTCGTAGATAGCATCCCAGCTCTCCTACTGGTAAACAGGAAGGAACAGTATGAGGTCGAGATGGTGCTGGACTTTCACATGCAGAGGGAAGTGGGTAGAATACCTGATCTGCTGGAAGGGCTACCCAGAGTCAAAGAGGTTGTGGGAAGCATCATCAGATGGGGAGTGCAGAGAAGAACAACAAAGATGTTTAGGGGACTGGAGGCTAAAACATTTGAAGAACGGTTACTGGGAATGGCTAGTCTAGTGAAGAGAAGGACCAGGGGAGACATGATAACAGTCTTCCAATATTTGAGGGGCTGCCACAGAGCGGAAGGGGTCAAGCTATATTCCAAAGCACCCAGGCCAGACAAGGAATAATGGAATAATTCCTTGTCTGGCACCCAGGCCAGACAAGGAATAATGGATGGAAACTGAACAAGGAGAGATTCAACCTAGAAACAAGGAGGAATTTTCTGACAGTGAGAACAATCAACCAATGGAACAGAAGTTGCTTTCGGAAGTTGTGGGAGCTTCATCACTGGAAGCTTTCAAGAAGAGACTGGACTGCCATCTGTCAAAAATGCTGTAGGGCAGTGACGGCTAACCTTTTTCTCGTTGCGTGCCGAAAGCGCGTGTGCGTGCAACAGAGCGTGCGCGCCAGTGGTGAAATCCAATTTTTTTTACTACCGGTTCTGTGGGCGTGGCTTGGTGGGCGTGGTGTGGCTTGGTGGGCGTGGCTTGGTGGGCATGGCAGGGGAAGGATACTGCAAAATCCCCATTCCCTCCCCACTCCAGGGGAAGGATATTGCAAAATCTCCATTCCCACCCCACTCTGGGGCCAGCCAGAGGTGGTATTTGCCGGTTCTCTGAACTACTCAAAATTTCCGCTACCAGTTCTCCGAACTACTCAAAATTTCCGCTACCGGTTCTCCAGAANACCCCTCGCGCTCCCCCGCCCCCTCCGGAGGGCCTCCGGAGCCTGGGGGAGGCCATTTTCGCCCTCCCGGAGGCTTGAGGAAAACCTCCGGAGCCTGGGGATGTGCCCCGCCCTCCGTCCATGCGCAGCAGATACCCAAAAATCAGCTGGCCGGCGGGTGGCGCGCACGCATATGCAGTGGAGCTGAGTTGTGTGACGGTTTGTGTGCCCGCAGAGAGGGCTCTGCGTGCCACCTGTGGCACGCGTGCCATAGGTTCACCATCACAGGTCTAGGTTCTCCTGCTTGGACAGGGGGGTTGGACCAGATAACCTAGAAGGTCCCTTCCAACTCTGTTAATCTGTTAAAGCTCTGTGACTGGTGCACCGTTTTCATGACTGTCACCTGACAAGCTGAAGTCACCCTGACAAGTTTTCAAGAATTACCAGCCTTGCGTAGATTTGAGGCTAACCAAAATGGGCAAGAGATGTTCTTCTATGGTGTGGTGGTCAAATAAGAGAACAAACAGGGGAAATTACCCAGATCCTTCTACATCAAGCAAGCAGAACACGGGAGGGCAGAACTTTCTGATCGGAAGGCAGAAATCCCCTTGAGATGTGTCTGGGTTGTGGGAGGCCTCCTGTAATCTGGGGGAGAAGAAGGGAGGGAGACAGCTGCACTTCATGTTCAGTTTCCCCTGAGAACCTGGGAGGGAGGAGGGAGGATGAAGAAGGGGAAGGCGATGTGAGGGTATGTGGAAATGACCTTGGCAGGCAAGAGGAAGAGCCATAGCCAGGGGAAACACTCGAGCAAGAAGCACTTGAGCCTGCGAAAGCATTCCAGCAGTGCAAATGTCTCAGAAGGGCTCCCTAGTTTCTTGGGCTGTAGAGAGAGAAATATGCTAGATTTGCAAGATTCTGTTGATGTAACCTTATAATAAAGTAGAATTAGTCCATTTGGTTACGTTTCAACTAGGACTGCCTCACTAAGATGGCACCAAGTGCTTCATTGATTGGGAAGTGCTTCAAGCTGTGGGAAGTGCTCAAAAAATAGCATAAGAGTGTTGGAAAGCTGGTGTTGGTGTTGTCTGACGGACAAGAAAACCAGGCAATGAAGCATTGAACAAATGAACCCAGAATTCTTCCTCAAGGCAGAAATGGCTGGGCTCCAGTCATCTTATTTCAAACACCTTATGCCAAGATTCAGCTTTTTGGTGCAAACTCTGATTCTGGGAAGAAAAGAAGCAGATGACGGGCAGACAGGGGGAGGGACTTAATACAGTGGCAATGGCTGCACTGTTGGAAGACTTGAAGGACTAGGTTGGGGACAGATACTCAACCACTTGATGGCACATAATCAATCAGTCTTCTCAAGGTGTGCCATTTGCGCACATTGGGGAAGAGGGTTTTGTTGTTGTTGTTGTTGTTTTGCAGTGCCTCCATTTGTGGACTTGGTTGCTGTCAAGGATACCATTTACAGTCAGCCTAACAACTTGATTCCTTCAGCAACATCCCTAACTAGCCAGAAATGGGAGTCAGGTATTATGTGCATTTAATAAATTATTATTATTGGTTGGTTGGTTAGTTAGTTGGTTTGCTCTTGTTTTACTCTTATCATGTTAGCTGTTTTAACTATTGAGGGCCAGTAATTTTAAGAATGTTTTATTATACATTTTCCGTACATTAATGTTAGTGTTGCAAGCAATCCTGGAAAGACTTCAACTTCTAAAAGTTGCCCACACATATTTTTTAATAAATAAACTATTTATTAAAGTTTGAGAGCTAGGTTGTAGGAAAGAGGCTTTTATATAGATGCAACAAGCAGTTGTTGTGGAAAACTCTGAGATCAATGTTATAATTTATGTTCATTTAACTAGCTTGGTGTAGCGTACTGTAGTGCAATAGGTACCAGGCATGAAACTGAGAAACTGTAAGTTCTAATCTTACCTTAGCCTAGAGCAGCTGGGTGACCTTGGGCTGGTCACTCTCCTTCAGCTCTAGGGAGGAGGCAAGGACAAACCACTCCTGAAATCTTGCCAAGAAAACTTCAGGGACTTAGAATTACAGAGCTGGAAGGGACCTTGGAGGTCTTCTAGTCCAACCCCCTGCTCAAACAGGAAACTATACCATTTCATACACGTGGCTGTCCAGTCTCTTCTTAAAAGCCTCTAGTGATGGAGCACCCAAACTTCTGAAGGCAAACCGGTCTTGTCCAGGCAGCCACCAAGAGTCAATTGACTTGAAGGCACACACACACAATTCTTATTTAGATGTATGTTTTACCTTCAATTTGTTTCTGTTTCAAGTTTGGTTCTCCTGCCTTCAATGAGAGTGAAACAACTCTTTGAGGTAATGCCATAGTACATCGAAAGCATTTGCTTCAGGTGTTTTAAATACCGGTAAGTGTATGTATAGTTTGAGTTCATGTCTCTACAGATTCACAGCAGGATTGGAGCCAAGAGAGATGTCAACTAGATCAATGGGCAGGAAGAGAACTGGCTTCCAAGATCTAAGAAGTGCATGGTTTATGATCATGTCTGCTGTGGCAAAGGAGCCTTGAGTTCATCAGTGCACTTCAAACTGACCAAAATTAAATGTAGGCTTGAAACAGCATTCCAAGAAGTGGGGACTAAATGCTGAAACAATTTTTTTGGGTTGGGCAGAGAGAGAAACTTCTGGTCTAGTTCTGGCAAGATTCAGCCATTTGTGTATCTCATAATTTACTTTCGTGCATTTTTAAGGCATTGTTTTATCAGGGCCAATAATTGTGAGATTATAAATTACCCCATGAAGTCTTTCTATTTGTCTCCTACTGGGAAATGCAACAAAATTAATTTCTAAAAGTCTCGAGTCAACCTCTGCTGTCCTTGAGAGAAAATAACAGCGTCCTAAAACAGGCAACAAGGGAAAAAGAAAAAAGAGCAACCGTTGGGACCAACTTGGACCTTTCAACAGTATCAAATTCAACAATCCTTGAACCATCCTGGTTTGCTTAGCAAAAACCTGACTGACATAGCAACATCTCTACAATAAGCATCTTCAGTCGGATGAGAACTCAAGCAGATTTGGAGAGAATGGAGAGAATTCCCTACCTGCTTGAGGTATGTCAGATGGATTTCAAGATGCAGGGAGTCCTTGACGTACAACAGTTCATTTAGTGATTGTTCAAAGTTGCAACAGCATGGGAAAAGTGACTTATGACTGTTTTTCACACTTATGACCATTGCAGCATCCCCATGATCATGTGATCAAAATTTAGATGCTTGACAACTGGTTCATATTTATGACCGTTGCTGTGTCCCAAGGTCACCTTTTGCAACCTCCTGACAAGCAAAGTCAATGGGAAAGCCAGATTCACTTAACAACCAGATTACCAACTTATCAACTGCAGCAATTCACTTAACAACTGAGGCAAGAAAGGTCGCAAAATGGGGCAAAACTCACTTAACAAACGTCTCAATAACAGAAATGTTGTGCTCAAGTGTGGTCATAACTTGAGGACTACCTGTAATTGTTAGAAGTTCCTACTGCCTCAATCCCACATCAACACCATGCACTCTATTCCATTCCTATATTGGGAATTGAAGAAATACGCATCAGGTTGGTCGATCAAAAAATGTTGACGGAATATTTCCCCAGCCTTGTTAGAGAAGCTGGTCCCTGGCTTTGAAAGGGGAGGTGCGCCTCTTGCTATCCAAGGTGGACAACAGGGAACTCGATTCTGCCACTATCACCTTGCAGGCTGTGGGCAATCTGTGGGCAGAGCAGCCCCTTCAATAGGCAGCATCCAGAGTGCTACGCCAGGCTTTGAGCGAGGTGCGTGGCATGAAGAAGGATTTGAACCTGGCAGCATTTTTTTTTCTTTCCACAGAGCTGGCACTGGAGCCCTCTTTTCCAGAGCGTGTCTCTGGCTGCCCACATTTGCTTTCAGGCAGTGAGGTAGGAAAATGCATTGTGCTTTTTACTGATCAGACACTTTGGCATTCACAGCATTAATTACCTGAACTTTGCATTCTGTGGTCAGGATGCGGCCGGGGGGGGGGGGGGGAGGGGGGGGAGGCTCTGTATGGGACTCAGCTGTCCAGAATGCAGATGGGCCTGGATGGGCGCAGAGTAGATGGGTGGCCTTCTTTACACCAAAGTCCATTTTCCATTCCATACATAAGAGGAATTCCCAGCAACCTTTTGTCAGACATCCTGGGCACATTAAGTCAACTTAAAAGCAATTGCGTTCTTTTTGCCGATGACATAAAATTATTCAATTCTACAGAATTGAACTGTTGTTTTGCAAAGTGATCTCAACTATGTGTCTGAATGGTCATCTATTTGGCAACTTCAAATTTCGATTAATAAATGCTCTGTCTTACATATTGGTAAATGTAATCAGAATGTCAAGTATAAGCTAGGGCTAGGTGACATTGATCTATCAGATGTCCCTCACTTTGTTAAGGACCTAGGTGGACTTATCTCTGATGATTTATGCTCCAAAGCTCACTGTAACAGCGTTGCTAAAAAAGCATTAAGAGTTGTAAACTTAATTTTGCGAAGTTTTTTTTCTGGAAACATTGCATTGCTAATTAGAGCTTATAAAACTTATGCTAGACCAATTTTAGAGTATTGTTCAACTGTTTGGAATCCCCACCATATATCTGACATCACTACAATCGAGTGGGTTCAGAAGTATTTCACAAGAAAAGTCTTGCACTCTTCTGTACACAATAGAATTCCTTATGCTACTAGGCTCGAAATTCTTGGTTTGGATAACTTAGAACTCGCTTGCGGTCAGATCTAGGTATACAAATTTTGCATACAAAATTATACGTAGTAATGTTTTACCTGTAAATGACTTTTTCGGTTTTAATCGCAATAATACACGCGCGAACAACCGCTTTAAACTCAAGGTAAATCGTTCTAAACTTGACTGTAAAAAATATGATTTCTGTAATAGAGTTGTCAAAGTCTGGAATGCCCAACCTGATTCAGTTGTCTCAGCTACAAGTTTTCACAGTTTCAGTCGCAAATTGACTTCCGTGGACCTTACTTCATACTTAAGTAGCTGTGGGTTGCTCCTGGTTCGGCCCAGTTCTTAGAACCGGTAGCGCTGGTGGCGGGAGGCTCCGAGCACGTGCGCGAACCGGTAGTAATAGGTTTTAGAACCCACTACTGTACTTAAGTGGTTAGTAGAGGGGGTGTGGATAAGTGCACTAACGTGCCTATCGTCCCTGTCACTGCATTTTTATTCTCTTATTCTTGTTCTTGTTTTTGTTTGACAAATTCCAATAAATAAAATAAATAAATAAAGTCCTACTAGACTTAGCCAAACTCACGCCTGAGGAATGTGTCTCTTGCACTCGTGTTCTGCAAGTCTGGCAGCAAGTCTGACCACGGCCCCCCTTCCTTGCCTCAGAAAGGTCTAGGTTCTGCTCCCGGGACAATCTGGGCTCCTGGAGAGCAGGGAAGGTCCTCAGTGCCTTGGTGATTTTATACAGACCTGGACATCATTGTCCTTTGATGATCACCCTTGGTCAGATTTATATTCTCCCCTTTCCTCAGAGAGTCCTGGTGAAGCCACAACAGCCCTCTAAGGCAGGCTAGCCAGACCTAAAGACCTCTCCTAATCTTTCGTGTCTGAAGGTGAACTTAAAACAGGGTTTCCTAATCCTGACCTAGCCTTTAGCTGGCCTGGCAAGCAGGGCTTGGAAAAACAATTTTGGGTGAAGTTGCATATATCTCAGTGACAAAAACAACCACTGAGAAATATGTCAGCCCTACCAATAAGCTAGAAAGCCTGCACATTTGGCTTCCCACAGAATGTGGAGTTGCAGCATTGCTTTTGATGACAATAAACCTTCCACCTCCTATAAATTCAACGGTCTTTCAAAAAACGGATGTTTGTTCCTGCAGGTTTTTATAGCTGCTTGGTAACTTTAATCATTTTGCAAAATGCAAACCCTGGTCATAAATCCTCTGCCAAATACAGATTTAGAGAGATCTAGAGGACTGCAGTGGGTTGATAGGTGGGTTTTAATCTGACAAGGCCAAAAAATCGATTAGATTTATACCAATGCAAGTGCAGCCGCCTTATAATTGCAATTGAGCAGACTTCAGACAGACATTTAAAAAGGAATAGGTAGAAGAGGGCAAGAAATGGAATGGGCAGCAAGGCCTGTCTCGTTCACCCAAGCCTTTCCTCTTCATGGTAAAATAATTCAATCTTGCAGGTATATTGCAAAGAAGAGTGAGAAAGATGATTAGGGGACTGGAGGGTAAAACATATAAAGAACAGTTGCAGGAATTGGGTATGTCTAGTCTAGTGAAAAGAAGAACCGGGGTGACATGATAGCAATGTTCCAATATTTGAGGAGCTGCCATATAGAAGAGGGGGGGTCAACCTATTCTCCAGAGCACCCGAAGTCAGAACAAAAAGCAATGGATGGAAACAATCAAGGAGAGAACCAGCCTAGAACTAAGGAGAAATTTCCTGAGAGTTAGAACAATTAATCAGTGAACGACTTGCCTTCAGAGGTATGGGTGCTCCTGGAGGTTTTTAAGAAGATATTGGAGAACAATTTTTATTTTAAATATGGATGGGGTTTTTTTTGTTAAATTGTTTTTATATGTTTTTTTTTTTACATGCTGTAAGCCGCCCAGAGTCCTTCGGGAGTTGGGCGGCATATAAATTTTATAAATTAAATTAAATTAAATTTGTCTGAAAGGGTACAGGGTTTCCTGCTTGAGCAGGAGGTTGGACTAGAACACCTCCAAGGTCCCTTCCAACTCTGTTATACTATATATACATGGGGAGAGCCTGTTTCCTTTACAACTTTAGTTTCTATATTTGTGGATTCTAGCACAACACGTCAACTCCATTAACATACAGGAACATGTGTCCCACCTGCAGGGGAACTGGCTGTATTGGCTTCCCCTGCTCCTGCCCCGCCTGTGGCTTCAGCACGATCACACAACCATAGACAGACTGAAAAGGCTTCTGTTGGATGGTCACAGAATCTCCCACAGAACCAGGAGCCTTTTGTACCTCTGGGTGAATGGAGAAGTGTGTCTGAAATTTGCAAAGATATCAGAATAGAACTTCACTTGGCATCAGTGGTGGGTTGCTACCGGTTTGCACCGGTTCAGCGAACCGGTAGCGGCGGCGGCGGGAGGCTTTGCCCACACGCCCGGACGTCATCAAAAACTCTCTGCACATGTGCAGAAGCTTCTGCGCATGTGCAGAAGCGTTGCGCCCACGCAAAGCACCCACGCAAAGCACCCGCGCGCTCTTGTTCCCAAACCAGTAGCAAAGGTAAGTGGAACCCACTACTGCTCGGCATGTGCAAAAGGTGAAGGTTAGGATCAATTGGGGCACATTTCTACATTTATAGAAATATTTTTATGTGTTTTTCATTGTTTGTACCTCCTGCATCACACACATATTCAACAGAAAATTACTACCATGGACATAGCTCTGCCCTCACTAGGTTCTTTGCGGCCAGTAATAAATGTTTAGCGGGTTACAAAGTCCTTGCCTAAGTAACCGTGAACAGTAGGATGAAGAATTAGAAGTGCAATTTGACACTGGTAGAAGCAGAGGAGTCAGAAAATGCTCATTTAACCAGAGTCCTTGGGAGTTGGGCACTCTGCACAATATATACATATGTACATACAAAAATACATAAGACTTTCAATTCTCCAAGTCCAGATGAATGGCTTCCTAGTGTTCAAAAGAAATTTGCTGAGTGTTCAGATGAAACTATGCATTACCTTTGCAAAATCCAGGGAAATTGTTGAAATAGTGGGTGAGCAGAGGATATCACAGTGGGCACAGACACAGTCTGTCTCCAAAAAGGGATAAAAGAAGAATTGAGGGACCATCAATCTGACAGCTCCATCTGGAAAGCTTCTAGAGCTGATCATCAGGTAATAGATCTACAGCAGAATGACCTTAAAAGTAATGCAGCGATTATCAGAATATAAATATATAATTTTTTTAGCAGAGGATCTCTTAGTTGATTCTAAAAATGATATAGATGCTTTCTTCTTTTTTCTTCCCTTCTGGTTTTGTTTTCTTTCTCATCGAACTTCTGTCTTGTGCTATTTTTTGTATTTTTGTTCATTCTTAAATGTTTTTAACAATTGTAAACTACCCAGAGTTACTGTGAGTCAGGCAGCATATACATTATTATTATTTAAGAGTTAACAAATGCTCAAAACTTTCTGACTGGCAAATTAACTAAGCATGGGAATATTGCACTGCTCTGTCCCCAGCCCAGCAAGGGCAGGTTGCAGGTTCTACAGATATTTGTGGGTTTGGACGCAATGATTACACCCATAGGAATATTTAAGTCTTTATTCCAAGGTAGTGTAAGAAAATAATATGATCACTTAACATGGCAAAGTAATCCAAGATGATGCAGGACCACTGAAGAATGCATCATAATCCGAATGATCAACCAAAGAATATTAACTCCAGACAACAATTAAAAATATTCAAGAATACAAAAAGACACAGAGAAAATTCTGCTAGCCTTTATTCCCCCCACCAGCCAGGGATCCTCAGAGAGATGACAGTGGGCAGACATCTTCAAAGTCAGCAAACAAGCAGCCCCCTCCCAGTTAGATCTGCATAAAAGTTCCATCCCATGGAGGGTCTCTGATTAGTTTAGATAGGCTCTGAAGCACAATTAAGCACAACTGGTTTTCAATAGCCTCATCTGACTGGGCTTCACCAAAGACAAGGAGGGTAAGTCTAATCTATCTCAGAAAGCTTTGCCTTCTTTCCAGGAATGGGACGGTTACAGTTCAAGGTTGAGAAGTCTTGCCCAGAATGAAACCATCCAAGTTAAGGAGTCCTTCTTTATACCAGATGGTGATGACACCCTCTCCGAGTTAAGGAATGTCTGTTTCTCAAGGTTAATTGAATGGAAGATGCAAAAGATATCCTCCTCTACACAGATGTCTCATCAAGGACAAGGCAGGAAAAATTGATATAGCAGCAGCACTGGATTGACTTCAAAATGGAGACCACATTAATTTTGCTGAATGTCAATGGATTAAGTTCACAAAAATGTAATAATTTTTAATAAATTTAAAAAAACCCAAAGTGCTGTGATTTTCTATCTACAAGAAACACATGTAAAAATAGGACATGCTCAGCAAAGGAAATTAGGACAAGAATATATAGCCCCTGAAAAAACAAGAACAATGGAATAGAAATTTATATAAAGTCAACAGCTTGGGAAGTATTGGATAATTTAAAACAAAGTATGAAGGTGTCTTCCTGGGGGAAAGAACTTTATGGCTGATGCCTTATCCGGTTGCCCCAATATAACAGCACATGACCGGAAGTGATCCGGCCAGTAATCCCTACTAAACAACTGGCTGCTCCAGTTGTCACCAGGTCCCAAGGGAAGGTGGACCTGGATCTCTCTGCTGACTTAAACTCACAGCTCACAGAAGCACTAAAAACCGACGAATGGTTCTTAGCTCACTCGAATGAGTGCACAATTCGGGATGGCCTCGCCTGGGTGGAGGCCAAAATCTATGTCCCTGCTCTAAATAGGGAGCTAGTACTGCGACAAGCCCATGATTCAAAGACAGCGGGACATTTTGGGTTTGTGAAAACATTGCACTTAATTAAGAGACAGTTTTGGTGGCCATCTTTGAAAAAGGACATTGAAGCTTATGTAGCTAGTTGTCCCGTGTGTGCTGCCGCAAAGAGGCCACCTGGAAGACCGCAGGGGTTACTGCAAAGTGTTGCTAGACCGGGGGGCCCTTGGAAAGAAATATCCATGGATTTCATTGTCGAGCTGCCTGAGAGTGGGGGAAATATGGTCATTTGGATAATCACAGACCTGTTCTCTAAGCAGGTCCATTTTGTGCCTTGCTCCAAGATTCCATCAGCGAAGACATTGGCCAAACTCTTTATTCAGTATGTGTATAGGTTACACAGTGTCCCGGAATGGATAATCTCAGACAGGGGGGTCCAATTCATCTCCCAGTTTTGGAAGGAGTTCCTCAGGTTGTTAGGCTCCACCCAGGGCTTAAGCTCCGCCCATCATCCCCGAACGAACGGGGCCTGTGAACGGACTAACTCAGTTCTGGAGCAATACCTCAGGTACTATGTTAATTATCAACAAAATAATTGGGCTGACTTGCTACCTTTCGCCAAGGTGGCTTATAATAACTCCATTCATAGCAGTACGGGGTTTACCCCATTCAGAGTGGTCTATGGTCAGGATTTTGTACCCATTCCAGAATTACCACAGGAAAAGCCTCAGATCCCCACTTTGATAGAGTGGATTGAGCAACTTCAAATGACTTGGCCCGTGACCCGCAAAGCACTCGATGAAGCTCACCAAGCCCATAAAAAACAGGCTGACAAGAAAAGAGTTAAACCCAAAGAATACCAGGTTGGAGATAAGGTTTTCTTGTCAACCAAGTACTTACAGACCACCCAGAAGTCAAAAAAATTGGGGTCTAAGTATGTGGGGCCTTTTCCGGTTGTGAAAATTATAAACCCAGTCACTGTTCAATTGGAACTTCCTAAAACCCTTACCCTGTTTTCCATGTCAGTTTATTGAAACCTGAACTGACCTCCTCTCTTCAGCCAGATCGGTCTCCTCCTCTGGTTCCCCTACTTATAGAAGGTGAACAGCATTTCGAGGTTAAGGAAATACTCGACTCTAGAAAATGTAGGGGCAAGATACAGTATTTGGTGGCCTGGAAACACTTCCCTCCCTCACATTCTGAATGGGTGAACAAACGGGATGTTAGAGCCCCGAAATTGCTTCAGTTGTTCTATTCCAAATACCCTGATAAGCCTTAAATGTATTTCTGTCTATGTGTTTATACTTACATTGTATCTGTTCTGTTCTGTTCTGTTTTCCCCTAGGACTAACGTCCCTACTGAAGGAGGGCCGAATGTCAGCCTCCATACTGCTTCCTTGCTTCGGCTGCCATAGAAATGGGGGGGAAGGGGGGAGGACTAGATATTTGGAGGAGGGGGGAAGCAGTGCTGGAGATGTCTCCTTGTGTATCTGATTAGAGGGTTAGGGAGGAAAGTTCTCATCATATGTTGTGCAGCTGAATGGACATGTTTATAGCCGGCTCAAGGTCAACGGTTTCTGCAGACCAGATGCAGAGGGTCCACCTGAAGAGATGCCCACATGACATCTGGGGGGCATTGCGATTGGAGAGCCAGCCCGGGTCTTTCAGTGGGAGGGATTTGGGATTACTTTCTATATGTTACTTTCGCACCTTTGCCTCAGATCTTGCTTTTAACTTGTTGCTATCAGTTCTTATCCAGTAAAAGTACCTTTCTCTACCATCATGGAGTTGGGGTCTTTCTTTCCTGGACTTTGAGCGGAGGCACAGCTGACAGAAGGATTTTAATTGAAAAACGTGGAAATATGTTTATTGGAAATTAAGATAAATTTGCTAAACAAAAGGATTTTGAACATGCAAATAAAGCAAGAAATTCTTTAGTATTTCAGCAAGACAATATCAGGGGGAAAAGAAAGGGACTAAATTGTTACTTTCAAGATCAGAAATCCTAGAAAACTGGCAGCTTTTGTTAAAAAACTATATTCCATATAATATCAATGAAGCTGCCGTGAATCTAATGTCCAGTGTAGACAAACTTAAATAAGCCAAGTGCTATCCAAGGGGAAAAAAAGGCAATAAGAGAAATCAAACTTAGGAAAGCACCAGGTCCATCCAGATGGGCTGAGGGCTCAATACTATAAAGAACTTGAGGAATTGTTGAAAATACTAACAAACAGAATGAATGTCCCAAAGGTGCTTTTTTTCGAAAGGCAACTGGACTTTGTTTTTCCTTGAAGACATTTAGCTTCTCAAAAGCTTTCACGAAGCTTCTTGGATGAGAAGTGAAATGTCTTCAAGGAGAAACATTCCAGTTGCCTTTCAAAAAAGTACCTTTGGGTCAACCGTGACTGAGAATCTTTCATAGACATTTAACTATGCACTTGGGGAAAAACAGAATGAATGAAATTAAAAAGACAAAGGCAGTACCACCAACATGGAAAGAGACGTATATATTTATGAGGAAGGGAATAGTCAGAGAAACCACAATCAATTTCTTTGCTGAATGTAGGCTATAATTTTTAAAACAATCTTAGTACATACATCATATAATACATCAGCAACAGCAACAAAAAGAAAGCAGCACTAATTTTCTAAATGCAGGAAAATGTCTTTGACAACCTGCAGTGGCCATATCTATTGGTAGCGCTGAATAGAAAAAATCCTGGAGAAGAGTTCAGAGATGAGTGTGTCAACAGCAAAGATTATGGCCAATAGAGCCTTCTTTGCAGATTTCCAAAGAACTGAAGGCACAAAACAAGGATGCCCATTGTCTCCTTTTTTTATTCATCATTGTTTAGAAATACTAGCTTAACTTTACATCTGGACTACTGCAATGAGCTCTACATCGGTATACCTTTGAAGAGTATTTGGGAGCTACAATTGTTTCAGAATGCAGTGGCACAGTTCTGGAAGCTCCTAGAGTGACCCATGCAACATCTCTGTTATGTCAGCTGCACTGGTTGCCGATCTGCTTCCAGGTCCAAT
Organism: Thermophis baileyi; assembly: GCA_003457575.1. Classification (NCBI taxonomy): domain Eukaryota; kingdom Metazoa; phylum Chordata; class Lepidosauria; order Squamata; family Dipsadidae; genus Thermophis; species Thermophis baileyi. The sequence goes on from QLTV01004134.1 coordinate 225,340, forward strand.
TCAAGATGTTGGTTATCATCTTTAGAGCCCTTTGTGGGATGGGTCCAGGGTATCTGAAGAACTGTCTTGCCCCAATGGGACTGGCCCACCCCACTCATTCTGGCAGAAGGGGCCTACTGCTTTCCTCATCATCCAAGAGTCTAGGAGGAGAGCCTTTTCTGCCATGGCCCTCACCCTTTGGAATATCTTACCATTGGAAGGGAGAACCGGCTCCATCCTCTTGGCTTCCATGAGGGGCCTATAAACCTGGCTCTGCTGGTCGGCCTGGGGCCCCAATGGGGACACTTGAGACTGGGGATGGTTGATGCAGTGATTGAGAAGGCACACACACACACATACACACACAGACAGACACCCACTTCACTCGAGCTTGTGATTGTCCTTTTTTAGTCTGTATTTAATCCTTGTAATTGTTCATATTCTTATAATTGCTTTTATATTGTAAGCTGCTGACTTTGGATAGTATGATGGGCAGCATATCAATTTAATAAATAAATAAAATCCATCAATTGTTGCCAATACAATCAAACCATATAGCATTAAATGCCAAAAATGTTATGAGACAAAAGAAACTTTTTCTCATATATGGTGGACATGAAAAAAAAAATCTCAAAAGAAATTCACAGCACTTTTCATAAAATTTTAGAAATCAAATTTGAAATGAAACTGCAATTTGTACTAAGCACAATTCTGAAATTATTGACAAAAATGTCACAATTTGTTAAGATACACTTTCAAGGCTGCAAGGACAAACTTAGCACAATATTGGAAAAGAGATATTGTCAGCCTCCATGCTGCTTGCTTGCTATCTGCTGCCATAGAAACAGGGGGGAGGGGGGAAGCCTAGGTATTTGGGGAGGGAAGTGAGCTGGTGGAGATGTCTCATTGGGAGGAAAAGGGAGGAAACCTCTCATCATCTGTTGCGCAGCTGATTGGACTTGTTTATAGCCAGTTCAAGGTCAACCATCCCGGCATATCAGATGGATGGCTGCACCTGGAGATGCACCCCACATGACATCATGGGGGCTAGGGATTGGGCATTCAGCCAGGGTCCTTGGGGGAGAGATTTGGAAATGCTTTCAATATGTAATTTTCGTGCCTTTAGCCTCAGATCTTGCTTTCATCTTGTTGCTGTCAGTTCGTACTCAGTAAAAGTACCTTTCTCTATAAACATGGAGTTGGGGTTTTCCTTTCTTGGGTTTTGAATGGAGGCACACCTGACATTAAGCAAGATCTGCTTTATCAGCCATCCTGGAGAGAACTCTACCATGGGGGCTGAGCAAAAAAATGTCTAGCCAAGGAGTGACCAGGAGGACGTGGGAGCTGTTGGGTCGACTCCCCCCCCAGTCCCACCAAGGCTGGGAAAGGTTGGAGTGGATGTCTGAACTGCCGATTGAAGAAAAGCTGGTTAGAGCCAAATGGTCATTGGGTGTAGGTTGGATGGATGTTCCAGAGGAGATTCCCCCAGGAGTAACAGCCACCAGACGCCAGCAGGGAGAGGCTGCCTGGCAGGAAGCCGACAAGGAAGACCTCCTGCTGACCCAGGCCTTGCATCTCCTGAAAGAAACTCTTGAAAGTCGGAGAGCAAGTGAAAGGTATGCCGTGCCTGCGGGGGGGGGAGCCGAAGAAGCAGTGGGGGGAGCGGAAGCCTCTGCAACCCCAGAAGTGATTCCTAGAGCCCAGCCAGAGCCAGCGGGGGCTACAGGAATTCAAGCGGCTGCTGCAGCCCAGGGGGGGGGGAATTCCCCAGAGGAGCTGAATTCCAAAGGTTCCTCAGCTGGGAGTAAAATACAGAGGAGATCCCAAGGCTTTGGGATTCTTCTTAGCCAAAGTTTGGAATCATATGCAGGAGTACTGGGAGGATTTCACCTCTGAGGCAGCAAAGGTCAGGTGTGTCACCATGGCCCTGGAGGGAACCGCGGCTGAGTGGATATGGCCCTACATAATGAGGATTCCCCACTGCTGAGGTATTATGACTTGTTTATGGCGGCCCTCCGAGTGCGTTTTGATGACCTCCTGGCTGAACGAAAGGCTAGAACCAGGAGGAAAAGTCTGACCCAGGGGAGGAGATTGGTGGCTGAATACACCCAGGAATTTCGCCAGCTGGTTGTCCACATGCAGGGTGGTCCGCAGAGGCCCTGATGGAATGCTACAAGGATGGCCTCAATGAGGATGTCTACCAAGGCTGTTGTTCCTGAGGTGCCCTCTGAGACCTGCAGCACTGGTACTGTATGTGATGGTGGCTGAGGTGGAAAATGACCAGGCCAGAGATCAGTACAGAGGAGGCCGCAGCTGGAGCAAGCCTTCCCCCTCCGCACTGAGAGACCCCTAGAGCGGCAAGAGGGGGACCAGCATCCAAGCCCAGGTCCTCAGCATGCTTCAAATGTGGGAAGGAGGGGCACCGAGCTGCTGAATGTTTCTCCAAACCTGTCTCCAAGATGACCTCATCTGGAGGAAAGAGAGCCGACAAGCCACCAGCAAAGAACTGCAAAATGGCCTTGAAAGATGTGGAAGTCGTTGAGTTCGCTCCTCCAGGCCTGGAGGAGCTGGGAGCTCTGACCACCCCAGGGTCAGCAACACTGACACCGACGATGACCCCCTGGTAAGTCAGCATGCAGGCCCCATGACCATTCCAGTAGAGCTAAGGGTGCCATCATCTGGTGCCCAGGGGAAGATGCTAGCCCTTTTGGACTCTGGGTGTACTAGGTGTGTAATCAGCCCAGAGGTGGTGGAAAAAATGGGACTGAGACTGAGGACCATGAAAGTGCCCATTGCATTTTGGCAGTTGGATGGGTCAGTAGCTGGGGAGGGGGGCAGCCCACTTTGTGACCAAGCCAGTTGAGATGAGGATGGGGGACCACCGAAAGACTTTGAGTTTTATTGTAGCCCCTGGAATGTAATGACCCCTCCTGCTCAGACTACCCTGGCTCCGGAAATGGAACCCTCATGTGAATTGGAGAATGGGTTTATTGCGCATGCGCTCCACCCAGCAGGGGAAGGAAGGGGGAAGACCCTTCCGCGTGGCCAAAAGCACGGAGGAGCTGGCAGCAGTAGGGAGCGAACGCATGGTGGGGGAGGAGAAAATCCCTAAGGAATATTGGGACCTCAGGAAGGCCTTCAGCGAGAGGGCGTCAGACGTGCTCCCACCCCATCGGCCCACGGACTGCAGCATAGAAATTCTCCCAGGGGTAAAACTCCCTAAACCAAAGATCTACTCCATGACCCCTCATGAACTGGAGGAGTTGTGGAACTTTATTGATAAAAACCTGAAACAGGGTTTCATCCAACCAGCTAGGCCATGAGTGGCCACCCCAGTGCTGTTCCTGGAGAAAAAAGATGGCTCTCTTCATTTATGTGTAGATTACAAGAACCTGAACGCCATTTGCATAGAAAATGTTTACCCATTGCCCCTTATGAAGGACATGTTAGCCCATCTGGCCAAGGGGAAGATTTTCACTAAGCTGGACTTGAGAGAGGCTTACTACAGAGTTTGAATTAAGGAAGGGGAGGAATGGAAGACTGCCTTCAATTGCCCTTTGGGTTGTTTCCAGTTTAGAGTGCTCCCGTTCGGGCTACAAGGGGCACCGGCGGTGTTCATGCAATTGATTAATGAGGTGCTGCATGAACATCTTTACAAGGGGGTCCTGGTCTACCTAGATGACATTCTTATTTACATGGAGACCATGGAAGAACACGTGAAATTAGTGAGATCAGTCCTGAAAAAACTCAGGGCTGCTGAACTGTATGCTAAATTGTCAAAATGCGAGTTTCATCAGAGTAAAATTGACTATTTGGGTTACCACATATTGCATGAGGGCATTGAAATTGATCTGGAGAAAGTCCGGGCAGTCATGGAGTGGGTGTCCCCACGCACCCGCAAGCAGCTGCAAAGCTTCCTAGGCTTTGCTAACCTTTATCGGCAATTCATTCCCTCTTTTGCTAAAATTGCATTACCCATTACCAATCTCCTAAAGACAAAAGGAGAAGTAAAGCCAAGGCCTAGTCACCCACTTGAGTGGACCATGGAGTGCCAGGCAGCTTTTGAGAAACTTAAACGATTGTTTGCGGCCGAACCCGTACTTAAGCACCCCGACATGGATGCCCCTTTCGTAGTCCAGGCCGATGCCAGTGATGTGGCTGTGGGGGTGGTACTACTTCAAGCAAACGCTGATGGAACTCTACAACCCTGCACCTACACCTCCCATAAATTAACTGAAACCGAAAGGAGGTGGGCAATATGGGAAAAGGAAGCTTTTGCTGTCCGATGGGCTCTGTTTACCTGGAGGCATTTCCTCGAAGGGGCAAAACACCCTTTTGAAGTGTGGACAGACCATAAGAACCTAGAGGCCCTAAAACCCCCAAGGAAGTTGTCGCCCAAGCAAGTCCGTTGGGCACAACACTTTAATCAGTTTAATTTTTCTCTGAGCTACCTTCCTGGGGGAAAGAACTTTATGGCAGATGCCCTCTCCAGATTGCCCCAATATAATAGCACACGGCCTGAAGTAATCCGCCCGGTAATCCCCTCCAAGCAATTGGCTGCTCCCATGGTCACCAGAACCCAAGGGAAGGTGGACCTGGATCTCTCCATCAATTTAAACATGCAACTAAAAGAAGTGCTAAAAACTGACGACTGGTTCATGTCCCACTCAAACGAGTGTACTGCTCGTAAAGTTTTTTTTGTAAAGTTTATTTATATTTCTATGCCGCCCAACTCCCGGAGGACTCTGGGTGGCTTACAACAATAAAAAAACATTATTAAAATATAAAAACCTATTAAAAAGAAACATATTAAAAACATTCAAAAAACAACTAAAAACTCATACACACCGTTTTGTGGCCAGATCTCGCCAAATTAGAGGCGAGATCAACGGTCCCAAGCCTGCCGGAACAGCCAGATCTTCACGGCTTTCTGGAAGGCCAACAGGGGGGGGTAGTCCGGATCTCAGGAGGTAACTGGTTTCAGAGGGCCAGGGCAGCCACCGTACAGGTTTTTCACCATAGTTCTTGTTGATAATCACAGAACACTTTGACTGGGATTCCAAAATACATAACTACAAACAGGTCATTAAGTCCATAAATTATCCTCACTTGCTGGAGTTGGCCAAGAGCCCGGACTGGAGTTATTCCAAAGTTCAAACAGCAGCCAGGCAAAATACTTGCGTTGGTCCAGCAAGAGTTTCCGCTGTGATGCAACCTTAAATAGTCTTAGGGCGTGGCCCCTCTGCCTGCAGGTTTACATGTGAGGAGACCTCCTCCTACAGAGCCACTCTTGCCGGCTAGCTGCCCTGCATGCCCTAGCATCAATCAGAGGCTCCTCCTCTTCACTGGAGTCACTTAACTCCTGCTGGGGAGGTGCAGAAGGCCCTGGTTGATTATCGACCTCTGGCCCTGTGTCCTCCTCGGTCTCGGACTCAGGTGCCGGAGATACAGACTGATCTTGCCACCCCATGGTCGGTTCTTGGTCTTCCGGATCCATGAGCAGCTTTGCGGGACTTGGGCAAGCCACAACAGTACCTAGGTACACCCATGATAGCTCGCGCAGCCGCATTCTGGACCAACTGTAGTCTCCAAACACTCTTCAAGGGTAGCCCCATGTAGAGCGCGTTGCAATAATCTAACCGTGAGGTGACAAGGGCATGAGTGACTGTGAGGAGAGCCTCTTGATCCAAGTAGAGTTGCAATTGGTGCACCAGGCGAACCTGTGCAAAGGTCCCCCTAGCTACAGCTGCCAAATGTTGCTCTAATTTTAGCTGTGAGTCTAGGAGGACACCCAAATTGCGAGCCTGTTCTGAGGGGGACAATTCCCCCCCCCCAGAACCAAGGATGGACAGTCAACATAGTCTTTAGGAGGCAATACCCACAGCCACTTGGTCTTGTCTGGGTTACGTCTGAGCCTGTTAACGCCCATCCAGACCCTCACAGCCTCCAGGCACTGGCACATCACGTCCACCGCTTCACTGAACTGACGCAGGGTGGAGATGTACAACTGGGTATCATCAGCATATTGCTGATACCTCACCCCGCATTGTCGGATGATCTCACCCAGCGGTTTCATGTAGATGTTAAATAAGAGGAGAGAGAGGACCGATCCCTGAGGCACCCCGCAAACGAGGGGTCTAGGGGTTGACTTCTGTCCTCCTGCCAAC
>QLTV01004134.1:231967-263992 GCA_003457575.1 Thermophis baileyi
AGTCATAATTGCAATACTCCGGTTCTCCAACACCCCAAAGATCCCCCCCCCCCCTCAGCATCCCCCCTCCTCCCCAGCAGGCAAGGCACCACACCCATACCGAGCCGAGGGTCACATCCTAGCCCCCATCTGCTTCTGTTTGCACACTCAGCAGAGGGGGGTCCATTCCATGCCCCCGGCTCCCTCATTCCTCCCCCATTCAACCATTCCACACTTACCCCTTCCATCCTATCAACCCCAACACCCTCACCCACACACACATACACCCCCCAAGACAAAATCGATCCTATCAAATAAAATTAAAGTTAAAAGTTATTGTCCACAGATGCAAACAGTGTGGGCCCTGATAGGCCGAGGAGGGAAGATGAACTTATAATGGCAGGTGCCACCGAGGTGACAGTGGTACCTCCAGGTTTAGCCCCAAAGGACAGTCTGTGGTGGTGGAAGTGACAGCTGCTGGAGCCAAGGCTCCAAAGTCAAAACCGGTGATGGCCTCGCCTGAGTGGGGTCTAAGTTGTATGTCCCTTCTAGTCTTAGGGAGGTTGTACTACAACAAGCCCATGATTCGAAAGCCGCTGGACACTTTGGGTTCGTGAAAACGTTACACTTAGTTAAACGGCAGTTCTGGTGGCCATCTTTGAAAAAGTACATAGAGGCTTATGTTGCTAGCTGTCCTGTGTGTGCTTCTGCAAAGAGGCCACCTGGAAAGCCGCAGGGATTACTTCAGAACGTCGCTAGACCTGGTGCTCCTTGGAAAGAAATATCCATGTTGAAATATCCATATTTCTTTGTTGGACATGTGTATAGGCTGCACGGTGTCCCTGAACGTATAATTTTGGACAGGGGGGTCCAGTTCACCTCCCACTTCTGGAGGGAGTTCCTAAAGTTGTTAGGCTCCGCCCAAGGCTTAAGCTCCACCCATCATCCGCAGACTAACGGGGCTTGTGAACGGACTATAGCAATAGCACTTAGACTTATATACCGCTTTACAGTGCTTTACAGCCCTCTCTAAGCGGTTCACAGAGTCAGCATATTGCCCCCAACAATCTGGGTTCTCATTTTACCCACCTCGGAAGGATGGAAGGCTGAGTCAACCTTGAGCCTGGTGAGATTTGATCTGCCAAACTGCTGGCAGCCGGTGATCAGCAGAAGTAGCCTGCAGTACTGCTCTCTAACCACTGCGCCACCGCGGCTCATTGGGGGTCTTCTAGTCCAACGCCCTGCTCATGCAGGAGACTTCCGATCGGCTCTAACTCGATTCTAGAACAATACCTCAGGTGTTATGTAAATTATCAGCAAGATAACTGGGTAGACTTACTGCCATTTGCAGAGGTCGCTTATAATAACTCCGTCCATAGTAGCATGGGTTTTACCCCATTCAGGGTGGTCTCTGGTCAAGACTTTGTACCCATTCCAGAACTGCTGCAAGAGAAGCCTCAAATCCCTTCTTTAGTGGAGTGGATTGAGCAACTTCAATTTACCTGGCCCGTTACTCATAAGGCACTAGATGAGGCTCACCGAGCGCATAAAAGACAAGCTGACAAGAAAAGAGGTAGGGCAAAGGAATACCAAGTGGGAGATAGGGTTTTCCTCTCAACTAAATACCTACTGACTACCCAGAAGTCGAAAAAACTAGGGTCTAAGTATGTGGGCCCTTTTCCTATTGTAAGAATTGTGAACCCAGTCACGGTACAATTAGAGCTATCCAAAACCAGGAGGATTCACCCTGTGTTTCACATTAGTTTACTAAAACCTGAACATACCTCTTCACTTTGACCAGACCAAACTCCCCCTCCTGTTCCCTTGCTCATCGAAGGTGAACAGCATTTCAAGGTTAAGGAGATCCTCGATTCTAGAAAACATAGGGGCAAGGTACAATATTTGGTGGCCTGGAAACACTTCCCTTCCTCCCACTCTGAATGGGTGAATGAGCAAGATGTCAGAGCCCCGAAGCTGTTACAGTTGTTCCACTCCAAATACCCTGATAAACCTTGAGATTATTTATGTCAATGTTCTTACACTTTCAAGTTGTGTCTACCTTGTCCATGTTATGTTATGTTTTTTCCTAGGACTAATGTCCCTACTGCAGGAGGGCCGAATGTCAGCCTCCATGCTGCTTGCTTGCTATCGGCTGCCATAGAAATGGGGGGGGGAGGGGGAAGCCTAGGTATTTGGGGAGGGAAGCGAGCTGGTGGAGATGTCTCATTGGGAGGAAAAGGGAGGAAACCTCTCATCATCTGCTATGCAGCTGAATGGACTTGTTTATAGCCAGTTCAAGGTCAACCATCCCGGCATACCAGATGGATGGCTCCACCTGAAGATGCACCCCACATGACATCATGGGGGCTAGGGATTGGACATTCAGCCAGGGTCTTTGGGGGGAGGGATTTGGAAATGCTTTCAATATGTAATTTTCGCGCCTTTAGCCTTAGATCTTGCTTTCATCTTGTTGCTGTCAGTTCATACTCAGTAAAAGTATCTTTCTCTATAAACATGGGGTTGGGGTTTTCCTTTCTTGGGTTTTGAACGAAGGCACACCTGACAGATATCTCACTGATGGTATCAGTCTGCAGACTTAAATAAAATATGTCATAATGCCCCGTTATTAAAAAATTTTGGCATAAAATCCAGAAATGGTTAGAGGAAATTACAAAACAAAAAGTAAGCATGAAACCAGAAACATTTCTACTGGGAATCCTAGATCTGAAAACTGAGAAGAAATATTATTATATTATATTACACATACTCACTGCAGCAAGAATCTGTTTGGCACAGCACTGGAAACAAAAAGATATACCTACTGAAAGTATAATTATTAAAAAAATTCTCGACTGTGTTGAATTAGAATGACGATGGAATTAAATGAGGAGGAGGATTCAGAATATTATGAAATTTGGAACGAACTATACGATTGGCTTGATAAGAGGAACCAAAATAAACCAAATTAGTAAATAATTAAATTAGCATTGTAAATATTATGATGTCTATTTATGTTAAAATATGATACTTATGTTACTGAATTATAACTAAATATATAAATGGAAAAGATCGTATAAGCATGAAATTATTGTTGATATAACTTGATGTAATATAACCATAGAGATTTTGTATTGTTTTTTTATTGTATTGTTTTTTTGTGTTGTTTTTAAATGTAAATAATTTAATAAAAATTACTTTTTTTAAAAAAAAATGTCATAATGGCAAAATTAGAACCCAGAATAATAGGGATGGAAGAGGTCTTGAAGGTCTTTTAGTTTAACCCCCTGCTCAAGTAGCAGCATTCTAGACATATACCATTCTAGACAAATAGCTGTCCCCGTGGTTTCTTTTTGAAAACCTCCAGTGATGGAGAACCCATAACTTCCAGAAGAAACCATTCCACTGATTAATTGTTCTCATTGTTAGGAAATTTCTCCTTAGTTCTAGATTGGATTTCTCTTTAACAATTTTCCGCCTGTTACTTCTTGTCCTGCCTTCAGGTGCTTTGGAGAGTAGGTCAAAACTACTCTGGGACTGGATCAATTAGTAACAAACAACACTAGACTCAACAACTGCCTTGATCTCATCTTCTGCAACAGTTTAAACTCAATTTATGGTCTACAAATAAAAGAACCCTTTTCCAACAGTGACCACAGCATGATTGACTTTTGTTTCAATTTATGTCCTTACAAAGAGGATCATAATGATGGGTCCCCAAATTATAACTTTAAAAAAGTCAACTATGACCTCCTGGCTACCAACCTCTCATCTCTTGATTGGCACATTCTGTTCACTGGCTATAATACTACTGAAGACCATTATAACACTTTTTTGCTTGAAGTCAAAAGAGTCATTAAACTATACATACCATTAGTAACCCCCAAAACCAGAAAAAAACAAATTACCCATAACAAAAAGGAAGCTTTAATAATAATAAAAATCTCTTTGGCGAAAAAACAAAACTGGCTACATAGCTAATTTTAAAAGCTGCTACAAAACCTTATGCCACCAGATAAAGGCAGAATGCACCAATTGCCACTGCAAACAAGAGGAAAACCTTTTACGCACGAAATCCACCCGCACCTTCTATAATTTTGTAAACACCAAATTTAAAGACTCGAGAACCATCCTACCCCTAAAAGGGCCTAACGGGAAGGACTGTAATGATGAAGCCATTAAGGCCAACCTCTTCAACACATTCTTCAGTTCAGTCTTTGTAAACAGCAATGGCTCATGCCCCACATTCCCTAGTCGTACCACAACTAATTGCAATGATCTGCTACATATTGACTGTACAGAAGATAACATTGAAAAGGCACTATGCAATTTAAAACCATTTCTATCTATTGGCCCTGATGGATTATGTGCCTACTTCTTAAAAAAGCTTTCCACTGCCATAGCAGAACCTCTAAGTATAATCTATGAGATATCTTTCAGAACCAGCTCCTTGCCCAATCTATGGTCATTAGCCACGGTCATCCCTATCTTCAAAAAGGGAGACCCCAGCCTAATTGAAAATTACAGATCAATCTCACTATGTTGCGTCACCTGCAAAGTCATGGAATCAATCATAAACCAATCCATCACCCTCCACTTAGAGGCAAACAACCTACTCTCTAACAAGCAGTTTGGTTTCAGGAAAAATTTGTCCTGTAATCTTCAACTACTACACTGCAGAAACATTTGGACCACACAACGCGACCAGGGTAAAGCAATAGACTCAATTTACATAGACTTCTGCAAAGCCTTCGATTCAGTGGTACATGACAAACTACTATTAAAACTAAGCTCTTACGGAATTTCCGGACCCCTGCACAAGTGGATAGCCACGTTCCTGTCAAACAGGCAACAAGTAGTCAAAATAGGGAGCGCCCTATCAAACCCTGCACCTGTTAACAGCGGTGTCCCCTAAGGCAGCGTTTTAGGACCCACACTCTTTATACTTTACATAAATGACCTTTGCGATCATATTATAAGCAACTGCGTCCTCTTCGCTGATGACGTAAAACTATTCAACACCACCGACAATGCTGCTGCCCTACAAAACGACCTTGACTATGTGTCAGAATGGTCAAACAATTGGCAACTCCAAATATCAACCAATAAATGCTCTATCTTACACATTGGCAAAAAAAAATCAGAACACCAAAAACAAGCTGGGTGGATACAACCTCGTAGATGACCCTCACTCTGTCAAGAACCTTGGAGTACTCATATCTAATGATCTAAGTGCCAAAGCCCACTGTAACAACATTGCCAAAAAGGCATTAAGAGTTGTAAACCTAATCTTGCGTAGCTTCTCCTCCGGTAATATTACACTTCTAACCAGAGCACACAAAACATTTGCTAGTCCAATTCTCGAATACAGCTCATCTGTCTGGAACCTGCACTGCATATCGGACAGTAATACAATCGAACGAGTCCAGAGATATTTCACACGAAGAGTCCTCCACTCCTCTGCTCGCAACAGAATACCTTATGCCACCAGGCTTGAAATTCTGGGCTTAGACAATTTAGAACTACGCTGTCTTCGGTATGATCCGTGGCCCTCCCCCCATTCCTAAGAGGTCTGTAAGGTGCGTGCATAAGCTCACCAGCGTGCCTACTGTCCCTGTCCTACTGTCTCTATTTATTCATACCCTGTATTTACTGTATTCATATTCATGTTTATACTTATACTGTTATCACGTTATCTTGACAAACTAAATAAAAAATAAAATGAAAAATAAAAATCCCTCTTCTCTGTGACAGACTCTCAAGCACTGGAAGACTGCTATCATGTCGCCCCTAATTCTTCTTTTCTTTAGACTAGCCAGATGCAAAACCAGCAGCCGTTCTTCATATGGTTTAGTCTCCATGCCTTTGATCATCTTAGTTGTTCTTCTCTGAACTTTTTCCAAAGTCTCAACATCTTTGGAGAGGACCAAACTAGAACTAAGGAAAAATTTCCTGACAATTAACCAGTGGAACTGCTTACATTCAAAAATTTCAAGTGCTCCATCACTGGAGATTTTTAATAAAATCGCCCTGCCCCGCCCAGTCTGTGCTCTGAAGCTTGCCTGCCTGAAGTGCTGCGCCCCTGATCTGCCTGCCAGGTAAGTCTGCGAAGTCGCGGCCTACCTAGCTGCCCCTGCCCCCCCACCATCTCAGCCTGCCTTCCCTACTCCATTCCCCATGGCCCGCAGCCCCAATATGCTTGCCTGCCTTCCATGCGGCCTTCCCAGCATCCCCGTGGCCAGCTTGCGAAGGCAGGCAAGCGGTAGGCTGCGTGGAAGGCAGGCAAGTATGTCGGGCCCCAGGGAAGGGAGCTAACAGCCTACTCCCTTCCCCGCAGCCCTGCCATGCTTGCCTGCCTTCCACGCAACCTTCCTGGCGGTCCCCCATGCCCGCTTGCCTTCCGAGGTCGGCGTCCAGCCCGTGATGGGAGATGTGCTGCTTCTGGCCCGGCCCGGCCCGGCCAGTTGGTGGGTAGGCAGCCCTTGGGGGAGACGCAGCCACTGCATTGGGGCTGAGAGGGGTGGCAGCAGGAGAAGGAAGAAAGCGAACCATGGTGGTGGTGCTCCAGGAGGGCGGGAGATGAGGGTCCTTCACAGCCGCGCGGCTGTTGCACCAAGTGCAAGAAGAGGGTGGAGTTCATCGATTCCCTGGGCTTGTGCTTGGCCAACGTAAAGTATTACAGCGCGGCCGAGAAGCCGCAGGTGCCCCACGCTGTGCTCTCCTGCTTGCAGAGCTTCCCCATGAGGTAGAGGAGAACCAGCAGCAACAGCGGGACTGCACCATGGCAGCTGCCCAGGAGAAGGAAGAGGAGGCGCTGCTGGAGTACAAGCCCAGGGAATCGGCGAACTGCACCCATTTCTTGCACTTGGTGCAGCAGCCGTGGAGGCCCCCTGTCAGCGAAGCCACCCCATCGCCCTTGTCATCCTCGCTCCCATCGCTGTTGCCAGGTAGTCGCCTTCTCTGGAAGGACCGCGCCGCTGCCAAAGAAGCGTGAAGCATTACAGCACGGCCAAGGAGCCACAGGTGCCCCACGCTGTGCTCTCCTGCTTGCAGAGCTTCCCCATGAGGCAGAGGGACTTCACCGCCACCTTGGCCGAGTTGGGGGGTTGCGCAAAAGCTTCCTTCAAATGGAAAAACAGCAGGAGCAAGCGTGCACTTCTTTTCTCTCGCAGGGGCTGCTCAGCTGGGAAGGGGGGAGGAGGCATCCGACACGGAGCTCCGCCACGGTTCCACTCATCTTAAAGGCACCTCGCCCCTCCGCCCCCGTCAGGCACCCCCTCCCCCCTTCCTGGCTGAGCAGCCCCTGCAAGAGAAAAGAAGCGTGCGCTTGCTCCTGCCGTTTTTCCATTTGAAGGAAGCTTTCGTACCTGTTCTGGCTTCCTGTGCTGCTCGCTAAAAGCCTCACCAGTGAGGTTTTTAGTGAGCAGCGGAGGAAGCCTGGTGCGTGCCAGTGGTCCTGCACAGCCGCCGCCGCCGCTGCCTGGATGCTAGAGGCTCCCCGGAAGCCGGCGGCCAAGGGCACTCAGCGGCAGCTGGAGGAGGAGGAAGAAGAAGACGAAGGCGATGATCCCAGACGTGTGAAGCAAGGCATGAAAATCCGCAGCAGGAAGCTCGGGGTGAGTGAGAAGGGGGAGCAGCCCAGCACTTTCTCTCCCCCCCATCATCTCCCAGACTGGGAGGCCAAGGTGGAAAGGTGGGCAATCTTTGGGGCTAGGAGGCGTTGGGTCTGGCTTGGTGAGGGAGGTCAGGCTGGTCAGGTGCTGATCATCGGAACCTTTTTTTTTTACTTTTTAAAGCATTTTTTACTAGTTAAAAATGCTTTAAAAAGTAAAAAAAAAAGTTGGCCACGCCCACCCAGTCACATGACCACCACCAAGCCATGCCCACCAGGGGTGGGTTCTAACTTACCTCACCACTGGTTCGCTTCCTCCCGTGCCGCATGGCTGCACCTCGTGGGCGCGCATGCGCGCATGCGCAGTGCCGAAAATTCCAAAAAAAATCCTCCCCCCAAAAAAGCCGAAAACAAGATGGCAGCACATGTGCAGTGCTGGCAACTCAGCTTCTGCACATGCGCAGAAGAAGAAAAAAATAAAGAAAATTCCAAAAAAAAAAAATCCCCCAAAATAAATTCCCCCCCCAAAAAAAGATGGCAGCATCCACGGACCGGCACCGACCGAACCGGCTCCGTGACATCACCAGTGGGTTGCTACCGGTTCGGGAGAACCGGTCCGAACTGGGAGGAACCCACCTCTAATGCCCACCAAGCCACGCCCACAATTTTAGCAAGAATGGCTTCCATATATATTACTTATTCTGCAACAAGACAAATATAGTATTTAAATTATGGTTTTAAAAGGAAAAAAACGCTGACTAAAGAACTGAAATCATAATTTTCAAATGTTGTTAAACATTGTACATCAGTCAAGTACAACAAATGGAAAGTTAGAAACCACATATTTATTTATACTATAATGTTTTTAGTAGTTTTTCTTCTTTCTATATTTTTTCTTTTTAAAAGATGGAGATTTGGCACTTGTCTAAGAGATTCAAATCCTTTCTCACATTGTTAAAATAATTAAATGTGCTTTGTTATTTATGGTTAATTTTTCCAGTTAATTACTCATCAAAAATATGGTAAGCATTAACTGTACTACTTCAGTAACTTACTGATATTATATTTTGGCATAATTAGTTTTGTCCTTTTTTTTACAACCTCAACATGACCCTTTAGTGCAGCGGTTCTCAACCTGTGGGTCGTGACCCCTTTGGGAGTCGAACGACCCTTTCACAGGGGTCACCTAAGCACGCGCTAGCCCACCATCTTGGTGCCACGCCCCCTTTGTCACATCATCGCGCACGGGGAGGGGGCGGGGCAGGGGTCGCGGCAGCGGGGCGGGGGGTCGCAGCATTAGGAAGGTTGAGAGCCACTGCTTTAGTGACTTAAATAAATGCTTACTTAACCCTGCACTACAATCCTAAATCATTACACAAAAAAGATAAAATCAGACGGGTAGGAATATTAAATTTGTAAATGGTTGTGGGGTTGCTGAGTGCCACTTGGGCTGTCGGTGGGATGAGAAATGGATTATTGGGCTTGGTGGGAAGTGGAGACTGGTTGTGAAGGAATAGATTTGGGGGGATTGAGGGCAGACTGGAACTGCATGATGGGCAAAGAGCGATATAGTGGAAGAGAGGGATCAGGCAGCACTCAAGGAATGTGGTAACAGTGCCTCATTCTGGTCTCAGATCTCTGGCTCAATCCCTGGTCATCAAACCTTCAGCTACTTCTAAATGCTGCCTTGGTCAAGGGTGAGGCTCTGCAATCTGTAATCTAATAATATTTGGTGAATATTAATGAGAGCTAGCTGGACCTGGCAAGGAGGGTTGTCTTCTCAGATATGTGCCCATCAGCAAAAACTGTGAACATGTAGAAACAAAGTTATAACTAGTAGCCAGCAGGGGTTTGTTAAAAACAGATCATGCCAAACAAATGTTATTTCATTCTTTGACAAAGTGACTAAATTAGTAGACCAATGAAATGATGTGGACATAGTATATTTAGACTTCAGCAAAGCTTTTGACAAAGTATACCACAACCTACAGTACTTCTTGGTAAAGTAGAAAAATGTGGGATAGACAACATCACCACCAGATGGATTTATAATTGGCTGACAAACCACACTCAGTGATGGTACTCATCTACATGGAGAGAAGTAAGCAGTGGGGTACAACAAGGTTCCATCTTAGGCCCAATAATCTTCAATATCTTCATAAATGACTTAGATGAGTTACCGTATTTTTCGGAGTATAAGACGCACCCGAGTATAAGACGCACCTTAGTTTTGGGGGAGGAAAACAAGGGGAAAAAAATCTGCCTCTGCCTCCCAGCAATTTGCCTCCCAGCAAACAGCAAACAGTACAGATGATATACACTGTTTGCTGTGTATTTCTGTGTATGTGTGCCTGACCCATAGAAATAGCAAAGAATTGGAGAAATGTACATTATGGCAGTATATTAATGCCAGAAAGTTTTCTTAAATGTAGTCACACTAACTCCTCCCAATTATTTAAATAGATCTACTCCAAACATGACTAAGTCAGGGTCTAACTCAGCTGCCTTCCGGGAGGCCGATAATCAGTTGCTGGTGCTAATCAGGCTCTGCACTGTTTGCTGCAAGGAGGTAATTTGCTGGGAGGCAGGGGCCAAAGGGTGGGGGTGGCTGGGTGGGGCTACATTCGGTGTATAAGATGCACCCAAGTTTTCACCCTCTTTTGGGGAGTAAAAAGGTGCGTCTTATACTCCGAAAAATACAGTAACCATTAAAACCTGGAGAACAGTTGCAGGAATTGGGTATGGCCAGTCTAGAGAAAAGAAGGACTAGGGGTGACATGACAGCAATATTCCAGTATTTGAGGGGCTGCCACAAAGAAGAGGGGGTCAACTTATTTTCCAAAGCACCTGAAGGCAAGACAAGAAACAATGGATGGAAACTAATCAAGGAGAGGAGCAACCTAGAACTAAGGAGAAACTTCCTAACAGTGAGGACAATTAACCAGTGGAACAGCTTGCCTTCAGCAGTTGTAGGTGCTTAATCACTGCGGGTTTTTAAGAAGAGACTGGACAGTCACCTTTCTGAAATGGTATAGGGTCTCCTGCTTGAGCAGAGGGTTGGACTAGAAGACCTCCAAGGTCCCTTCCAGTTCTATTCTGATTGAATAAGTAGAACAAATGGGTTCTTCAGAGCTTGGCTTTCTGAAAAGAGATCCTTCATCCCACACTCCATGACAAGTTCAGCTGTCACAGCATGTGGGATGAAGGATCTCTTCCCACAACTGAAATTGGAAAGCAGAGCCACAGTCTCAGGGTGTCCAAGGGACAGAGAAGGGGAAGATTGCTTATTACCTGTCAGAGCAAGACAGAAAAGGCTGTCAGATCCAGGTCCTTCTTCTAAGGAGTTTTCCTGGGTTTCAGACTTCACAGAAGGGAGGCATTGTCCTGGACTAGAAGACCTCCAAGGTCCCTCCCGGTTCTATTCTGATTGAAATAGGGCAGATCTGGTGGAGGAGCAATTGCCCTCCATGATATTTTGGTGGCATCAAGAGGCAATACTTCTCATGTGACTGGAAGTGAGACTTCTTTGCTAAGATGGGGTGAAGGCGGAATGGTTACTACTGCTCTAACCTGTCTGCTGTTTTGAATCCTTGTGTGGATGCAGCCAGGAGTTCATGGCCACCATAGCAGCCATGGACTGGTCCAGATCATTGGGGTGGGAGCATATAATGTTGGTTGTAGTTTGGATTTGATCTTCCTATTGGGACAGTAACATGTTTTGGAGTTGGAGAAGACTGTCATCATTTCCCCGGCATGATCAGTTAATTTTCTTATTGCCTTAGAGCAGTGATGATTAACCTTTTCGGCACTGAGTGCTGAAACTGGAGTGTGCGCACACGTGCCGGAGCATCAGAACCCGGAAGAGAGCAGCTGGCCAGTGCACATGCACATGGTGGCCAGCTGCTCTTCTGGGTTCCGGCATGCGCAACGGCCAGTGAAGACCAGCTGGCTGGTGCGCATGCATGCGGCGGAACCCAGAAGAGAGCAGCTGGCCAGTGCGCATGTGCGCCAGACCATCTGTCCAGCGTGCATGCTCTCAATGGAACCCGGAAGAGCATCTGGTGATGGTGCACATGCCCACAGAGAGGGCTCTGCGTGCCACCTCTAGCACGTGTGCTATAGGTTCGCCATCACAGCCTTAGAGGGTTCTGGTGCTGCTCTATATTACAGAGATAATGGACTAACTTGATCCATTCATCCCAGAATGGATATACTTTGATGGGTTCCAGATCAAGTTTGGTTTTATTCCTGAAGGTTTGTTACACAGTTTGGCCAAAGATTTAGTTGCTTCCTAAAATGAAATGATAGCTAAGAGTTTAGACTGGATTGCACCTATGCAACTTTCTCCTTCTATGGATCCCATAGCTCTCTTTTGTTTACAGAGAAATAGATAAAATGGGAGAAGAGAGTCCTAGAGAGCTGTTGGAAGGCTATGAGGGATGAACCTGCCCCAGCACAAGTTAGAGTTGCTACCTCTTGGTGGTCATGCCAGAATGGCCCTGTTTCAAATGACCTGGTCCCAGCCGGGAATGTGTGAGCCAGAGCAGCATTTCAGAGCCACTGTGAGAAATATGCTATGCATCTGTCAGATACAATCACTCAATTTCATTCCAGTTTGAGGCAGTGTTGATGAAGTCCTTTGGAGTTGACTAAAGCTCTGTCTTGTGTGTGCTAAGTTTGAACCCATGAGTTCTGAGGAAGTAGACAGGCTCTTGGACCTGTGAACTTAACTTAACGGGTATGTCCATGTATCTAATAGTTTGTTATAGCCTCCCAGGAGATGATACATTGTTGGGTTCTGTCACTGGTGAATGCATCCTTGATAGACGGGGTGGTCTCCCTAACACTTAAGGAGGTAATGATCTGCCTCAAGAAGTCATCAGTAATCCCCCATTTTGTATAATTTTCCTGTCTCCTACTCTCCCTTTCTAGAGAAGGTTGCTGAGAAGGTGGCCATGTTGAAGCTTCAGATAACCCTGAAAGAAGAGGATTACATGGCCCAGACACAAGACCAAAATGGTTGCACTTATTATGGATGACCTCTGGCAGGGTGGTCATCCACAGGGTGACATGATAGCAGTGTTCCAATATCTGAGGGGCTGCCACAAAGAAGAGGGAGTCAAGCTATTCTCCAAAGCCCCTGAAGGCAGGATAAGAAGCAATGGGTGGAAACTGATCAAAGAAAGAACCAACCTAAAACTAAGGAGAAATTTTCTGACAGTGGGAACAATTAACCAGCGGAACGACTTGCCTCCAGAAGTTGTGAATGCTCCAACACTAGAAGTTTTTAAGAAGAGATTGAACAACCATTTGTCTGAAATGGTATAGGGTTTCCTGCCGGTGCAGGGGGTTGGACTAGAAGACCTCCAAGGTATTCTATTCTATTTATTCTATTCCTATTCCTATTCCTATTCCTATTCCTATTCTATTCTATAGGACATAGCTTTCCACTATTCTTCCAGGATAGGTTCCAATGATGGGAGACCTCCTTGCTTTGTGGGATACCACAGGTTTTGATGCACTCTCTGCTCCTAGTTAACAATTATATGAAACTGCTGGGTGAAAGATATTCCAAGTTATAACCTAAGAGACAACTTATATAAAATGTTTTATAGATAGTATAGATGGAGTGGCTATGGGTCTGTGGAGCCTCAGGATAAAATTCATTCATGTGTGTCATCCAGTTTGGAATGATTCAAAAAGGGCTTGGCCTGCTCCTGTGAAAACCATTTAGGGCTTGAAAAATGCTATCATGTGTTCCCTCGCTGAATATTTCCAGTTCCATCACAAATGGAGTAATCATTTCAAATGTTATTTCCTTCTCTTAGAGTATAAAATAAATGTTCAAATCTCACTCAGGTTCTTGCCATATATAAATTCAGTAAGCATTATCTCAATAATTTCATTTACCTTATTAACAGAAATGTTGAAGAAAACAGAATCCCACAGTAAGTCTTGTTAATCTGCTCAATAACTTCTCCAGTTTCATAAGGAATTAGATGAGAAATTTTGGAGTACTGTTTTCAAGAAAACTGTATTTTGGAGTACAATACTTGAATCAGCTTATTTGTCATGGTATCTAGCCCACATGCAATTGATTTATTAATCAGATTGTCATGTAGTCAATTTTGCCATGTACTTATGTTAGTATTGTTGGAACCCCTTCTTGTGTGCATAATATATTTGTTGCTAATAAGTTTTATTATATTGTTTATTCTTTTGATTGCATTTTGTTGTTTTTTATCCTGAGCCACCCAGAGTTGATTGGAGTTAGATGGTGCCTAAATCAAATAAATAAACAATAATTTGTGGAAATCAAGATATATTATGTCTACAGCTTTCCCACAGTCTACTACATTAGCAGAAGAAAAAATGTTCAGGTATTTGTTATTGACAGATCCATGCTGGTTTCTAGTATTATTGTAAACTCAATATTTTATGTGGTGTTTTGAAAGTAATTAAATACAGAGATATTTCAGAGAAACCTTCCCCTAAACCCGCACTGCATATCGGACATTAATACAATTGAGAGAGTCCAAAAATATTTCACGAGAAGAGTCCTCCACTCCTGCACTAGCAACAGAATACCTTATTCCACAAGACTTGAAATTTTGGGCTTAGACAACTTAGAACTACGTAGCCTGAGAACCAATCTAAATGTAGTTCATAAAAATATAATGCCTAGAATTCACTACCTGACTCTGTGGTTTCTTCCCCAAACCCAAAAAACTTTAACCTTAGACTGTCTACTGTCGACCTCACCCAATTCCTAAGAGGTCTGTAAGGGGCGTGCATAAGCGCACCAGCGTGCCTACCGTCCCTGTCCTACTGTCCTATTGTCCTCATCTATCTGTATTCACTTTGATTATGTTTATGTTTATACCTATACCTGCTATCTTGTACATGTTTGACAAACAAATAAATAATAATAATAATAATAAATAATAATAATAATTTGACCTGATACTGCCATCTTTTTATTCTCTTTGTATCCTTGCAGCATGAAGCATTTTTATTTTTTGTATGTGATTAGTTTAATATTGTATTTTTTTTTGTATTTTGACTATGGTGGCATAGAAGTATGTTAAATAAATAAGGTGCTCCAAGTACATAAAGTCATTTGAAAAGAAAGTATCACATAGAGTCCAGGTAGATCCCAGGGTGATACTAATCTGCTCCTAATTTAGAGGAAACTCTTGTCTAAGGCATCTCCATGTTGCACAAACGCATCCAGGGACATGGCCAGCATAGACAAAATGGCACAGAGGTGCACAACGACACTCGAAATCCTATGGCAACAGGGTGATCACATGAACAAGGGCAGAAGAGTATTGAAATTCCCACAATGTAGGAATGGATTGTAAAATTCTCAGAACTAGCCGAAAGGACTGACCTGTTTGGTCAGGGAGAAAACAACACATGCCTTTTTAAAAGACAGGAATCCTTTTGTGGACTTTTTACTAAAAGAAGAAAAAAATGAAATGACTTATGGGTTTAAAAAAAATAGAAATAACATTAGAATTTAATATGGGGTTGAAGGGATTTTTAGAAGAAGTAGGAAGGAGGCGTGACAATAGGTTTGTCAATATCTGGAGAGAAGGTCAGAAGTCATATTTCATAACTTTTTTTTCTCCTATCTTTTTCTTCTTTGTTCTTTCTTTTCTATCTTTTTCTTTAGATTTATCTTTTCCAGTATGTAAATTTCTCAATAAATATAAATATATAAATGATGAAACTTGAAGTCCTAACATAAAGGTGTAGCTCTACCTGTCTGCCAAGGTCAGGTAGCCTCATCCGAGGGGCAGAGGCTTGATCCTGGTGCCATCACCTTCCACACCTGAGAAGCAGGTCAGCCACAAGGGAGACTCCAGGCAGTGCTAGCATCTCTTGAGGTGCTAGTATCTCTTGAGGATCTCGTCCAGTTCTGGGGCTAGGAGAGGAATTGCAGGAAGGAGATCCCAGCTTCCTAAGAGGCATAGCACTTTGTCAGTGGAGCCCATTGGCAGGCAGTTGTGGGCTCAGGCAGGGGCTGCCCACTCCAGCCCAGATTCCTACCTCAAGAAGGGACCTTGAGTCACCACAGGGGTTCCATCCCACTCAGCCCTTTGGTGATTCTGACATTGGGATGAAGTTAGGTACAGAGATGGCCTCCACCCGGCCAAATTGCCCTGCCAGCTCTTTTCCTCCGTTTTCCTGGCCTGGCATTTCCATGCCCGAATCCCCCGAGGACTGCTGGATCCCCACCTGCCTCACATGAGTTTTGCCTGTAGCACTTAAAGAGCTGAGAATTCAAGCTCTGTGTTGGCTGCTGAGAAACCACCAAATAGGACACAACCATTTTGCAATTCCATCTCATTAGACACCTTTGGGGGTTTATGAGGAAGCTGCAAGTATAAATATTATATTTGCCTTCGGGTTATCTTTAAAAATGGATTCTCCCCCTCCTCTCTCTGCTAGTCTGTAACTTGCCAGCCTCCCCCCCTTCAGCAAATTCCCACCTCCCTGGGCCCCCGTGGCTCTGCTGGAAAGAGGCCTGCCTTGTTTATCCTCGCCTGCCAATTATCCTGGGCAATAGCCTGAGGCAGAGCTGGTGCTGAAGCAGATGAAGTGTGTGCAGGGAGCCCCGCAGGAAACAGAGAGAGCTTGTTCTGGCTGGTGGACATTTGACCTGGGGAAGAGTCAGGCTCTTTGGGCCTCAAAGAGGAGGATGAATTTCTGAGGAGGAGCTGGACAACGGCGGGTCCTGCTGAGTCAGACAGACACGGAGCTGCTGCTGTCCTTCGGATGAGTTGCCAGCTCCCTTTACCTCTGGCCTGGCTTCCTCTTCCTGCCACAGCACCCCCGCCCCACCTTCTGAAGACCCCCGGACAAAAAGGCAGCCTAAAGAGGAGAAAAGGGTTTCTGGGGACGCTGAGGTTAAAGGACAGAAATCATTGCTATCCCTAAGCTGCTGCTTCACTCCCTCCTGTTTGTGCCCAGGGGTATAATCTGAAATAATACTAATAAGCATAATCAATAGTAAGTTATTGCTGGCTTCTCACTCCCTCCAACTCTTGCTGGTACAGCTCCCAGTAGCTCTCCTCCTTCCATTCAACATAGGGTTAGGGTTAGGGTTAGGGTTAGGGTTAGGGTTAGGGTTAGGGTTAGGGTTAGGGTTAGGGTTAGGGTTAGGGTTAGGGTTAGGATTAGGGTCCTATGGCTGACAGCCACTCCCTACTGCCCCTGTTCAGCCCTCCAGGCTACAGCAGCCACTCTCCCCCAACATTTGTGTCAAGAACTTAAACCTTTGCCCGTGCTTTCATGCATGCACTAAGCAGGAGATGCTCCCTGGTTTATCTAGTTTACAATACATGAAGGAGAGGCCAGAAAGATCTCAGCTGAAGAAGAACCTGGAGCCAATGTAGGTGCTTTTCAGCAACACTGCTCCTTTCTGCTACTGATACAGGAGGTGTTACATTCTCAGACTGAAGCACATAGGCTTCAGTCAGGTCCTCCATTCTGGAGGGAAAATACTGCCTGCTGATTGGCTGGCCTGTCTGACAGCACCCTACAAAAGGGCTGGCTGTCAGACAGGGCTTTTGCTGGATTGTTAGCACTTGACTAATAAAGAGCTGTTGTTTGAAGTCACTCTGTCCGCCTCTTCCATTCACCCAACTTAACAGGAGGGACTCAGTTGAGAGCTCTGGCAGAATGGGAGAGTCCCCCTATACGTTCTACTGGAACTCACAATCTCTTAGTTCTCCAAAACTGTTGAGTCCCCACCAGAAAAGGACTTGATGTGGATAAGTCAAGCCAGAAAAACAAAGACACTGACACTTGCTGAGCCAAGAGCATTTCTTCACTTGGCTGGTGTCCTGTCTCCAATTTCTTTTCAGATGCTTTTGGGGAACAGCCCCAGCACATCACACCCCAAGTGCTTTATTGGCTGAAGCAAAGATACAGAAGCTCTAAATTCAGTCCTGCTCTAAAAAATGCACGAAAGGTAATGTTTATTGGTTGATTCTGAAAGAGAGAGACAAAGACAAGGAGAGAGATCTGTCTGTTTTTCCCTTAAAGTAATCTTTCAGAGTTTTTAATAGGGGTTAGAGATAAGATGGGATTAGAAATCATGTAGATTTTTCTCCCTGTTATCTTGCTGACATAGAGTCTGGTATCTGTAATAGTGTAGTACTAGTAACAGTTGTAACTGGTAGGTTCCAAAGCAGTCAGAACATTGGTAGAATTATAAAATTAATAAGAGCACCTTCATAACTCTCAGAGACATTTCTTATTTATTTAATTCAGTTTATAGCCTGCACCATTCCAAAAAACTTTGAGCAGATGCAGAATAGGAATAAAATAATAAAATAGCAGGAACAATTAATGAATGATTAATTAACAAAAAAAGTTGATAATAATGAATAAAAATAAACACCACTAGAGATTAATATGGTCTTTACTTCTCCCCGAATGTTGTCCCAAAGAGCATGTTTTTGTAGCTCTTCAGAAACACAATATGTCCAAATATCCATGAGTTGGTAGTTCCAAAGGAGGATGGTCATCACCAGGAAAGTTCAGCAAGCCTTGCAGATAGCACTTCCTTCAGGCTGGGACCTCTACAAGACTTCCGGCCCTGATCTTAGATGGATAGATTCAACTCAGAGAAGATTATGTCAGAGACATCCAGGCCCTGAGCCATATCAGCACCTTAATTTGCATCCAGAAGTTAACTGACAGTCAGTGCAGCTCCTGCTGTAACAAACTATCTGAAGTTTTGAAGGATCTTCAAGGAAAACACTTCTGAGTGGAAGTGTTAGATTCGTGCGGGAAGAATAGCCGAGACGTAGGAACAGTTCAGCACCTTTATTAGTAGTCAGCCACAGCTCAGTACGGACTGCCGGCTGGTGGCAGGGAAGCCGCTTTTTTGGGTCTCCCTGCAGCCTGCTGGCCAGTGACATCAGTTCAATTCTCCCGCCGCTGACTAAGCCAATCAGCGGCGGGTATGCAAATACGTACTCGGTGCGTCAGTATGTAACACCCCTCCCCTCTTAGTTCAGCAATTGTCCAATCCTATAACAAGTGTGAGTGACGTAGTCGCGCAAGTAGGCGGATCGCTGTAAGGTCCTACTGGGCCTGCGTGCTTCAGTTTCTCTGTAGTTCTCACCCGGTGCGGACATGGCCTTCGTTGTTCCATCTCCGCTCGATGGAAAAATCTGGAACCGGCCTCCAGGCGTGGCAGCTGAAGGTTCGACCTCGCTGTCCTCTGGTCCCGGCTGACTTCGCTGGAACTCCATGGTTACTGGTAAGTGTCTCCACTCTTCTTCTCGGGTTGAGATTAGTGTTCTTTGGTGTTGTGTAGCTAGGGCCTGGTTTCCTTCATTGTCGTCTGGTGTTCTGTAACTGTATGATCGGTGGGGCGGAGACCCGCATTGTGAAAAATTGTCTGTTGGAGTCCGCGGCGGTGGCTCGGCTTCTGGCTGCCGGAGCCATGAGTCTCCCACTCGGTGTCGTAGCTGGTCGATGTGTCGCTTCCACACTCGGCCATCGTCCAACTTGACCCTGTAGGATTTGGGACCGGTGACATCTATGACAGTCGCTTTTACCCACTTGGGGTCTCCGGAGTAGTTCTGTGCGAACACTAGGTTGTTTATAGCTAGTGTTCTAGTGGGCTTACTGGATTCCAGAGGTTTCTCTGGATTGTACGTTGGATTTAACCTGTCCAGTTGGGACGTCAGCCTTCATCCCATTAGTAGCTCTGCTGGGCTCCGGTTGGTCGCCGCACTCGGGGTTATGTGCTGGGCTAATAGGAACTGGTCGATTCATTCCTGCCAGTTCCCTGGGCCCATTCTGGTGAGCGTCTCCTTCGTCATTCTCACCATTCTTTCCGCTTGTCCATTGCTGGCTGGACAGAAAGGCGAGACTAGGGCATGTCTGATTCCTAGGTTTGCTAGGAATGTTTCCATTTGCCAAGCTGTCAGTTGGGTCCCGTTGTCCGATACCATCTGGCAATCCGTGGGTCATGAACACCCTCCGTAGCGCCTGGATGGTGGCTTCTGTGGTTGCAGTAGGCATGTTGATCACCTCTAACCACTTCGAATACGCGTCAACTATTATGAGGAATGTTTGACCCGCCATTGGCCCCGCAAAGTCTATGTGGATTCTGGACCATGGTGCATTGGGGGTCTCCCATTCCGATGGGGTTGTTCGTGGGGGGGGGGCGTCTGGTTTTTTGGCAGGGCTGGCAAGTCGCGACCCATTCCGCTATATCTTGATCTAGGTGGGGCCACCACAGGTAGCTCCTAGCCAGCGCCTTCATCCTTACTATCCCCGGGTGTCCAATATGCAATGTCCTGATCACCCTTTTCCTGAGATCTTGGGGAATTATAACTTGCTCCCCCCATAATAGACAGCCCTTTAGCACCGACAGTTCCAACTGTTTATTTTTAAATGTTCTGAATTCTTCCCCTTCTTCCTCCTGTGGCCACCCCCTCAACACCCAGTTCATTACTTTGGAGAGCACCTTGTCTTTTGCTGTGTGCTCTGCGATGTCCCGGGATGTGACGGGGCTGGTCCGCTCTATGTCGATGAGCAGGATTTCAGCCACAGGAGCTGGGTCTTACAGCCCTCTCTAAGCGGTTTATAGAGTTAGCATATTGCCCCCAAATATCTGGGTCCTCATTGAGGTGGGTAAAATGAGGACCCAGATTGTTGGGGGCAATATGCTAACTCTGTAAACCGCTTAGAGAGGGCTGTAAAGCACTATGAAGTGGTATATAAGTCTAAGTGCTATTTCTATTGTCTTCCACCAAGTCGGGTTCTGGACAGTGGCTGAGGGCATCTGCGTGGGCGATGCTCTTTCCGGGTCTGTGGATGAGGGTGTAGCTGTACCCGGAGAGGAATATGGACCATCGGGTTAGCCGGGGGGACATGTATTGTGGTGTTTGATTGTTCCCAGCAAGTAGACCCAGTAGAGGTTTGTGGTCTGTTATTAGCTGGAACTTCTGCCCGTATAGGTATTCATGGAAGCGCTTGATGCCGGCTACTGCAGCAAGCGCTTCCTTGTTCAATTGGCTGTAGTTCCGTTCAGCCAGGGATAGGGTCTTTGAGTAGAATGCTATGGGGGCTTCTGAGCCATTGGGCAACTGGTGGCTCAGTACCGCCCCCACTCCGAAGGGAGAGGCGTCGCAAGTCAGCATTAAGGGGAGGGTCTCGCTGTATTGCATCAGGACGCTGTTGGATGAAAGTAGGTCCTTTACGGCAGCAAAAGTGTTGGCCTCTCTTTGTCCCCATGTCCACATGGCCGTCTTCCCCAGGAGCCGATGCAGAGGCTCAGCAATGGTTGCCTTCTGTCGCAAGAAAATTGCATAAAAGTTTAATAGCCCCAAGAATGCTAGCAATTCCGATTTATTCCGGGGTGCTGGGGCTTCTTTGATGGCCTTAATTTTCTTATCTGTGGGGCGTATGCTGGACCCGTCTATGAGGAACCCCAGAAATTCGACGCTGGTGACCCCAATCTTGCATTTGTCCTTCTTAACTTTTAACCCCCGTTCTTGAAACCGTAGTAAAACCTGCCGCAACCTGTGCATTAATTGGTCTTCTGATTCCCCTGAGATGAGGACATCGTTGAAGTAGAGAACCACTCCAGTAATGCCGTTCAATAGTCTTTCCATTAGACATTGGAATAGTCCAGGGGCCACGCTGACCCCAAACTACAGTCGGTTACATTTGAATGCCCCTCTGTGGGTGACTATGGTCTGGGCTTCTGCTGTGGCTTCATCTACAGGCAGTTGCTGATATGCCTGAGCCAGGTCTAATTTTGCAAATATTTTTCCGTTGCCCAGCGAGTGTAGCAGATGCTGGACAACAGGCACAGGGTATGCGTTTGGTTGCAGGGCTTTATTAATGGTCCCTTTATAGTCCGTGCAGATGTGGATATACCCATCTGGTTTCATGGGGGTGATGATGGGGGTCTCCCATGTGGCGTTTTCTACTGACTCTAATACCCCTTGGGTGATCAGTTTATCTAGCTGCTCATCGACCTTGGGTTGCAGCGCGAAGGGAACCCTTCGAGGCTTTAATCTGATGGGCGTTATGCTGGGGTCTAGGTTAAACGATATAGGTTTGCCCTTATATTTACCTAGACTCCCATTGAAGACGGTCTGGAAGTCTGTGAGGAGTTCATCCAGCTTGTCCCCTCTGATTTGGTGTAGACCGGTGATGCCGATGTCGAGCGGCTTGAGCCATTCCACCCCCATCAGCATTGGCCGATGTCCTTCCACTACCGTGAGAGGCAGGTTTCCTGTGAAGTCTTTGAACTTTACGGGGACTTCTGCTTGGCTGAGGACTTGGATTTGGTTCCCGTGGAAGTCTCTGAGATGGATGTTCTGCGGTTTCAGCTGGTGTCAGTTTATTCTGGGCATGAGTTGCTTCAGTGTGCCCCAGGCCATGATTGTGAACACGGAGCCAGTGTCTAGCTCCATGTCACACGGTAGTCCATCAATGGCCACTGTGATTGTGAATTTCTCACTCTGGTTGGCATTTGCGTGGCCCACTGAGGTGTGATAGGTGCCCCTCGATTCTTGGGACACGTGGTCGTCCCGTCTTCTGCCCCTCTGTGGCCCGGACCGGTTCTGGGCTTGTCTCCCTGATCCCATGGGTGGTCTGCTGGGAATTGGGGCTGGCTGGTATTGGGCTGATAATGTGGCTCTGCAAGCTTTGGCTATGTGGCCGCGTTTCTGGCAGCGGCAGCAGATAGCTTCCCTGAACTTTCAAGCCATTCTGGTGTGGCCCCCTAGGCAGCCAGCACAGCGTGGCTGACATTGACTAAAGTCTCTGGGGCTTACCCGCCTATCCTGTTGGATCCGGTAGATGTGGTCGTTGTCATCATCATAGTCCACTTCTGTCTCTGGAACCTCTGTACGCCAGTCCATCTGCCTTTGCGTGTGATGGACTCTGCTGGTTTTCCGGATGGTGGCTGCAGAGGTGTCCGAGGATTCAGCGGCTCTGGCTTCTTCGACCACGTCCTTGAAGTTGGCTCCCCTCCAGATTAGTAGTTTTTTCTGTAGGTTGAGGTCCCTCATACCTAGGATGATTCGGTCTTTCATCATTTCCTCCGGGTTGATGAATTCGCATCTTGATGCGATCTCCCGGAGGCTGGCAACGAATTCGTTGACTGTCTCCCCTTCGTTTTGGCGCCGGTGGTAAAATTCGTTCCTGTGCACCATCGGGGTATCGGATGAGGTGAAATGTTCCTTCAACGCTGTTTGAAGAGTGGACCAGGAAATGGATTCGATATCCATGGGTGCCACCAAGGTTTCTACCAGCTTGTAGATCTTGGGGCCGCAGTATGTTAGGAAGAGAGCCCTCTTCCTGTTGTCCAGCAAATCCTGGAAATTATTGGCTTCCAGGAACATGCAGAATCTGGACATATATTTTTCTCCATTCTTCGGTTTGAGGGTTGAAGAAGGCTGGAGCTGGGGATTGCTGTTGTGCCATCCTGTTGGTTTGGCCGATGCAGGTCGGAACGTGCTTAAGATGGCTGTGGATCGCCACGAGGTGCCTTTGTCCCGTTGTCCTGTTGTCTGCTTTCCACACCCTTCGTCGCCAGTGTTAGATTCGCGCGGGAAGAATAGCCGAGATGTAGGAACAGTTCAGCACCTTTATTAGTAGTCAGCAACAGCTCAGTACGGACTGCCGGCTGGCGGCAGGGAAGCTGCTTTTATGGGTCTCCCTGCAGCCTGCTGGCCAGTGACATCGGTTCAATTCTCCCGCCGCTGACTAAGCCAATCAGCAGCGAGTATGCAAATACGTACTCGGTGCATCAGTACGTAACAGGAAATATGACAGACTAGCATATCTCCAGCAATACGAGGGTGAAAAAAACATGAACCTATTCAGAGCTCACCAAGAACAAAGCCTGCTGTTCTAGAAACAGCTGTAACTGGCACAAAAACTTGCAAAAGTCCTCTTGGACACAGCTTCTACTTGCTCTTCATTCAGGAGCTACGATTCCAGTATGACTTTCAGTTTACAAGACAACTTTGTCCAGGGGAATACAACCTCATCCAGAGCTACAAATGGATTATCTCTACAATCAGTCAGTTTTAAATCCATTGCCATTCCATTTTGCTGGGATTAGTGTTTATTAAATCATATTGGCCTTCCTGGATTAAGATTTCTAGTTCTTCCTGTTTGCATTTCATATTGCATGTGTTTCCATAATTAAGAATGTAATCCTTGGTCATGTGACTTGTCCTATTTCCTTATGCATTTACATGCTTGTTACTGGGTGCCTCCACACCCTTCCCATCACTTCCACTTCTGTTCCCCATACTTGATGTCATGCTATTTTCTGGCCTCTCTTCTCCCTTACAGGTGTCAGCTTATAATTCATCTCTTGCTAAGAGTCTCAATTTAGAAATGGGCCCCATCATCATAGAATCAAAACTTTCCCATTGGGATCATCTGTGTGGCTAGATATTTCCATCCAATATTCTTTTCTCTCTTCCTCTTTTTATAGGACTGAGTGAAGAAACACAATCTATACTCCTAGTTCCTTCTTGGTTCTTCATAGTATTTTCAAGTCTGTGACTGTGCCATTTCTTCCCATGTCATTTGGATTGAAGAGATGTTTGGCAGTGGGCTTAAAGAGCTTTGAAAGTCACATCTTAAGGCAGATTGCTTCCCTCCATATACCTTAAATGAAGAAGAAAAAAACCCTCTTCCTCTTTATCCCCTCCTCCCCCCATGCCAAACCTCTGTTAGCCTACTCAGCAAGCATTTGATTGTGAGCGTTGAATATGCAGAATATTATTGGGGTACACTCAGTTAACAGACAAATTAATTACTGGGCTTTGAGAACCAGCCAAGATTTCAGCAAAATTCTCAATTTGATTTAGTGAGGAAATTCAATTCAATTTTGTTAATCTTGTGTGTAATTCACAGAAGTCCATCTAATCACTAAATAATTTCAAATTATTTCTTTCAACATATAAAGAAAAAGGAAAAAAAGTCAAGGAAACAGTTGGTCCACTAAAGAGAGAGGATAGCAAGGATGTAACAGGCAGTAGAGAGAAAGCAGAGTTGCTTAACTCATTCTTTGCATCAGTCTTCATGCAAAAAGAAACTATTGCCTAACCTACCAAAAACATAACTGTAAAAGACAGACTAGAAATAAAAATTAAAATAAGCATGAGAATGGTAAGAGACTACCTGTCTGATCTTGATGAATATAAATCACCAGGACCTGTTGGATTACATCCCAGAGTTCTGAAAGAGATGTCAGCAGATGTTATCTTTAAAAAGTCCTGGAACACAAGGGAATTACCAGAGGATTGGAAAAGAGCTGATGTGGTTGCCATTTTCAAAGGGGGGGAAACAGATGCAGGAAACTGCAGACCAATCAGCCTAATATCAATACCTGGGAAGATTACTGGAAAAAATAATCAAAAAACAGATCTGTGAAAATCTAGGAAAAAAAGTTATTAGTAGCCAGCACAGGTTTGTTAAAAACAGATCATGCCAAATCAATCTTATTTCATTCTTTGACAGAATGACTAAATTAGTAGACCAGCGAAATGCTGTGGATATAGTATACTTAGACTTCAGCAAGGTATTCGACAAAGTAGACCACAATCTACTTCTTGGTAAACTAGAAAAATGTGGGATAGACAGCATCACCACCTGATGGATTTGTAACTGGCTGACAAGCAGTGCTCAATGAGTAATCCTTAATGGTATTAACATCTACATGGAGGGAAGTAAGCAGTGGGGTACCCCAAGGTTCTGTCTTAGGCCCAGTACTCTTCAATATCTTCATAAACGACTTAGATGAGGGAATAGAAGGGGAACTCATCAAATTTGCAGGTAACACTAAGCTGGCAGGAATAGCCAACACCCAAGAAGACAAGCTCAGGATCCAAAAAGATCTTGACAGACTTGAACAATGGGCCCTATCCAACAATATGAAATTTAATGTGGAGCTCAAAAACAGAGAGGGACCTTGGAGTCTTAGTGGACAATCACGTAAACATGAACCAGCAGTGTGCGGCAGCAGCCAAAAAAGCTAATACAATTCTTGGTTGTATAAACAGAGTCATCGAATCAAAATCACATGAAGTATTAGTACCACTTTTTATAAAGTAAGGCCACACCTGGAATACTGCATCCAGTTTTGGTCACCACATTATAAAAAAGACGTTGAGACTTTGGAAAAAGTGCAAAGAAGAGCAACTAAGACGATTAAAGGCCTGGAGACTAAAACATATGAACAACAGGATTTGCAGGATTTGGATTTGGCTAGTCTAGAGAAAAGAAGGACTAGAGGGTACATAATAGCAATATTCCAGTATTTGAGAGGCTGTTACAAAGATGAGGGGGTCAGTTTATTTTGCAAAGCACCAGAGGGCAAGACAAGAAACAACGGATGGAAACTAATCAAGGAGAGAAGCAACCTGGAATTAAGGAGAAACTTCCTAACAGTGAGGACAAATAATCAGTGGAACAGCTTCAGAGGTGGGTTCCTCCCGGTTTGGACCGGTTCACCCAAACCGGTAGTGACCTGCTGGTGATGTCACGGTGATGTCACGGATCCGGTTCGGTCGGTGCCGGTTTGTGGGTGCAGCCATATTTTTTTATTTTTTATTTTTTGTAAAAAAAAACTTTACATTTTTGTAATTTTTTTTAAATAGTTTTCTTCTTCTGTGCATGCACAGAAGCCGAGTTTCTGGCACTGCGCATGTGTCGCCATCTTGTTTTCGGCCTCTTTTTTTGGAATTTTTTTTATTTTTCGGCACTGCGCATGCGTGCGCATGCAAAGCGTGCACGCGCCCATGAGGCACGGCCACGCAGCGCAGGAGGAAGTGAACCAGCAGCGAGGTAAGTTAGAACCCACCCCTGAACAGCTTGCCTTCAGAATTTGGGGGTACTTCATCGCTGGGGTTTTTTAGGAAAAGACTGGACATCCACCTATCTGAAATGGTATAGGATCTCTTGCTGGAGCAGGTGGTTGGACTAGAAAACCTCCAAGGTCCCTTCAGTTCTATTCTGATTGAATAAGTAGAACAAATGGGTTCTTCAGAGCTTGGCTTTCTGAAAAGAGATCCTTCATCCCACACTCCATGACAAACTCAACTGTCATCGTGTGTGGGATGAACTGCAACTGAAATAGGAAAGCAGAGCCACAGTCTCAGGGTGTCCAAGTGCCCGAGATGGGGAAGGTTGCTTATCACCTGTCAGAACAAGGCTGTCAGATCCAGGTCCTTCTTCTAAGGAGTTTTCCTGGGTTTCAGACTTCATGGAAGGAAGGCATTGTACTGCCAATGATAAAGCATTCAAAGCTGGAAGCTCCCAGCTTGCAGCTGGACACAGATGGCACTGGCTACAGGATCCAGTTGGCTCAGGAAATCTCCTCTTGCCCCCCGTCCCTGGCTCTCCATCTGACAGGGAAGACTTTAATGCCAGCTATGAAGCTGAAACAAACATTGGCTCTGTGCCAGGGGTGAAATTCAAAATTTTTCCCTACCAGTTCTGTGGGCGTGTCTTGGTGGGTGTGGCAGGGGAAGGATACTGCAAAATCCCCATTCCCTCCCCACTCCTGGGGGAAGGATATTGCAAAATCTCCATTCCCACCCCACTCCCCCACTCTGGGGCCAATCAGAGGTGGTATTTGCTGGTTCTCCGAACTACTCAAAATTTCCACTACCGGTTCTCCAGAACCTGTCAGAGCCTGCTGAATTTCACCCCTGCTCTGTGCTATAAGCAGTGAGGTCTGATTCTGCCCCATCTCCCCTCCACAGGCACATAACTGGCTCCATGGCACCTGCTCTGCTAAGGCCTTCCACTGCTCCCTTGTCTCCTCAGGCTCCCAGTTGAAATGTACTATAAAATAATCCCCCACAATCTTCTTGGCCAGAAGTTTGGAGATCATCTCTTCTTTTAGTGCTATTCCAACATATTGATGATTGTTATATCTTTAAAATATTCAGATTTTGTGGTTGTTTGTTTGCTTATTATATCCCATCACAATCAAACAATTCAGGCTTGTTAATGCAATATAGAAAAAAAGCAACTTAAAACATCCATGGTAAGAAGAAAATCAGCATAAAATCAAAACAATATAATAAGCTAACAATTCAAGAACTAAAACAAACAAAAAAAGACAGAAATGGTCCAATTGAATTAGAACCTCTCTGAAGCAATTCAGTTTTCAGTATCTTTCTGAATAAAGTCAAGGAGGGGCCAGCCTGACTTCTATATGAGGATTTTTCCAGAAACGTAGCATTGCCACTGAAAAATAGTTCCTGCATGAACCCAGTTTGTCCAGTTCTTTCTCACCCTTTCTCATGGAAACCCTCTCCTGGGGAAGAGATAGCCTTCAATCCATCCTCATCAGTTGGTCTAGGAAATCCCATGGTGGATCATATCAAAAGCCATTGAGAAAATTAAGAGGACCAGGAGAACCTTGGTTCCCTCATTTATGTCTTCATAGAGGCTATCAGCAAAAGATATACATGCTGTCTCAGTCTCAGTTCCATACCCCGGTCTAAAACCTGACCAAAAAGTGTCCAGATAATATATTTCATCTAGGGTGCTACACAGCTGCCTCAACAACAGGAAGGTTGGAGACCGGGAGCTACTTATCCAAAACCATTGGCTCAAGGCACAGTCTCTTCATAAGGTGGTTACACTACAGCCTCTTCCAGGACTGCCAGCAGTTCCCCCTCCCAGAAGGAATCATTGAAAATCTTCTGGATTGCAGAAGCCAGAAGAGGCAAAGGTGACCATGCAAGTGGTGGGGGAAAACTCCATCTTCTTATAGTTCACTGGCCAAAATGAGTCCCAAATAATATGGCCAGACAGTGGCTTATTTACCACCAAAGAATCTGACCCTGAGGAAGTCAGAGCAACCAAGAAGAGATTTTAGTGTTGATTTCACCCTAAAATAGGTTTAGTCGACCAGACAAGGCTGCTGAATGACAGCAATAAGGGTAGGTAATGGCTCTCTGTCTCTCTTATCACCATAGTAAAGTATACAGAATAAGAGAGTTGCAAGAGACCTTGGAGGTCTTCTAGGCCAACCCCCTACCAAACGGGACCCTACACTATTCGAGACAAATAGCTGTCCAATCTCTTCTTAAACACCTCCAGTGTTGGAGCACCCACAAATTCTGAAGGTGTTGTTCCACTGATTAATTGTCCTTGCTGTTAGGAAGTTTTTCCTTAATTCCAGGTTGCTTCTCTCTTTGATTAATTTCCATCCATTGTTTCTTGTCCTGCCTTCAGGTGCTTTGGAGAATAGGTTGCACCCCCTCTTCTTTGTCATAGAGCCTTAAATATTGGAACACTGCTATCATGTCACCCCTAGTCCATCTTTTCATTAAACTAGATGTACCCAATTTCTGCAACTGTTCATCATTGAGCCTCTACATCCCTAATCATATTAGTCGCTCTTCTCTGCATCCTTTCTGGAGTCTCAACAACTTTTCTGTAAGCCTGAAAGTTGGCATTTTTCCGTGTTTATGGAAAAATGGGGGGGAATAATCTGGAGTCTTGAAATCTCTTCCCCCAAAGTAATGGTTGACATGGTACCTATAGATTTTATGTGCTCTTGAAGGCCTTTGCCCAAGTGTAGCCCTCTAGTTGTTCAAGGTAGATTGGAAATAGAACTTTGAATCAATGATCCTGAGAAAGGAACGATGATCCTTCCCTCCAGACAGCTCTTTCAGATAACGCAGCCTAAAGTCCATGATATATCTTGTCTATACCTAGGACAGCCATAGGAACTGTGAAGCAATCAACAGAGGGAAGGAGGTATCAGTGTGTATTTAATGGCTGTGAGAAAGACAGTTTGATTGAATTTGATTCTTTTTACACTGTTATATAATTAAAATAAAGATGACAACCTGGAAATTTGAAAAAAAAACCACAAATAAAATAAGAAATTAACAATTACAGTCCAGGTTAAACAGATGAATCTTGAATGTTCTTAGTTGGGGGTGGAGGGCCATAGAAGGAGCAAATGGATCTTGGGAGCTAGTGGGGTGAAAAAGATCCTGGAGGAGAGCAAGAATTGTCTCTGATAGCTTCATGCACAGCAGAGCCTTATGTGTCTGATTTAGGACATTTGTATACTGCTGTGTAAGACAGTCCTGTAGTTTTCAGGCAGAAGAAGAGGATTCACCTTTCAGCCTTACCATCGCAACTTCTGTGACCTAAATGCTTCTGCAAATTTCTTCTCTGCCTTAAGGGGCAACAGAGGACCTGTTTCAAACACTGGAGTCAAAACGAGCCATCTGGGCTTTGGATTAGGGTGGGGCTATGGCTGTCTTTTGTATTTTTACAAATAGCTCAATTTCATGTTAAGACTTTAATCTAATTGTGAATTAATTCCACCATTGTGGTTTATTTAATGAGGCTTATAAGCCGTGGATAAGTGACAGCAGAGATTACTTTCCATGATCATTCTTCATTCCTAGTCTGGACAATGTGAACTCCTCAATACAATTTCACTATATCAGTGCTTGTTGTCTGAATAGGAAACGGCTAGGGAGGGGCACAGAAAGGAGAAGGGGTCCATTCCTGGAGGAGGACCCTGAAGCCTGAGCCAGCAGTCCAGGGCAGGGCTGGCTGCCAAAAGGCGTGACGTGGCAGCCCATGGCAGTGTCCTGGCTGCAGTTCCAAAGCTGACCGCACCGCATCCTGTCCTGCCCCAGCTACAGGATGGCACTCATGTAAGGAGTTCGTTAACAACTGTATTTCCACATAATTTTACTCTTCATATTCTGGATCTTGGTTACTTCTATTGTGGCTTGATGCATTGCTGGTTTGATTCATGGCTTTGTTGCAATGCAAAAGATGGGTTAATTCAAGAACCAGGTTAAATGACAAGGAGTTAGGGCATTTGCAGAGCCATTCTGGTTGGACCAGATCTGAGGAGATGGGGGTTCAGGACTGCCAGAACCACAGAGGTTTCTGAGGGCTTCGGGGGTTGGGGGGGTAGGCAGTCGTTTCCTCTTAGCCTAGCCTACCTCGAAGGGGGAAATTGGAGGACAGAGCACTGTGTCTGCTGCCTTCAGCTCCTGCAGAAAAGGATGGTATAAATCTAAATAAATATCTATCAGAGCTGCACCCTGAATTTAGAAAAGGCTCCTAAGTTATGGTCTGATAGACTACGATTAAGATTTATGGGACAGAAGTGACTCATTATCTGCTTGTTCCCGCCTCAGCCAATTCCTGTAAAATGAACCATCTCTCTCTCTCTCTCTCTCTCTCTCTCTCTCTCTCTCTCTCTCTCTCTCTCTCCCTCCCTCTCCCTTTCCCCCTCTTCCCTGCTAGCTCTCTCTCTCTCTCTCTCTCTCTCTCTCTCTCTCTCTCTCTCTCTCTCTCTCTCTTCCCCCCCCCCCAATTCTGTGACTTTCCCTCTAAATGTCCCTTTAAACATTATAACAGGCTGGCAAGCATGTAAGGAAAACGTTCTTTTTCATAAAGTAAAAGGCAGCGTGAACATTTTCTGTCCTTTTTCTGCCACCATGTGGACCATAAGACTACATTGAAAGAAATTTAAAAGAAAGGGCAAAGACCAATGCAGATGGTACCCTGGATGGAAACACGTTCAGTGCTTGCTGTTGAAAACTGGGATTTTGAGCAAAGTTGCATCTCCTCCACTCAGAGACAGGCTGCAGAATTGGGGTCTCCAACACAAATGAGCAAAATGCCAGGTTGAAACTGCCCAGATGGCAGCTGTGAAGCTGGAAAGAAGCCTCCCAGCTGTACCTTCAGCTCCAGCGATGTGCTCAGAGCTTTCTGCTCCTGCAGAATAAGAAAGCACCTTTTTCTCAAAGACACCAAGGTAAAAATGAACTAAACGAGGGATCTCTCGCTCTCTCTCTTCCAGATGTGGGGAGATGTGTCTAGTTATTGTGGACATGGGATGTGTTAGATAGGGTGAATGGAAGAGGCAGACAGAGTGACTTCAAAACAACAGCTCTTTATTAGTCAGTATCTACAATCCAGCAAAAGCCCTGTCTGACAGCCAGCCCTTTTATAGGGAGCTGTCAGACAGGCTAACCAATCAGCAGACAGTATTTTCCCTCCAGAATGGAGGACCTGACTGAAGCCTATGTGCTTCAGTCTGAGAATGTAACACCCCTCCCCTCCTAGTTGGGCTAACCCAACGTGTGACGTAGTCACGCAGGTAGGCGGGGCGTTTAGTTGGTCTTTCTGATCTGCGCAGCTCAGTCGGAGCTGGGTAAGCGGTCGGGTCGGTCGAGCTTCTGTTGCTCCCGGTCTCGACCAATGGAAGCTTCTGGATTTCGGGCCAGGGCGTGGCTGGAGCTTCGAGGACCGGTTCACTCGGAGCTCGCCCCCCAGCATGAGCGTCACCAGGTAAGTCTTCCGGACTTGGTCGGATTGGGATTTCTCTGTTAGGAGTGAGCGGTGGCTCTTTTTGGTCAGGCGTT
>QLTV01004134.1:264860-279657 GCA_003457575.1 Thermophis baileyi
GTGCCGCCTCCAGCTTCTACCGTCCTCGAGCTCTAATCCGTAAGAGCGAGGGCCGGTGATCTCTGTAACCGTGGCAGGAACCCAGAGAGGACCCCCAGCGTAGTTGTGGGCGTATACTTGATCCTCTACGCTAAAGTGTCGGAGCTGACTTTGGGAGTCTACTGGGGCCTTGGCAGAGTAGTTAGGGTGCAACTGATCTAGGTGAGACCGTAGTCGGCGACCCATCAGAAGTTCGGATGGACTTCTGCCAGTGGTGGTGCTAGGCGTGATATGCTGCACTAATAAAAATTTATCGATCCATGTTTGCCAATCGCCTGGGCCCATGGACCCAGGTGTGGGGAGGTTGCCAGCAAGGAGGCCCAACAACGGCTTGTGGTCAGTGATCAAGTCAAATTGCCGTCCATACAAATAGTCATGAAAACGTTTGACTCCGGCCACCGCAGCCAGCGCTTCTCTGTCCAGCTGACTGTAATTGCGCTCCGCAGTGGACAGAGTCCTGGAATAAAAGGTGATGGGAGCCTCGGTGCCATTGGGAAGGTGTTGGCTGAGAACAGCCCCCACGCCAAAAGGTGATGCGTCGCAAGTCAATACAAGTGGCAATGTCTGATTGTACTGGATTAGCAGGCTGTCAGCAGAGAGTAGGCGTTTGACAGCTGCGAAGGCAGCAGCCTCAGGTCGGCCCCAGGTCCATTTCACCTTTTTTGCGAGCAGTCTATGGAGCGTCTCGGCCACCGTAGCCTTCTGTTAAGGAAAATGCTATAGAAGTTAAGGAGCCCGAGGAACGCTTGCAGCTCAGACTAGTTCTGAGGGGTAGGGGCGTCCTGAATTGCTTTAATTTTGGCGTCTGTGGGGTGGATCCCAGAGCTGTCAATCATGTACCCTAGGAACTCTACCCTGTCCACTCCAATTTGGCATTTCCCTTTTTTGAGTCGGAGACCCTTGTCACGAATCCGGGTCAGGACTATTCTTAGGCGTTGGAATAATTGTTTCCTATCCGAAATAAGAATGTCGTCGAAATATGGTACGACCCCCGGAATTCCCTCTAACAGGCATTCCATAAGGCTTTGGAACAGTCCGGGGGCTACACTAACGCCGAATTGAAGTCGTTTGCATTTGAACGCACCCCTGTGCGTTACGATGGTTTGTGCCTCTGCAGTAGCACCATCTACCGGCAATTGCTGGTAGGCTTGTGCCAGATCGAGTTTTGCAAATACTTTTCCTGGGCCCAGGGAGTGTAGCAGATGCTGGACCACAGGAACTGGATAGGCGCTCTGCTGCAGTGTCTTATTAAGAGTGCACTTATAATCAGCGCAGACCCTTCTGACTTGACCGGGGTCACAATAGGGGTTTCCCAGCGTGCATGATCTACGTGCTCTAGGATTCCCTGGGCAATTAGCTTGTCCAATTCTGTCAATCTTTGGACGGAGGGCGAGAGGCGGCCTCCGGGGCTTGAGACGAATTGGGGCTACATTGGGGTACAAATTAAATGAAATAGGGGTCCCCTTATACGTACCCAGGCTGTCACTAAAAACGTCCTCGAACTCCTTTAGCAGATCCTCCGTGTCGGTGTCAGTGACGGAGTTGATCCCGGTCCCCCCCATGCCGAGGGCCTCGAACCACTCCAAGCAGAGCAGGCTTGGAAGGGAGCCGCTGACCACAGTAAAGGAGAGAGGGCTGTTGAACGCCTTGAATTGCACCCGGAAGGTGCCGCAGCCAATGACTGGAATGCGGTTGCCCTGGTAGTCGGTCAGTCTCAGCTCCTGGCGCCTCAGTTGTTGTCTCTGGATTCCCGGAATCGCCCGTTGAAGTGTGGCCCAGGAAACGATGGTGAGAGACGACCCAGTGTCAATCTCCATGGGGCACGGTGAGCCTTCGAGCAGGACGGTGACCCGTAGCTTCTTCCGGCGCAGTGTGGATGCCTGCCGGATAGTCGTTTGACAGGCATCGGCGGCATCAGCCCAGTCGGTCCTCCGTCGTGGCGGCCAGCCCCCACGTTGAAGTTGTTTTGGGTAGCTGGGCTTGCTAGGTGCTCGCCACGACGTCTGTGGAGAGGGCAGCTTGGCATGGCAGACTCTGGCTAAGTGACCCCGACGGTCACATCATTGACAGATGGCCTCACGGCAGCGGCAATCGGTGTGGAGATGGTGCCCTCCGCAGCTGGCACAAGGTGGACAGCAGTCGTCTGGTGCATTTGCCACTTCCCGCCGTTTGAATCGGAGGCGGCAAACTTCCTCATCGCTGTCAGGCGAGTAGTCTCGTGCCAAAGTCTCGCAATGCACGCTGACATTCTTTCGCGCATTTGTTGGGCTGCTTGATTGTTGAAGCACCTCACTCGACCTAGTGGATGCTTCGGTCGCCCAGGCCTTGTCTAGGGCGATCTGGAGCATGAGAGTTGTCCGCGAAAGCAGCCTCCGCTGTAGAGTAATGTCCTGAATTCCGCAGATCACTCGGTCAAGCAGCAGCTCGTCCAGATCTCGGAACTCGCAGTGGGCAGCTGCTTTCCGGAGTGTGGCGACATATTCGTTGATGGTCTCTCCCTCCTTTTGGTTCCTTAAATTAAATTCATGCCGCGGCACATATTTGGAGGGTTTAGGCGCGTAATGC
The DNA here is from genome assembly GCA_003457575.1 of Thermophis baileyi. Taxonomy (NCBI): domain Eukaryota; kingdom Metazoa; phylum Chordata; class Lepidosauria; order Squamata; family Dipsadidae; genus Thermophis; species Thermophis baileyi. The sequence goes on from QLTV01004134.1 coordinate 267,465, forward strand.
ATTTTCAACATGCTCTGAAGAGCGGACCAGGTGACCGTCTGGACCGGCGTTGGTTCAGCTAGCGCCTGGGCAGTGTCGAATACATCTGTCCCACAGTAGCTCAGAAACAGAGCTCTTTTGCGGCTGTCAGACAGCCTGAGGAGGGCGTTCGCCTCCATAAAGCATTTGAAGTGAGTCATGTAGGTGTACCAGTGCTCTCGTGCTGGGTTGAAATGACTCGGCGGGGCGTGCGTTGTCATGTCGGCTGAGTTGGCGCTTTAGGAAGGCCGTTGTCGAAGACTTGCTGCCCTGGGCTGGATTGCGTGGTTGTCAGCTCTTTTCTGGCTTATCTGTCTTCTGATCCCCCCTTCGTCGCCAGTGTTAAGTTGGGTGAATGGAAGAGGCAGACCGTCGCCAGTGTTAGATAGGGTGAATGGAAGAGGCAGACAGAGTGACTTCAAAACAACAGCTCTTTATTAGTCAGTATCTACAATCCAGCCAAAGCCCTGTCTGACAGCCAGCCCTTTTATAGGGAGCTGTCAGACAGGCTAACCAATCAGCAGACAGTATTTTCCCTCCAGAATGGAGGACCTGACTGAAGCCTATGTGCTTCAGTCTGAGAATGTAACAGGATGCATATGTACAATTCTTCTCAATTGAAGCATCAAGGTGAAAGAAGTCTCCTCTATTGGCTCCATGCCTGGAAAATGTTGGGTATGTCGTGTAGAATTAAGGCCACCAACCCTCTTCTTTGAACCAAAAGATGACCTCTCTGTTTTGTAGAGAGGTAATTCCTGGAACTGAACATGAAGCAAGACCTCACACAGCCTGGATCTGTAATCAAAGAGGTTTCTGGGTGATGCCAAGAGGGGTGACTGCAGCTCTCCAAAACAGCCTTGTGAAGCCACCATACAGAAAAGCTTCATTACAACTCTCCTAACCCTGTCTCACATCCTCCAACTTCCTTGAAGAATGAGTGGAATAGAAATGACATTATCAACTATCTGAAAAACAATAAAGACCTTATAGAAATACAATTTTTATAGTTTCGGGCCTAGGGCTTCACCAGCATAAGAATTCTAGGGCACAGGAAGAACAGGGAGCCACAATTAAGCTCTTTGATGCACTCGGCCATAAAATTATATTAGGATCACAAGGATCATCTAGTCCAACCCTGGGCAATATGCAGGGGAAACAGTTAAGCCATTCTTGGATGCTGCGTGACTCACCTGTACAGATGGAGAACCCACCATACTTCTACTGCTGAAGAAATCTGACTGGCAGGCAGTTGTTTCTTATGTTTAAACAAAATCTAGATAACGGTAATTTCAATCCATTATTTTGGATTCTGGTTTTGTAGCAATGGAAAATAATTGATCATCTTCCCCATCGGACTCTTTTATGAAACATAAAAACTAATGCTTAGTCTTCATCTTTATATCAAATAGAAAACTAAGAACAATAACAACAACAATAATAATAATCTTCCAGACGTTTTCCCCAAGCGTTTTTTCACCTGACGTCCATTCTGCTGATCCTCATAAGACAGATCCTGAAATCTCTCTATCATCTTGGTTGCCTTCCTCAGAACCTGTTCTAAACTGTCAATATCCAACTCGAAATGTGGTGCCCAGAATTCTACACAGACTCCAGGTGTGGTCTCTCCACCAAAGGCCAGCTCCTTCCAAATATGCACTTTCTTCCCTTTGTGAGATGAATCCCATCTCTGCACAGCAGGTTCTCCTCTCTGAAAAACCCCAATCTTTGCAACAAAAAGTTTACTTTGATATTTTTCAGTTCCCTTGCTGTACTGTTTCCTTTGACAGGACATGTAGGTGAGAACATTACCACCATGAGTTCTCTCACCCTCTTTTTTGTCTTGGATCATCTTTCTTTCTTTCTTTCTTTCTTTCTTTCTTTCTTTTTCTTTCTTTCTTTCTTTCTTTCTTTCTTTCTTTCCTCCATGTGGTCCAACATAATATAAACTTTAATAAAATAACATGACTATCTGAAATAATGTACTTGGGAATGGCTGCAATATTTAGCTTCCTTTGCTAGTGGTTTACACAGAGGAGTGAAATGCAATGCTCCTCAATTCTCCCAAAATAGAATATTATGATTTAAAATATATTTACGTATTCAACTAACCAACTGTTCAGGGTTTGCTGTTTTAATGTAGGAGGGATCTTAATTAGCTTGAGTAGACGGGCTCGGCTGCATTCCCACTTTGCCAGAGGAAACATAAACATGGAATTGTCCCTAAACATAAAAACGTAGAGAAGGTGTACCAAGTCCATGTTGTATTTTCAGCACAGAAATAGCCCCATACATGCTGCCCACTCTTGGCCTTACTCCCCAAGGCCATCAAAGGTTCTCACTCATGTGGAGCCCCAGAGCAAGCGGGTGCTCTCTTAGGCACGGGGGCAGAGGTAATGGCCTCTCTCCCTAGTGGTGCTCAATGTCACTGATCAGGGCTCAGGGCCCTTCCTTTTAGCAATTTAGCTCTCTGTGTGCTTTCCTGAGCATCATCAATCCTGCTGGCTGGAAACTTGCTTGTGTGTAGAAGGAGCACTGCTCTCTTGCCACACTCCATAAATGTTTGCAGAAGACAAGGAAGTTTTCCATCTTCTTCTCTCTCCAAGTCTTGAATATCAGGATGAGATCTTGACTAGGCTTGGAAAGGCTAGGAAAGGGACCCGAGAATAGATGCCTCTGCCAAAGAAGCTTGGATCTGAATTTCGCAGCTCCTGGGCCTTCCTGGATTGATGCTGTGAACTGATGGTCTTAATTGCACTCAACAGGGGATCTTTCTTGGTGATGAGAGACAAATATTCAACAACCTGCTCTGCAATCATAGCAGAGAGAGGAATTGTTGAGGGGTGGGGGTGGAGGGGAATTACATTAGTCTTTTCCTATTTGAGATTCTCAAATATTTGAATTAGAAGCTTTTCCTGGCTAGAGATGAAGAATTCTGCTCCAGAAGGTAGCCTGTTTCAAGGTGGTTTTTCACAGTTCCCTTCCAGCAGATCCTGGAGCCACATGGAAGCCACATTGTGGTCAGTCTGAATGTGCCTTGATCTACAACTGAATGTATTCCATGAATCAAGCTGCTGCTCCATTGTTAAGCAACAAGTGAAAAGTGTCCGTTGATCAATTCCACTTTGTTGTCAGCTTACAGTTTCTTTCTGATTCACACCATAATTTGGTGTTTTCCTCCAAACCCAGACAGGATCCACTCTGGGGACACCTTTTCCATCCCACTCATGTCCCTTGCCAAGAAAAAGAAGCAGAAGCTAAGAGCTGCACTAGAAATAGAAAAAAAAATCATTTTCATCATAGGCTCACCTTAAAGTAGGATTAGTTTCAATGCTAACAAACAATGGAAGGTTCTTGATTTGGATGAAGTAAAAATGTGTGCTTTGCTTTCTCTCTCTCATCTCCCCATCAGCCTGCTGGATTCCCTTTGATTTCCTCTTATCATGGACAGCAGAACAATCCATGGTGCTAAACATTCTCCCTAGACATGGAGGACACCAAGCAGGAGGCTGCTGGTGGACCCCTCAGGAGCAGCCCTCCATTCTCTGCTTCAGTGAAGTTAAGGTTGCAGCCCACAGAAAAGCCAGGACAAAATGGAGCAGCTGGAGCATCCCCTGTGCAGAGGCCTCTGTCTGTGCCATTCCTCAGCCAGAGGGGCATGGCTCTACCAGGAACACCAGCGGTCCAGAGCAGGGAGGGCACTTCAGAGAGCTCGCTTTTCCCTTTACAAATCCTTCTGCAGAGAGATGAGTTTCCCCCAAAATAAGACATCCCCTGATAATAAGCCCAATCGGGCTTTTGAGTGCATGGCAATAAGGCCAAGCGCTTATTTCAGGGTTCAAAAAAAATATAAGACAGGGTCTTATTTGGGGGGAAACACGGTATATGATTACAGACAAAGTATAAACATGATTGTGAATATATAAGAAGTACAAGCATGGTTACGAGTACATGATATTTTATGAATACATGGGGATGTTAGGACAGGGACGGTAGGCACGCTGGTGCGCTTATGCACACCCCTTACAGAATGGGGTGAGGGCAACGGTAGACAGTCTAAGGTTAAAGTTTTGGGGGTTTGGGGAAGAAACTACAGAGTCAGGTAATTTATTCCAGGCATTGACCACTCTGTTTCTGAAGTCGAATTTTTTGCAATCGAGTTTGGAGCGGTTTACATTAAGTTTGTATCTATTGTGAGCTCGTGTATTGTTGCGGTTGAAGCTGATTATTTATTTTATTGTTCTATTATTTTACTTCTGTTCTGTTTGCACTCCTTTCCCTTTCTCCCTTTTTATTATTGTAAGCTGCCTGGAGTAGTCCCACAGTGAGATAGGCAGCAAATAAATTTAACATATAAAATAGGAAATCATTTTAGGACAACGTTTAGTGTTTTGAATCTTTGACACCTAAAAGGTTTCTGAAGTGTTAATATAATTCAGGGAAAGAAATGACGACATCCATAAAAATAAAAACTCTAGGGGTTCGGGGTGGAAGCAAAGCACTGAGATTTGGACTCAGAAGTCCAGAGAGCTCTCAGGAGGAGGCTGGGCCACCCCATTTTAAGAAGGACCAGGTGCCCATCAGCTGCATGGCTCGCTCTCCCCTGCCTGCTCCTGGTCGGGGTAGTTGGAGCTTTCCAAATGGGGCAGGTCTCTCTTGGCTGTGCTGGGGCTGCTGCAGTGTCACCCACCCCCTCTATAGACACAGGCAGCCCCCCCCCATGGTGTTTCTGCATGTAGCCCCACCACAGGGAAGCCCCGGCAGGCTCTCTGCTCTCCCCACACCCGGCATGGGCTACGAAGGGCCCTGCTGTCTCCTCAGCTGTTCTTCACGCTCCTCTTGCAAGTGACTCCCTGTTAAGCAACGTGATAAGAACAGGCAGTCACACTTGCAATGAAGTGTCTGGTGTGTGTATTTTAGTTCGCTCTAAAAAGAGAGCTGGGTTGCATAGTGTGAACATTTGTACTTTAAACCTTTGCACAGGAGCTTTGTAGAAATGAAGAGCAGCCGAGGGGACTTAGCTGGAGTCCCTCTGAAGGCTTCAGGGATGAAAGTGGTTTGTGGCTCAGCAACCCAATGAAGGAAGGGAAGGAAAACATTTTAAAAGAAAAACAAAAACCAAAGTTTCACCAGTGCTCCCTGAATAAGTCTAGAAGATCAATGAGATTTTGAACATCTATTAATTTTAATTCTATTAATTAAAAATGTCTATTAATTCCAAGATGTTTTGATTTTTCTTTACTTCCCCTCACCCCCACATGCAAACACACACACACACACACACACACACACACGGACTGTAAGAGAAAGAAAAGGAAAATGAGTTGTACAAATTATTAAACCAACTTGACTCTACCTCTCTACCACCAACTCTTAAGAAAAAGAGTCCTTGATGTGATGCTTCAAGTTCTCCTGCATTAAACAAAGCAAGTGGCGATCGTGACTTGGTTTTGCATGACTGAGCCGGCCACGCTCTGCCTGGCTGCTGAACAGGCACACCCTTCCATAGAGGTCAAGGAACAAACAAATAGGCATCTCAAAAAATCTGTGAAAACCATACCATAATTTTGCACACAACCATCTCTTTCTCTCCCACTGCAAGCTGTCCGTCTCACTGAACAGATCCCTAAGGAAGCTCTTCCCTTCTTTCTGACTGCATGGACCAGACAGAGGCAGCCAAAGATCCAGATAAAATTATTTTGTCCTTATTCCTTCCAACACTTCCCTTAACATGTATCCCCCTACTGTCTCCTGGGATGCAAACCCAATTAGTTGCTCTGCATGCATGTTGCCATGCAACTGAGGGGAGCTAATGGCTCCTTCACGTATCCTGTTTGTGCTGGATCAAGGACATCTCATTGCTTCTTTCCTGAGAGGAGCAGTGCGTGGGATCCTGAACCCAACCCAGCCCAGCTTGAAGGCAACCTCTTCTTGCTCCATCCAGTTGGATTTTCTGACTTCTTCCTGCACACAAGATGCTAGGTGGGCTGCCTGCTATGTTTTATTGCACTATAGGCCTCTGGTTCAATGAGCTGTGGTGGGAACACTCCTCCGGTCATTAGGCTCTCCCTTCCACTCCTACCCAACTCTCTGGCTGCTGGGCTGCCTGTCCCCTGGTACACTGGAGAGACATTGGACTTTTCCTTTAGAAAACAAAGGACATTGATAGATTCTGCCCCCCCCCAGTCCACTGGTGCACACAGAATCTGAGGGGGGGGTGTCAACAGAAAAGGTCTATCACTGAAACCAGATGTCCGCAAAGAACTACCCACAGAAAGGGACAATTGGGAGTTGCTTTTCTGGGGCTGTTGGGCATGTGGGGGGTGGGAGGGAAAGTAAAGAAGCAGGAGTTTTTATAAGCCAGACGAACTCCAGATCATCACCCAGTTCAAAGCAGGGGAAGGATTTAAATCTGAAAGATATTTCTTCAGCTAGCATTTTTTCCAGCCATTTTCTGCCCAGAAATGAAGGTTACAGTCAGAAGCTAAGTTTCTAACTGAGCTGCTGCTGCATATCTTCAGTTCTGAAGAAGCTTCTTGGATGAGAAGTGAAATGTTTTCAAGACAAAAAACCAAGAAAGTCTAGTTACCTTTTGAAAAAAATCACCTTTGGGACAACCATGACCTGGATGATTGAGAATCTCCATAGGCAATTTGCTCAAGAATTCTGCCCAGCATTGACATCAAGCTCACCAACTGGTCATTACGAATTGTCCTTTTGCTCCCTCATTCCGTGTCTTGAGTGTGGTGCCTGTGCAAATGTGAGCAGTCTCCTTCCAGTACCTGCTCTTTGTTCCATTGGTTCCCTTCTTTTGCAGGTGTCACCATGAAGGTAGCAGCAAGAAGTGAATTGCTGGAGGCTCAGACTGAAATGGGGAGGGAGTCAGGGAGGTCACACCCTTCCATCCTTCACTGCCCAAAGCACTTCAGAAAACATAGAACAGAGAATAATAGAGTTGGAAGGGACCTTGGAGGTCTTCTAGTCCAATCCCTGCTTGAGCAAGAGGTCCTACATCATTTCAGATAAATGATTGTCCAGTCTTTTTTGAAAGCCTGCAGTGATGGAGCACCCACAACTTCTGAAGGCAAGCTGTTTCATTACTTGTTTGTTCTCACTGTTAGGAAATTTCTCCTCAGTTCTAGGTTGCTTCTCTCCTTGGTTAATTTCCATCCATTGTTTCTCGTCTTGCCTTTTGGTGCTTTGGAAAATAGTTTGACCCCCCCTAATGACTAATGGAATAAAAAGGAAATAAATAACTATTGTATCATATCATACATTTGCACAGGTCAAATATACTCAACACCCATTTTCAAACAAGAGGAAATTCAATCAAAAACCCAAAGAGGTTGGGTGATGGTGATAGTGAAAGTGATGGTGAGGATGATGAGTTTTTTTAAAAAAAATATTATTCTAGGTTGTCTTTCAGAGCTGCAAGCTTCCCAGATCAGCTTCTAAGAATATAGTAAGTATAGAGAAAACATGGGAATAAAACAAATAAAACTTTCAAAAATCAGCAGCTAAAACATGTTGCCATATCACTAAAATAGAATGCAGTTATAATTAAAACACAATAAAGAACAATGCAACTTATTTAAGGGAAATCTTGAAAGAATAAATAAGGCCCTTGCCAGAATTAAGAATCAACTTGATCCTAGATGTTTGTCTTGTCCTCACAAAGGACCTTACAATGGAAGTCATGTTGTAGAAGATCAGAACTGCTATATATGCATCACTGTGTGAACTTCTGCTGCTGAGTGGAAAACAAGAGGGGGGAAGACTACATAAAGATTGGGCAAGAGATGGATTAGTAAAGTTTGAAGAGAAACAGAGGTGGAGGGGGGTAGGTGAAAACGAGACAGGAGTAAAGGGCAGGTGGATGGAAAGTCCAGAAGGAGAGAGGTAGGGGTAGCTAAGTAAGATGGAGTAGACATGGAGTGACAAAATAAACCTTGTTCACAACCTACATCAGCATATTGTTCTACACCAAAGTATTAACATACGGTAAGTTAAGGTTGCCATAAATTCCTTCGAGTTGAAGTCTGTCTCTGTCTCTCCCAACAAATACCATTGTGAGGTGGTGCTTGAAAGATTTCATCTGCATTTGAATCAGACATTTCACACTCTGCTTGTGGTGAGACCCCTGCAGCTGGATGTAAGTAGTAGGACATCTGCAAGGGTGACCTTGGGGTCATGGCCAAGGTCCACCTCTGCAGTTGGACCTAAGTAAGAGGACATCTGCAATGGTCGCCTTGGGTCGTGGCTAGATATGGCTTCATGTTAGCTCAGGAAGCCTCCTTGTAATCAGCCCCAGTTTCTTCCTGCTTGGATTTGCTTCCTGAAGGAATCTGAAGTTGCATCTAGTCTTTTTACTAGAAATATTGCTAGAATTATTTAATAGTGCTAATCTAGTAAGATGAAAAATGCTGGATTCATCAGGAAATCTTGCAGAGATTGCAAAGAGTGGTGCTGTCCAGGAGAGCATCTTGGAAGAAGATTTTATCTGCAAAAGTCAACTGGACAGTGAGAGAGTTGGTATCTAACTGTATACTCAATCAGAATAGAGCTGGAAGGGACCTTGGAGGCCTTCTAGTCCAACCCCCCACTCAAGCAGGAGACCCTATACCAGTGATGGTTAACCTTTTCCGGAGCGAGTGCCCAAAGCCCTGCACACACCCCACCCCACCCACACACATGCATGCGCGGCCCCTGCACACGCCCCACCCCCTGCGCATGCGCGCCAGAAACCCGACGACCAGCTGGCCGGTGGGAGGTGCACGCGCATGTACAGTGGAGCTGAACTAGTGCAACAGCTCGCGTGCCCACAGAGAGGGTGCTGCGTGCCACCTGTGGCACGCGTGCCATAGGTTCACCATCACGGCCTTATACCATTTCAGACAAACAGTTGTCTAATTTCTTCTTAAAACCCCCCAGTAATGGAGCACCCACAACTTCTGTAGGTGAGCTGTTCCACTAGTTAATTGTCCTCAATGTTAGGAAGTTTCTCCTTAATTCCAGGTTGCTTCTCTCCTTGATTATTTTCCATCCATTGTTTCTTATCTTGCCTTCTGGTGCTTTGGAAAATAATTTGATAAATAAAGATTTTTTAGAAAAAAATCTTCAACCTCAGCTATAGGCACAGGTGGCTAAACCAGGAAATCATTACAAGAGGGAAGCACATCAAAGGTTACAGCACATTCCCTTTTAAAGATATTACAGAGATGATCCTCCCATTTATCTGCAGATATTTGTGTGACAGGGCCAAAATGTCTACCAGTGAGAGACCAATGGATTAAGCGCCACAACCAAGTTTTGCTGCTGAAATTAAATTAATTAAACTTTCTCCAGGTTTTCCATCTTATGTGTTATATTATCTTGTTCATTTCTTGGCAGGAAACCCAAAGCATCGGAACAGCTGAATCTGACACATCTTCATTTATTGAGACTAGCTGACTCCCACAGCCTGGCTTTTTCAAGGCCAGATGAGGAAGAGCGCAGGACATCTGAGACTTTCTCAAATACCTCCCTGAGAATCACATGTACTCCTTGGGGACATGGATCTAAAGCAGTCCCAACTTATAGAGTTTAAAACAAGTTTGCATATTAGCTCTGTTTCTTTTTCATGTCTAAATTCAAATACTCCAAGCTATTTTAGCCCATCGCCCACTCATTTTACCTGATCATGCAACTCTATAATGGTACCAATTTGGGATATAGAACTCCAAACAAATTTAAGCAAGGTGTCACACCCTGTTATTTATCAGATTCGTCCGAAAGGTTTTGCTCCAGCTTCTTATTTATCATCAACCATCACGATTCTGAAATCCGTAAGGCCTTCACTTGAGCCAGGCTGGATACAATGTCTTCAGCAGTCATTTCTGGTACATTTTAAGGATATTCCCATGTCTCTCTGGTTACGTCCATGTGGAGGTAGCTCAAAAGGAATTCAAAGCCACATCCAGCTCTGCCGTTCCCTATAGAAGCACTCTGGACTTTGTTCATCCAATCTTGAAGAATAGTCTGGGCAGGCAGTGGGATTTCTATTTACTTTTTTCAGGCAAGGACTTTTCTGCTAACACCTGTACAATTCCCACACCACTAATTAAGCTTGGATACTTATTTATTGAACACTTTTTATAATGCTATTTTTGTTATATTATATATGTTCTTTATTATTGTACTCATTGTTTTTCTGTTATATAGAAAGATGCATGTATCAGTTCTATTAGATATTTTACTATATCTGGCCTTATGGCCGTAATAAACTAATTTCATACAGATAGTCCTCGCTTTACAATCATCCATTTAGTGACCATTTGAAGTTACAATGGCACTGAAAAAAGTGACTTATGACCACTTTTCACAGTTACATCCATTGCAGCATCTCCCTGGTCACGGGATCAAAATTCAGATGCTTGGCAAGTGGTGTGTATTTATACCAGTTGCAGTGTCCCGAGGTCATGGGATCACCTTTTGCGATCTTCTGACAAACAAAATTAATGGGGAAGCCAGATTCACTTAACAACCTTGTTATTAACAACTGCAGTGATTCACTTAACAATTGTGGCAAGAATGGTCATAAAATGGGGTAAAACTCACTTAACAACTGTCCTGCTTAGCAACAGAAATTTTGGGCTCAGTTGTGGTCATAAGTCAAAGTATGCTACCGATCTCTGCATCTCAACCCCAGACTGAACAACAATCCAGTAGAAGTCCTGCCTCCATCCCTTGAAGCCTGGGAAATGTGGAGTAGAGGTTCTCCACTTTGGAACAGAAGGTTTCCTAGGGTCAGGGGTATCACAATTGTGACAGTGCTCTTCTGGAGGACATTGAGATAGAAATATCTTACCTACTGATAGCAATGGCTTTTATTAATAGTATTTACTAGTTTCATTTATTATTAATTCTTTCGCTCAGATTTTATGGATGCTTTTGAGTTTTGTATATTGTAAGCCACCTGAAATTAAATAAGTGATATTCAAACCAACCGACCAATACCACAAAACTCAAGAAAGGGCATTGCTAAATAACTACAAGTCACAACACTCAAGGAGACACCAATTAATGAACCATCCCCCACACCAAGCAGGGTGAAAATTTGTGACTGTGAGTTCAGCTGAGTGCAGACCAACCCAACTGTGCCAATCCTTGTTCAGTTTGCATGGGGGGGGGGGTGTCTCATCTGTGCTTTCCGTGCAGATTCAAGAATGTGGAATGCAAGTTTTGCAAGAAAAAGGACTGCATTGAGCAAGAATTATCCTATCAGGTGGCATATATATGTAATAAATAAATAAATAAGTGCTGCTTAAGCTCCACTAGCCTGAAACCAAGGAATTGCTTCAAAGAGTCTCATAAATGTGAATGTGTGCAGGACAATGGACATTGGCAGCTGTATCCCATTCAGAAGGCTCCCAATAAGGGTTTCAAGATAAGGTAGTGCTTGTAACGTTTTCACAGAAGCACAAACTGGGAGTTTACTTTAGATCTACACTATTGATGATCCATTTTCATAGGAATCTCCTCCCAGGTTGTTGAGGCTATTATGTCTTCTCTGCAACTACAGCAGATTATGGTTGATCTTGCTGGAAGCTGCAAAGTTCATCTCTTTCCAAGGGAAACTTTCAAAAATCATTACTGAAATGTCCAAAAATTATTCTAGGAACTGACAGGTTCTTAATAATAAGATTTGGTGTCTGAGGGGTATCAATAATCAGAATAAAATGAATGAGCTGGAAGGGACCTTGGAGGTCTTCTAGTCCAGCCCCCTGCTCAAGCAGGAGACCCTATACCATTTCAGATAAGTGACTGTCTAAAGCAGGGGTCTGCAACCTTAAACACTCAAAGAGTGGGCCCATTTCCCACAGAAAGCAAAACAACGGGAGCCACAAAACCTGAGTGGGCGCGGCCAACTCGACGTCACTCACTCCCACCCAGTCACATGACACCCCCCCGCCACACCTACCCAGGTCTCCTCTCTCTCTCTGTCTATCTCCCTCTCTCATCTCTCTTTCTTTCTCATCTCTCTTTTTCTCTATCTCCCTCTCCCTTCCCTCCCTCTCATCTTTCTCTTTCTCTCATCTGTCTTTTTTTCTCTCTATCTCCCTATCACCCTCTCTCTCATTTCTTTTTTTTTCTCTGTCTTTATAACTTAAATCTCTCTTTTTCTTTCTATCTCCTCACC
>QLTV01004134.1:320251-337439 GCA_003457575.1 Thermophis baileyi
GCTTTTCTATTTACAGCAGAAAAGATTAACAATGCAACTGGAACTAGTTACCACAAATACAATGGTGTTGGCACAAGATATTTGGTCTTAGGCAAGATTTGGCAATGATCAGTGAACATTTTATGAATCAGAAGCAAGGAATCTGTTTATTAGGTATACCCCACAGAATCGTAGAATCATAGGACTGAAAGGGCCTTGGAGGCCCTGTAGTCCAACCCCCTGCTCCAGCAGGAGACCTTATAGTATCCCTGTCAAATGGCTGTCCAGTCTCTTCTTAAAAACCTTCAGTGATGGAGCACCCACAACTTCTGGAGGAAAGCTGTTCCACTGGTTAATTGTCCTCACTGTTGGGAAGTTTCTCCTTAATTCCAAGTTGCTTCTCTCCTTGATTAGTTTCCATCCATTGTTTCTTGTCTTGCCTTCTGGTGCTTTGTAAAGTAAGTTGACCCCCTCCTCTTTGTGGCAGCCCCTCAAATACTGGAATACTGCTATGTCACCCCTAGTCCTTCTTTTCTCTAGACTGGCCATTGGCCATCCCCAATTCCTGCAACTGTTCTTCATACGTTTTAGGCTCCAGACCCTTAATCATCTTAGTTGCTCCTCTTGTCTTTTCTCTTTATCTTTTGTTTCTTTTCTATACTTTTACTGTGTCAAAAATCACTTTTAAATGAGGAGGAATTAAGTGACAGTAAGAACATTAATCAATGGAACAGCTTGTCTCCCAGAGTTGTGAGTGCTCCATAGGTGGAGGTTTTCAAGAAAAGATTGGACAACCATTTGTCCAAGGCAGGAATAGACTCCTGCCTTAGACAAGGGGTTGGACTAGAAGACCTCCAAGGTCTCTTCCAACTTTATGATTCTACTATATATAATACATAATTATGCACCCATACACTCATACATACATAATATACATACTACTAAAGCTCTCTTGTGTTTGCAATCTTCAATTGGATTAAATGGTGCATCATGGGATAACAATTTTTGAACTAAGGTACCTCAAATGGGCTACTTACAGATTTCACCCAAAATCCACAATTCATCACTCCCATGGATGTGAGATTTGGAAAAGTTGAGGCCACTTCAGTGCTGCCATGCCCAGATGAGGTCACATGATAGGCATTTCCAATGCTCCCTGTCCATCTCACAAGCAACATCAGTAGGAAAGGCAGCGGAAGTTGCAAGTCCAAGGCCAGCAGGTAATTGGCTGCTACTAAGTGGGGGTGGGAGTGAGGGTGTTGCATGGGTTGGGGAGTGTGTATGGGGGTGCTTGAGTGGTTGGTGCAGCATGAGCTCAGAGGGATTGGGGGAGGATGCACGGGTAGGAAGACTTACCCAAGCAACTTGCAACCTTCCCTGCCAACTTCCCCATTGACTTTCTTTCATAAGCAAAGTCAGTGGAGAAGCCAGCAGGAAGTCTTTGCTACCACTCCCACTGTTTTTTGCCCCCCTGTGGTCATTCTATTGATCTGTTTAGCTCAATAAATATTTCCACTACAGGGATGCAACAGGTCACAGGTTGTCTCTCTCTCTCTGTGTGCATGTGTGGATATACATACATACCAGTGGTGAAATCCAATTTTTTTTACTACCGATTCAGTGGGTGTGGCTTGGTGGGCGTGGTGTGGTGTGGCTTGGTGGGCGTGGCTTGGTGGGCATGGCAGGGGAAGGATACTGCAAAATCCCCATTCCCTCCCCACTCCTGGGGGAAGGATATTGCAAAATCTCCATTCCCACCCCACTCTGGGGCCAGCCAGAGGTGGTATTTGCCGGTTCTCTGAACTACTCAAAATTTCCGCTACCGGTTCTCCGAACTACTCAAAATTTCCGCTACCGGTTCTCCAGAACCTGTTAGAACCTGCTGGATTTCACCCCTGATACATACATACATACATACATACATACATACATACATACATACATACATACATACATACTTGTTCTGAAGTAACTGTGGATTCCTGTCTGTCCTCCATTCACTCGGCCATCATCATCTCTACAGAGAGGGGCCTTTGTCCTCCCTTGCTGCTTCTCACTCTTTTTTTTTTTTACTAGGTGCCCAACTTGGAGCAGCAAGGAGTTATATTATTCTTGATACTGTTCTTTCTGCTTCTCACAAATCTGTTTAGGAGACGCTCTTTCCCATTTCCCTTGCTAGATTAAGATCAAGGATCTAATCAACTTACTGTTATCTTGTCCCCATTTGCTGACACTCATAGTTTTCTCCTGTTTGCCCAAGTTCAGAGCATGAATAAAATATTCTTGCTAGCTACTTGGGTAGATATATTGTTCAAATTTATCTTATATTTTAAATCAGTGGTCAACACTTTGTTCTGTGACACAGAGTTCCAGCATCTGCCTGAAAACAAACACCTGCACATACTTCTTCCTGTGATCCCACTTTCCACTTCTTGCCACTTGCTCTTTTAAGTCCAGAGTGTCATATCCCCTCTACATCTTCCAGTTAATCCTCACATGACTTCTTCTTGCTCAGCCCCTGTCTCTGAACTGTTGTCTCCTTCTTTCTTGAGTAGACAGTCAAAGCCACCAGTATCCCTGCATGTTTTATTTCAAGACTTCAGGAGGCCCCGTATGCCCTGAAGACCGATGCTAGAGGCCAGACAGTGGAGCTGACCTGAGCACCAGTCCAAACGAAGAGGAACTTAAGAGTGCCAGTCACTCAGAAAGGTCTGTTGGTGAGCCTGATCTTAGGCACAAAGGGCATGGGTTGACATCTACTGCAGTGAGAAGCATCTGTGTCTTTTAAGCAGGACTACCGAAGACTGGACAGGAGACCAGGTGCTAAAGCCACTTGCCTAGAAATTATATTGAATCAAAAAGTGCTGATCTTTAGAATCCTTTTTCAGTCACCACACAGGCTTTGACTAAAATTAAAGAAGAACTAATTGGAGACAGTTTCCACGGGGTGACCAGAATGACTGTGAGCTTTCTCACCAAACAAAAGCACAATCATCTGCCAAGAATACAGCTACTGGGTGTCCTAGTTTCCTTTCAGATCTGATTTAGATGCACCATCTCAGAGGAGGAAGTGGAGCCTGGTTTCTCTCTCCAGTAATTATACTAAACACTGAAGTGGTGTGCTTTCTGGAAGTAGGGAGTCTTTAAAGAAAAGCAATTTTATTGAGTTGGGTGTTTGAATGAAGAGGCAGGACTCCAGCATAATGACTTCAGCTCTTTATTGTAAGTTAGGCAAAAACATCTCTGCCGGCTGGCTACCAGCGCTCTCTTTTAAAGGGCTCTGTCAGGTGGTAATTTCCCGCCGCTCGAATAGACCAATGAGCGACGGGCATGCTAATTTCTACTACTTAACTCGGACCGGAGTGAAGCCTTTGCTTTCGGCTTCACTCCCTATTTACATATTCAACACCCCTCCCTCCCGGAATGATAACTACCAATCAGGTTTCGCCTACAGGATGTAGTCATGCAGGTAGGCGGGGCCTTGGTGGGTGCGCCCCGACCTGCGCAGTCCATTCATCCCCACAGCGGCGGCCTGTGCAGTCAGGTCTGCTGCCACTCCCGAGTCAGCAGAAGGAATTACCTGGAACTTCTCCTGGGGTGTGGCTGACTCTGCCCGGGCTGACTCTTCCGGAGATCCTCGCTGGACATGTGGCCCCTCAGGTGTGTGTGTGCGTGTTCTATTCAGTTTTGAGAGTAAGGTCTGTTGCTCATTAGATGGTAGGTCAGCGTCTATGGGTGGTTTGTATGCTGTTCGGGGCGGAGTGCTGTTTGTTTCTAAGTGTTTTGGGCTCTGTTTGGGGCAGAGTATCTTCTGTTTGCCTTAGTCTAGTGTTATCTATTCTGCCCCGGAGTTGGTCTATATGCCTTCTCCAAATCTTTCCGTCCTCTAATTCTACTTGGTAGGACCGGGGACCAGTGGTGGGTTGCTGCCGGTTCGGACCGGTTCTCCCGTACCGGTGGCAGAAATTTGCATCCGCTCGCTGAACCAGCAGCGATGCCAGCTGTCTACACCCCCGAACTGGTTCTCCGGTCGCTACAGCTGGCAAAAGAACCCTCTGTGCATGGGTCATTTCTGCGACGTGACGCAAAACGCACTTCCGTCGCAATGCAAACTGGTAGGGAAGGTAAGTGGAACCCACCCCTGCTGGGAACCTGTGATGGCGATTACTTTAGCCCGGACCCAGGGTGGGTCACCCGCATAGTTGTGAGCATAGACTAGGTCCCCTGTGTCAAATGACTGGGGCTGCCTGGTCAAATCAAGGGATGTCTCAGCATTGTAGTTTGGGTGTAGCCTGTCTAGTTGTGACCTATGTTTGTGACCCAATAATAATTCTGCAGGACTCCGGTTCATGGTTGCACTAGGGGTTATGTGCTGGGCCAACAGGAATTGGTCTATTTTGATTTGCCAGTTCCCGGGGTCCATCCTAGCTAAAGCTTCTTTAGTGGACCTCACCATCCGTTCTACTTGTCCATTACTAGCCAGATGGAAAGGCTCTATCAGGGCATGTCTTATTCCCTGTTCTGCTAAAAATTATTCAAAGTGTTTTGCTGTGAATTGTGCCCCATTGTCAGATACCAGAACGTCTGGTAGTCCATGGGTGGCAAAGAGTCTCCGTAGCACCCTGATGGTTGCTTCAGTCATTGTTGTTGTCATTAGTATTACCTCAAGCCACTTTGAACCCACAATAATTAAAAACGTTTGCCCTGGACCGGTCCTGCAAAATCAATATGCATTCTCGACCATGGCCCCTTTGGTTTCTCCCATTCCCTTGCAGGTGCCTTGGGTGGTGCTGGCCTGGATTCCTGGCATGGTGTACAAGTTGCAACCCATTCGGTGATGTCCCTATCCATGTTTGGCCGCCAAACATAGCTCCTGGCCAATGCCTTCATTCAGACAATGCCAGGATGTCCCACGTGTAATGCTTCTAATATTTGTTTTCTCAAATTATGGGGTACAACCACTCTATCCCCCCACAATAGGCATCCCTTTTGGGCTGACAATTTGTATTGTTTGGTCATAAACGGTTTGAATTCCTCCCCCACTGGTCCCCCCAGCCACCCCCTCCACACCCAGTTCAAAACTTTAGCCGAAGTTTTGTCTTTCGCCATCTGTGCTGCTATCTCTTTCGCTGGGACTGGGCTGGGTTCAAAATCTTCGATGAGCAGGGTGGTTGCGATGGGGGCCGGGTCTTCCACGAGGTCTGGGAGAGGGCACTGTCTGAAGGCGTCTGCATGACTTATGTCCTTCCCCGGCCGGTGTATTAGTCTATAGTTATATGCTGCCAAGAAAATTATCCATCTAATCATTCTAGGGGACATAAAGGTCGGAGTTGGGTGGTCCCCAGCAATAATGCCAAGAAGTGGCTTGTGATCTGTAATTAGTTCAAAATGTCTTCCATATAAGTACTCA
Organism: Thermophis baileyi; assembly: GCA_003457575.1. Lineage (NCBI taxonomy): Eukaryota > Metazoa > Chordata > Lepidosauria > Squamata > Dipsadidae > Thermophis > Thermophis baileyi. The sequence goes on from QLTV01004134.1 coordinate 325,641, forward strand.
TGGAAATGCTTAATTCCCGCTATGGAAGCCAGTGTTTCCTTGTCCAGCTGTCCATAGTTACTTTCTGCGGGTGATAGCGTTCTAGAGTAAAATGCAATGGGAGCTTCAGCGCCATCTGGCAGCCAATGGCTGAGGACAGCGCCAACTCCAAAAGGGGATGCATCACAAGTTACTAAAAGGGGAAGAGTCTGGTTATATTGTACGAGGACACTCTTGGATGACAATAAATTCTTTACAGCAGAGAAGGCAGCAGCTGTTCTGCCCCAACGACAAGCCACCAATAATGCGCACACACAAACTTCCAAATACTGTTCTTTTACTCATAAATGTCTCCTAATAACTTCTTAGGAGCAACGTAATAATTTGAACACAAAATAAAGGCAGAATAGGTTTTCCAAACCTCCGCTGGTAAAGGTCTAATCTTTAACAGCGGGCCGGAGTCCAAGAGATACTATGAGCAGGTCTGATTGTATTTGGCAATACTCCCAGAACTAGAAATGTAGGAAATAAGACCCGTACTGGAACAAGTACACAAGCAGACTGGAGTCACAAAGAGCAAGAGTGATATCAAAAGTTGTTTCCTGCAACAAGGCTCCGTGTGGTCAGGGCTTAAATAGTCTAAGAGTGTGGCCACTTAGCCTGCAGCTCTACTCTCAAGGAGACCTCCTCCTGAGTAGCCACTCTTGTCTTGCAGCTTCTTTTTGTCCCCAGTTCCATCATGCATTCTTGCCTAGCAGTCATTGTAAGGGTTCAGCAACGGTCGCCTTCTGTGGCAGAAAGATACTATAAAAGTTTAACAGGCCAAGAAAAGCCTGGAGTTCCGCCCAATTTTTTGGCACAGGAGCTTCCTTGATTGCTTTCACTTTCTTTGGGGTTGGGTGAATGCCTGAACCATCAATTAAGTACCCCAGGAATTCAACTTGTGGCACTCCTATTTTGCATTTCTCTTTTTTAACTTTAAGCCCGACTTCTTGGAAACATCTCAATGTTTCTCTTAGTCTCTGGATTAGTTCTTCTTTGTTGTCCCCGGACACAAGGACATCATCAAAGTACGGTACTACCCCCTCAATGCCATGTAGGTGGTGCTCCATTAAGCTTTGGAAAAGTCCTGGAGCCACACTCACCCCAAATTGTAATCGGCGGCATTTAAATGCCCCTCTGTGTGTTACAATGGTTTGGGCTTCTGTGGTGCCGTCGTTCACCAGCAATTGCTGATAGGCTTGTGCCAAATCAAGTTTTGCAAATATTTTGCCTTGTCCTAGAGAGTGCAGTAGGTGCTGGACCACCGATACTGGGTAGGCACTCTGTTGCAAGGCTTTATTCAGGGTACATTTATAGTCCGTGCAGATGCGGATTGACCCGTCTGGTTTAATGGGGGTGACTATTGGGGTTTCCCACTTAGCGTGATCCACCGGCTCCAAAATTCCTTGGGCAATTAATTTGTCTAATTGACTGTCTACTTTGGGCCGGAGAGCAAGGGGAACCCCCCTTGCCTTCATTCGGATGGGGGCTACCTTGGGGTCTAAATTGAAAGATATGGGTTTTCCCGTGTACTTGCCCAAGCTTCCGTCGAATATGTCTGTGAATTCCTTCATCAGGTCCTCTATGCTGTCGTCTTGGACTGCGTGGATGCCCGTCACTCCTAAATCCAAAGCTTTGAACTATTGTAATCCCAGCAGACTGGGTAGGTCGTTGTCTACAATGATTAATTGAAGTTTTCCGGTGAATTCTTTGAACTGGACTTGTACGGAACCTATCCCTAGCACGGGGATGCGGTTCCCTTGATAGTCTTTTAGCACTAACTTCTGTGGTTCCAGCTGTTTCCTTTCTAGTTCTGGGACTGCCTTCTTTATGGTCTTCCAGGATACAATGATCAGGAATGATCCTGTGTCCACCTCCATGTGACATGGGGACCCTTGGATGAGGACCGTGATGTGGATTTTTTCTAAGTTGGGCACGTTGGAGTGCCCAATGGTCGTTTATTGTGTTTCATTGGTGTTTGTGGCTCGGGGGTCTCTGCAGCTATTTCTTTGGTATTGCATTTTCCTGAACCCTGGTTGTCCTTCTGGCTGCCTCGTGGTTTGCTGTGGGTGGAATATGGCCAGCTGGTCAGCTCGGCAGGCTCTTGTGATGTGACCTCTTCTGTCACATCTCTGGCAGATTGCATCCAGAAATCGGCGGCTTGCTCTGGGATGATTTTCCCCACAGCCGGCACACAACGAGGACCTGTCTTGCTTCTCCGAATGTTCTGCTCTCCCTTTGACTCATAGGCGATGGATTTCATCATCTTCCTCTGGGAAATCTTTGGTCTCCCAGCTCTCTTGGTGTACAGTGGCAGCTCTTTGTGGCACGTTAATGTTTTCTGTTTTTTGAATGGCCGCGGCTGTGTTATCGGTTGCTTCCGATGCCCTAGCTTCTTCTAGCGCTATTTTAAAAGTGAGCTTAGGTCTCGATAGCAGTCTTCTCTGTAACCGGAGGTCTCTCAGCCCGAAGACGAGTCTATCCATCATTGACTCTTCTATATTGCTGAGCTTGCAGCGAGCCGCAGCTTTTCGCAGAGCGGCGATGTATTGGCTTATTGTCTCACCCTCTTGTTGCTTCCTGTGGTAGAATTTGTGTTCATACACCATAGGAGAGGGTACCGGTGCATAGTGTGCTTGTAGTGATTCTTGCAGTGCTGACCACATGACCGCCTTTAGAGGTTCTGGTTCCGATAATGCTTCAGCCATATCAATGACTTCTGGTCCGCAATAACTGAGGAAAAGCACTTTCTTCCTCAAGTCTGGCAGCTCGGTTAGATTGTTGCTTCCAGGAAACATTGAAACCGGAACATATATTTGTCCCAGCTCTCCTTTGCTGGGTTAAATGGAGGTGGTGGGGCGTGAGTGTTCATCTTGGTGGCTGATGCAGCATTGCAACTCCTGCGGTGATGGCCGATGCCCACTTCGTTTCCGTTGTCCTTTGTTCTCAAGATCCCACCTTCGTCGCCAGTGTTGAGTTGGGTGTTTGAATGAAGAGGCAGGACTCCAGCATAATGACTTCAACTCTTTATTGTAAGTCTAGGCAAAAACATCTCTGCCGGCTGGCCGCCAGCGCTCTCTTTTAAAGGGCTCTGTCAGGCAGTCTGGCCACTGACATCATCTTAATTTCCTGACGCTCGAATAGACCAATGAGCAGAGGGCATGCTAATTTCTACTACTTAACTCGGACCGGAGTGAAGCCTTTGCTTTTGGCTTCACTCCATATTTACATATTCAACAAATTTGACAAAATGTTGTTTTAGGCTGCACCAAGCTATGCACAGCTTTCTTAGAAGGGAGCAGTTCCAGTTATATTGTGATGGTCAGCCTCACCTTGTGTCCAGTCCTGGGCACCACACTTTAAAAAAATTCAGATCAATTTGAAAGGTTTAGAGAAGGCAATGAGGAAAGTATGAATTAAATCACAGCAAAATATATTGAAGAAACTGGAAATGCTTAGGCTTCAGACAACAAGACTTAGATGATAGTATTTTGTTCACTAGTCTGAGCAACCTCTACCTGACCCTTTGTACATGCCTACTTTGAGTGGGCATCTATCACAGAAACTACTGCAACCATTCCCCCCACCCAGTTTTTCTCTAGAATTCATCTAGCTTTTTGTGGATGTAATTTGTAGTTTTGTAAACCTATCCTAGGGACACGGTGGCTCAGTGGCTAAGACGCTGAACTTGTCAATCAGAAGGTCGGCAGTTCAGCGGTTCGAATCCCTAGCGCCGCGCAATGAGGTGAGCTCCCGTTACTTGTCCCAGCTTCTCCCAACCTAGCAGTTCGAAAGCACATAAAAAATGCAAGTAGAAAAATAGGGACCACTTTGGTGGGAAGGTAACAGCGCTCCGTGTGCCTTCAGCGTTGAGTCATGCCGGCCACATGACCACGGAGACGTCTTTGGACAGCGCTGGCTCTTTGGCTTAGAAACAGAGATGAGCCTAACCCTAACCCTTAAGATCAGGCATGACTAGCAGGGTAAAACTCATGGAGATCTTTACCTTTATTATTATTATTATTAACCTAAGGCTGAGCAACCTCAAAATTTTGCTGCAACAGATGGTGCGCTTATGCACGCCCCTGACAGACCTCTTAGGAATGGGGTGAGGTCGACAGTATACAGTCTAAGGGTAAAGTTGTTTGGGTTTGGGGAAGAAACAACAGAGTCAGGTAGTGAATTCCAGGCATGGGTCACTCTGTTGCTGAAGTCGTATTTTCTGCAGTCGAGTTTGGAGCGGTTTACATTAAGTTTGTATCTATTGTGTGCTCGTGTATTGTTGTGGTTGAAGCTGAAGTAGTCATTGACAGGTAGGACATTGTGGCAGATAATTTTATGAACTACATTTAGATCGGTTCTAAGGCGACGTAGTTCTAAGTTGTCTAAGCCCAAAATTTCAAGTCTGGTGGAATAAGGTATTCTGTTGTGAGTGGAGGAGTGGAGGACTCTTCTCGTGAAATTTAAACAAATTTAAACATCTGTTTAAACAATGGAAGATGATGCCACCAATTCTGGCAACAATGGAAGTATTTTGACACCAAATCGTTGTGCAATTAAATAGGATCCTAGGACCTGCAAAAATGCTATTCTACCCCTCCCCCGTTGTATAGCATTTCTTTCTCTAGAGGAAGGCATTTAGGGTCATGGCCATAGATATGGAGGAAACAAAAAGGGGGGCTAAATGGTGGGTCGTAGCCCCACCCAAATTTCTCTGCTTAAGTCTTGAGCAAGTGGAGGACGACAGAGGCCTCCCCACCCCCTCAATTTGCTGTTCCAAGCAGAAGGATACTCCCTGTCTTCCCAACCCCCATTGCTTCCCACCCTGATGGCCTGCTGAAGGTTGGTTCTCCCTGCATTTGCTTCCCTTCTGGAAGTGTAACAAGCTGCCCCAGTGGGACTGTTTCAGGAGGATGCTTAATTGGAAAGGGCAAAAGCCTGTTACCCACCTAGCCCTGGTCCCTAACCATCACTCATTGATGCTAATTACTGTTCTTATTGTACTGTAGTCATATCTGATTTAAGAAATAAATACAGGTATTTCTTAATGAACCAAAACAAACCCATGTTTTTCCACAATGCAGTTTAGATACTACAAGAGGAGGAGGAGGAGACAAAGAGGGGGTGTCCTTCTTGGGGCGGGGGGGGGAGGAATGAGAAGCTTCCCATACAGAAAAAAGACCTAAGAAAGAAAAAAAAAGCTGAGAAGAGGAGCACGGAAGGAAAGCAGCTAGAGAACCATTTTTCAACATAAAGATGCATTTGTGATTTACATAATTTATCATTTGCATTATTTTGCTTCAGGAAGGGAATTATGGCATTCATCTTGCAGTGTGCCTAGAGACAGAAGGCAGTGGAGGGGGGGAGTCTCCCGTGCTCTGGAAAGGAAAGAGGTGCGCCCTGGAGGGGTGACGCTGCTCTAGGTTTTCATTCTCTGATGGACATGGCAGAGGGTGCCCTGGCCTTTCCAGGGAGAACCCTTGACCATCTCCAGTGGCCTCAATAGCAATAGCAATAGCAGTGAGACTTATATACCACTTCATAGTGCTTTACAGCCCTCTCTAAGCGGTTTACAGAGTTAGCATATTGCCCCCAACAATCTGGGTCCTCATTTTACCCACCTCAGAAGGATGGAAGGCTGAGTCAACCTTGAGCCGGTGAGATTTGAACCGCTGAACTGCAGCTAGCAGTCAGCTGAAGTAGCCTGCAGTGCTGCACTCTAACCACTGCGCCACCTTGGCTCCTCAGGTAGACAGGTGCACCATTTTATTCTGCCACCTATCCTGGTGCTCTCCTCTTTCCAGCTGTGGAAGAAACTTCCTGTTTCCCATCAGGCTTTATTGCCAGAGATAACCAGATAGCAGTTAAATGAACAGTCTTTCCAATTTTGGTTCATTCTACCTCTTCTGTACAAATATGTAGATTTCTCTAACAATGTCTTGGTGGACTTGGAGCCAGCGAAGAGGACCGATGAGAGCAGCCAGCTTCAGAGCCACCAGACAGACTGCAGTCCGAGCAGACAGAGTAGGTGGGGCTGAGCAGCACCCAGCAGACACAGCTGCCATTGCTTTCTGAAGATGAGGGGGGGGAAGTACTGCCCCTCCCAGCACAAGAGCTCAGTGGGCTGCAAATGGGGTAAAGCAAAGGCACTGAGAGGCTGTTCACAAGTAAGGAGTCCCACCCCACTAAATGAGCTGCACCGGGGCTGCTTCTATTGCAATGCAGCAGCAAGCACAAGTTGTCCTTTGAGGACAATTGCCTGTTAATTCTTCCTCCATGTGCCTTGACTCTTGAACCTCACAATCCTGACTTGAACCCAGGCCAGCTAACAAACTACGACAAGCTCTGACCCTCAGACTTGCCTGATTACCCTCCTGCTTGCCACTGTGATTTAGAACTCCAAACTTGCTGAACTTTGGGGTGAGCTTATCTGTATGTTGCACATGCATGTGTTGCAAATGTTATTTAATAAAGAGAACAAAACTACCTCTTTGCGTATTTGTGAATGCTTGGGACACGACAACAAAAAATCTTAGGAATATGCTAGAGATTTGGCTAAAACCAATTCCATGACCAAGCATAGTAATTTGGAACAGACATTTATGTAAAATGAATGGTCAGGTGGATCTGACTTCATTCTGTTTCAAATCTGGATATCCAGAGATTTCCAGTGAAGATTCATGGCAAACCACATGTCTCCCAAGGAGCAGCAGCAGCAGCAGCAGCATTGCAATGAGATTGGAGATTGGACAACCTACCGGCTAGAAGATTTTAAGGTTCCTTCCAGCCATATAATTCTATTTCTGTGTCAATGATTTCTGGCTGGCCAAATCTATCTGGATGAAGGAGGAATTATGAGATTGCCCACTTGTACTTTGGACAGCTGGTCCTCATGAGTAAGCTGCAGGAACTGAGGTTTTGCAGTTGGCTCATGAATTGAGCTGAATGATTTCCATCAAGCTTGCAGCCACAATGTAGTCTTATGGACGCAAAGTCCTGCTGACCATCAGTTTTGGAAATTGCTTCTTATTTATTGCTTTTCAACTAATAAACTATTAACTATTAATTGTTTTTCAACTATTAAGAACATTTCAATCAAGTTTTATGATACACACTGGGTGAGTTTCTTTTAACTAACAGTAATAAAAAAATTACATTAAAAAACAGTTTATTTTTGGAATAAACAGCAAAAAAGACGATTAGAAAGTTGATTTTGAAAAATTATAAATGGACAAGGATCCAGACAGGTTTGAAATAAGATTTTGAAATTAATTATAAGATTCCTTCCCATAGGAAAATGCTCTTGTTTTGAAATTTTAAACAAAAGAGAAATTGAACATTGGACACTAAAATGGACCAGAAAGAATTAAAGATTACAATTTTTGTAAGGAGAACACTTAAATTTGACTAATACAGAATGGAGCAAAAAATTTTAACAATTGGACATATTGGGGGATATTTGTGAGCAATGTATCACTAAGAATGACTGCCATTATAGGTAAACTGTGTTCAGATGCTAAAGAAGAATAACAAGTTTTACCCAATTAAAACTTACACTGATCTGAAAGTGGATTTAAAAATGACAAGCTACAAGAACAATATGGAAAAGGAAATTGTTATTTCTGAAGGATTTTGTCAGAAGAGATGAAGAAAAAATGAAAATAAAATTAAATTAAATTTTAGGACAATATTTGAAAGGATTAAAGATTAAGATTGTTCAAAGTGAAAAGAAATTATATAAAGTAGGTTAAATAGATACATTGTTATTTCTGGTAACCCTTCATGACTTTTGCTGACCAAGATTGAGTGGCGAGGTTTTAAGGATCTGTTTATAGATAAAAGATGAATTGTGCAATGAAAGGACCATTCGTTTTATTTTAAGAGATGGTGATAAGTTATTAAAATTGTTTATATTTGTAGTAGTTAGAGGGGAAGTCATTGCTTTATGTATTTCTTTTCTTCTTCTATGCTATGTTCTTACTTTTTTCTTTTCGGTTTTTCTCTATATATATTTTGCACTTTTTGCACTATATTTGTTATTCTTTTTTGCAGTTTATATTAGTTTTTAATCGGCTTAGGTATAATGCTTAATAAAATTATTATTTTAAAAAATCTCAGCATTCAGGAAGTTCTAATTCTATTGTGTGATATAAATTGCAATACCCAACATCTACTTAAAAAAGAGGGAAAAAAGCATTGGCATGTATTGAAAGCAAGGTAACTCACTTGGGGGATGGAGGAATAAGGGTTTTAGTGACTGACAGGTCACAGGCAGGTCACAGGCAGATTTATGGGGTTACCTCAAGCATTGAGTCTTCTGACTATTTTTATGGCAGAAGAGCAGTTCAGCTGAATTTGGATATTCTAAACAAACAGAGCTACATAACGTGGCCCCCCTGCATACCCCAGAGAGCCTTGAGTACAGCCTCCCAAAGAGTAGTTACCAAGTGTAATTGACTAATTGAAAAGTTTAATATAATTAGAAAAATTTGTTAAATGCACAGTTGGAGAATAATTGCATACTTAATATTAATTCAAAGCAATTGTAAATGCAATTATAAAAATGCAACTTTTTTCTTCAATCCACCAAATGTATTTTGAAATGTGGTCCATTGGTGTACCTCCCAAAGCCTCGTGCTCCTGGGAAAGAGAGTGAATTTTGATTCATAGTTCATACTTTGGAATACATGAGATATAGAGATATAGAGATAGAGATAGAGATAGAGATAGAGATAGAGATAGAGATAGAGATAGAGAGATAGAGAGATAGAGATAGAGATAGAGATAGAGATAGAGATAGAGATAGAGATAGAGATAGAGATAGAGATGATAGAGATGATAGAGATAGAGATAGAGATGATGATAGATAGAAAGAAAGATAGATAGATAGATAGAAAGATAGATAGATAGATAGATAGATAGAGATGGAGAGGGGGGAGGAAGAGGGAGGGGGGATAGTGTATTTATTTTGTTCATTGACCTGATAAATTATATAAATTGTTCTCCAGAGTGAGCCAGAAAACATTAAATCATCCTCAAACCCAAAATTTGGAATTAGAATTGATTAAGTCAACATATGATGTATTTGCAAAAAAAAAAAAAGTAAGTGCAATCCAAGCAATTTAACAGAAGTCACAGTTCCTCTCTTTTGTTCATTGATCAGATCACCTAGAATACACCATCCATTTTGGGCACCATGATTTGTTTATTTATATTCCACCTTTATTATTTTTACAAAGGACATTAACAAATTGAATATGTCTAGAGGGGGATGCTAAGGAGCAAGGAGGGAAAAGTTAGAGGCAAGTATATTTAATCTGGAGCGGAGAATAATGCAGGAAAAGATGACAGCTGTCTACAAACATCTGAAGGGCCATCATGTAGTTTTTTCACAGCAAAGTTGTGAGATGTTAAGAGATGACTTAGAAAACAAGGAATAGGGGATTAAAATTATAAGGAAGGAGATTTCAATTGGAATCAGAAAAAAACTTGACAGAACCTCAGAAGTAGCTAGGATCTCCTTTGCTGGAAATCATAAAATAGAGGTTGGATGACCATCTGTCAGGGGTGCTGTCAGGGGTGGGTTCTGGATCCTTTTGCTGCCTGTTCACTCAGGGTCACGCTGGGCACGCAGCAATCAAAAAATAGCTTCTGCGCATGTGCAGAAGCAAAACCCAAGATGGCGGCGCCCACGGAGACACCGACAGAACTGGCTCCATGACATCATCACCGATTTACTAACGGTTCTAAAGAACCGGTTAGAACCGGTAGGAACCCACCTCTGGGTGCTGGGTTCTAGCACTGAGCATCAGGTTGGACAAGATGATCTCCCAGATCTACTCCAACCCTTCAAACAATGAGGCAATGTCAGGCATGAAGGACCCGGTCCAGGCGTGTAAGTTCCAATCACACTGATTTATTACGACTCATGCCTATGCACAGGAACCTACTCAACTAATGGTTAGCACTGTTTCGGGGCTGCATAAGGGCCAACAGAATTCAAGAGAAATTAGTCCATTTGTAGCTACATAGAGACTCCAGGCTGATTCCTCTTTTGACACCACCCTCAGGTTCCACCACCCCTTCTCCTACAATTCCATATACACGAAACACTATCCAAGGTTGCAATTAACCGAACTCAACTTGTGCAGCCACGATCTCTTTTTGTGGCATGATCGGGCCAGAGCACATGATGAACATACTTTTGCTTTCTTTCATCAGCTCCACAGCCTCAGCCAGATCATCACCGGGAGGAGGAAGCTTCTCTGGGAACTTTGCAACCTCTTGGTCTTGGCCAGTGGTGGGTGGGCGCATCCCGCGGAACAGAGCTTGTCTCACTCAATGTCAGCAGGAGAGAAACTCCCTGTGAGCTGCCACTTTCCTCGAAGCACATTCCACGTCCAGTCTAAGCCTGCTGGAAAGGCAGCTCTGCATAAGACCAGCAAACCTTCCGCAGGAAAAGTCCACCTCAAATAGCAACAGCAGGAGAAGCCCAGAAAACGGGGACCTTTCAGATTAGCCACTGCTCAAGGCCGGTTGAAGAAGAAGGTATCAACACATCAGGCAAGTGTGTACAGCAAAACAAACTCTATTACAAAAAAACCTGTAAAGTTATCTGTTTATTAAATGGGCATGCCACCCAACTGCTAATGAAACTGGGTGGCTCACAGTTGAAAATATAGCTTCAGTATAACATAGATTAAGAACATAATTGTTTCAAAGTCCAGTTAGAGTTAACAAAGATAGGGTCACGCATGTAGTCCCAAGGAGAATGTATATATGGACAAGAGGTTAGAACACATGACACAAAAATAGCAGTGATAGCAAACAGCATAGCATGACAAAATCAAGGAAGATGGACTGTCTCGTAGAAGGAGCAGAATTATTCAGAGTTTGTCCAGCAGGCAGGACAAGAGATAACTTTCCTAATGGATGTCCACCATGTTTACCAATACTGGATAACCTAATTACCATGTCTGATAGATTCCAAACCTTAGAAACAACCATAAAAGCACAACAATCATATATCGACTCCATGGAAGCACGTTTAGAAGCACGCTTCACATCTTTAGATATAAAAATTACAGCACAGAAAAATGGAAACCCAAATGCTCAAAATCATATTCCAATTCAACAATCGCAAGCTCCACAACCACTACCTCAACCACAAGCACAACCACAAACATCTACCAACCAACCAAAAAATATATCCTTACTTATCAAAGACACCCTTGAGCGTTAACAAAAACTAGATTCCAAACCTTAGAAACAACCATAAAAGCACAACAATCATATATCGACTCCATGGAAGCACGTTTAGAAGCACGCTTCACATCTTTAGATATAAAAATTACAGCACAGAAAAATGGAAACCCAAATGCTCAAAATCATATTCCAATTCAACAATCGCAAGCTCCACAACCACTACCTCAACCACAAGCACAACCACAAACATCTACCAACCAACCAAACAATATATCCTTACTCATCAAAGACACCCTTGAGCGTGAACAAAAACGTAATAACGCTATTTTATTTGGGCTAGATGTCACCAATGAACCTGATATCACAAAGGTTCGCAAAATTATTGCACCAACCATCTCCCCCGAGGAAATCATTGAAGTTTCCAGAGATGGCCCCGAGTTCAAGTACAGAGATGGTTCGGTGGCCCCACGATTCTGTAGAGTCATTTGCAAGGACGAAATCAGCAAACGAAAATTCATTTACAACATAAACTCTCTTAACAGAAATGACTCCAACCCCAAAAAACTTCGCTCA
>QLTV01004134.1:350292-364640 GCA_003457575.1 Thermophis baileyi
GAGGAGGAAGGGAAGGAGAAAGAGAAGGGAGAGGAGGAGGGGGAGGTGGTAGAGGAGGAGGAAGAGAACTGTAGGGTCCTTGGTGCTCTTTAGGCTTGGTTGTTGTTTTTTTTGCAACGTTTCATTACCCTAACTAGGTAACATCATCAGTGCTAGACTATGATGATGTTACCTAGTTAGGGTAATGAAACCTCTGCAAGAAAACAAGCAAGCTCAGAGAGCACCAAGGACCCCTCATTTCAACCCTGAGCTACAAATATTCTCCTTTATTGGTACATTATTCACAGTTTATCTCATGTCACGTATCAGTGATTCATCAGTTTATAAAAATTCTCTTTAAGATTATGATTCAATGTAAATGTCAGCCCTGTCTTTTACATACTCTCCAACTGATCAAATTGCATATTATAACCAAAATGTTTTGCCCACTTTATACTGTCTAATGTGTTTATCCCATTTCCCTTTTCAATGAAAGTTTATACATCTTAGCAATAACATGATCATTTGTACTCAACTCCATATCAAACTCACTATTTTTAAATTCATAATTCTTATCAAATTTAAATCTTTTTAATGAGCATAGGGAAATCAATGGAGCCTTCCAACTGCCAGTTTTCTCTTGTTTTTAACTTAAATTCTTCTTGGGGAAAATTCAGCAAATCAGCATAAGTTAGACATTTTTTATTTAAATACCATTTCTCTTCTAAAAAAGGTTTCTAGGATTGACAATCATTAAGGGATTTTAATTATACCTATTCCAAATTCTCGGTATGGTACGTCTAATAAAATGCTTTTTGAAATCTACATTAACCATAATTTTATTGTACGACAAATAGCAGTGCCAACCAAATTTTAAGTCAAGTCCTTCCAGTTCCATTACTCACCTATTTCTTAAGGTCAGTCACTCTTTCATTCATAGTATAAGTAGTCCTCAAACTTATGGCAATTCATTCAGCAACCATTTGAAATTACGATAGCACTAAACAAAGGGACTTACAATCTGTACCTGAAGTTATGGCTGCTGCAACACCCCCTGCCCCCCATGGTCACATGAATAAAATATGGGCACATATCAAACCAATCTCCCTTACAACCAACCGCAGGAGCGTTGCAGCTGCCCTCACTCACCTATCTTTCCCCATCCCACTGGGTCCCGCCTCTTAGGCGTCTTCTACCTCACTCCACTTACCTCTTCTGAACATCGCCTTCCCCAAGGAGAAGCAGCCGAGCGCCGCATGACCATTTTGGAAGTGGTCGTGATCCAACATCATTCTAGGCAAAACACCTCCTAGACCCCAGGGATTTGCATGGTGCAATCAATGCAAGTAACGCCAGAGCTGCTTTACAGGAGTCTTTAGTTTTGCACTTGAAACTGGGATTCAACTGGGGAGCAAGTTGACATTTAGATTTCAGTCCAACTTCAGAGGTTATTCTTGTCCGTATCATGTTTCTAAAGTGATGCCAGCAAAAGGTGAGGAAGTGCGAGGGGCCTGCCACTTGGTACCAAAATAAAATGGGATTTCTGGCTTGAGATGCTGCTACCAATTTCTGCCAGGGAGCCTTAGTGAATTCTCTTTTCTTCTTCGGTGATAAATATTTGTATTGTTTTTTTCAGCAACACAAAGTCCTGGATGGAGTGCTTAACAGAATAACAGAGCTGGAAGGGACCTTGGAGGTCTTCTAGTCGAAACCCCTGCTCAGGCAGGAAGTCCTATACCATTTCAGACAAATGGCTCTTCTTAAAAACCTCCAATATTGGAGCACCCACAACTTCTGGAGGCAAACCATTGCACTGGTTAATTCTTCTAACTGTCAGCAAATGTCTCCTTAGTTCTATGCTGGATCTCTCCTTGATTAGTTTCCATTGACTGTTTCTTGTCTTGCCTTCTAGTGCTTTGGTAAATAAGTTGACCCCCTCTTCTTTGTGGCAACCTCTTACATATTGGAACACTGCTATCTTGTCATCTCTAGTTCTTCTTTTCACTAGACTAGACAAACCCAATTCCTGCAACCGTTCTTCATAGGTTTTAGCCTCCAGCCTCCTAATCATCTTTGTTGCTCTTCTCTGCACTCTTTCTAGAGTCTCAACATCTTTTTTTATATTGTGGCAACCAACAGTTAGGTTCTCTTTATATCATTTGAATTTCCTAATCAGTTCACTCTTGGCCTGGAAACATTCAACATAAAACAGGGCTGAGAGGGATGAGCCTTGCCACACATTTTACCTTCTTCCTCCGTATCGGAGAGCAGTGGGTAGAGCAGCCAATTAAGTTTGGCAAATGTCTGCAGAAGGGAGTTCCTGGACCTATGACTAGAATGAAATTCCATTGCTGCTTCTGAAAAAGCCATCTGATATATTTGTTTGCTGTGTCACTATTTAGCATGGACCAGCCTCTGCTCCAAGTCTGGTTCCAAAGTTAGAGTAGGATGTATTTCCAGGAAGGAATTATCAGTTCAGACAACTGTGAAAATATATGGTGGCGGGACCACCCATCCCACACCCTTCCAATGAATTAGGAATCTTTTTAAAGTACAGGTAATCCTCAATTAAGTACCATAATTGGGACTGGGAATTGCATCATTAAGGGACGTGGTGGTCACTCAATGAGGACTACCTGTATACAATACCCACAGCATTGCCTTGGTATTCTAGACACATTGTCAAAGAAAGCTAGATGCCAAGCTGAGTGGTCTATAGTTTCCTGGGTCCACTTCCACCCCCTTTTTAAAATATTGCAACGATGTTGGCTTTTCTTAGGTCCTTTGGCACCTCCCCAGTCTCCAAGATATATTATCTCCTGTTTTAGGAACTTCCATCTGTCTTGAGCTCCTTTTCCCATTACTTCTCTTGTGATCTTAGTTCAATGTCTCTAGTTTATTAAAATCCACTTTTGATGCCAAGATATTAAACGTGCTTAGTTTCATTTTGCCTTAAAATTAAGAATTCTAGCATTGCCAGATCATTTTCTACCCCTCTGTAGGTCCATGTTCACATCCTCTTGTCCTCAACATAGTTAATACACTGACCCTAGCTAGCAGACTTCCTCACCATGTGGTTAGTAAGGTGTATGGGGTTGGAATCTACGTAAATTCAAGCAACCTATATAGGCTGCTGTGGACAAGCATTCTCCTTCTGTGGCCATTTTGGCTTGGGCTATAGAAGGGACTAGACATCTAACTTCCTCACTTTAGTGGCCAGAGATCTCAGCATTTTTACTAATGACCTGAATGAAGGGGTTGTGGGGATGATTATCAAATTTGCAGATGATACAAAATTCTAAATAGTGGCTAACAAGTGTTCATTGGGAAAAATACAAATTACTCCTGCATAGGGGGAGAAAAAAGGGGGAGCAAATTACAGGATGGGGGAGAACTGGCTTGGCAGTGGAAAATGCGAAAAGGATCTGAACATTGAACTTGAGCATGATTGAACGATGTGATGCAGCTGCTGGAAAAACAAATGATCCCTTATGGTATATTAATTGAAGCGTAATTCAGATCACGGGACAGCATTGTCCCATTCTATCTTGGTTAGATTGCCCAACCCCAAAATAATGTGGCCAGTTCCACACACGGAAATCTATAAAGGATACTGACAAACTGGAGTCAGTTCAGAGGATGGTTAGCAAGGCGATGGGGGAACTGGAAAGCAGATCCTATGAGAAATAATTAAGGGAACTGGACTGGCTGGGGGGGAGACATGTTAGCAGACTTCAGCGATCTAAAGGTTTATCAAACATAGCAGGGAATAAACTTATTCTCTGTTGCCTTGGGGGACAGGAACAAGTTAGAATTATGAGAAGAAGATTCAGAGTAGACATCTAGAGGGATGTCCTGATGGTAACAGCATTCAAATGGTGGAAAATACTGCCTCATAGAAAGCGGGAGACTTTCAGAGGGGGGATAGCCAGATACTGGGCCAAGAAGTGAGTTTGAGTAGACTTCTCTGGGATCTCTTTCAATCTATTGTTCTACAAGTTTTATGAAGAACCACATGATGCGATTGAGTGAAGTCTACCAAGCCTGGTTCAAAACCAGAGCTCAGGAAGGTTGGGCACAGAGCTGAGGAGGTTTCTAGCACCAGGAACAGAGGCTGCCTGCCAGCCTTTTGTCCCCAAACGCTGCCATGTGTGCTAGCCGTCTCGGTTTCAGCAACTGATTGGGGAGGGGAGAGGGGCTTTCTGCTGGGGGCCCTATTTAGTCGCTGGGAATCGGCATGTGAGGAGCCAGCTCAGGAGTTGGCGTGGGTGGCCCCTCCTTTACCCGTTCACACCCTTGACCTGCAGGAAGGTCTGAGGCTGCCCAAAGATGCTGAGCCTGACCAGCCAGTCTCAAAAGGGGCGATGCTCCTGCAGTCACAACTGCCCTTCCTTCCACAGTCGGATGCTGGACATGACAGCAGGGTCACTACCCAGCTGTGACCCTGCAGGCTCTCCTCCCTTGCCAAGGAGGGGGAGAGGAAGCTGAAGAGCAGACAACATGCCTGTAGCCTTGGGGAGAAGGCAAAGGTGCTGGTGCCTCTCCCCCTCCCTCCCTCCCTCCCTGGGTCCTGTCTCCCTGGCTAACCCACCCGCACCAAAATCACACCAAAGGCTCTTGCTGGGACATCAATTCTCTTGAAAGGCATACATTAAAGGAGACATTTTATAAACTCTGACTAGGTGATATATAAACAAAGTTATAAATAAAATGAATAAAGTTTATTCCAGTAACTATTGGAACTGTCAGAAATAATTTTGTGGGAATTACCTGATTAAAAAAAAAATCGTGAAAATTAATGAGCAATACAAATGAAAAAAATGGGTTATGAAATTTTACATGACCTTCTGGTTTTCATCCTTAATTGTAACACTGAAGCAATGGGAAGAGTTGGCTTTTTATATGATAACCGCAGCTAGAAAACACAAAAAATAAAAATTACAGAGAAAATAATAATTATGTAAGATGTAGATTTGCTACATTGACTGCATTAATATGTTAAGTTAGACAGAAATAAAAAAAGAAAGAAAGAAAGTTATAGAAAAGAATACGATTTCTTGATTTTTGTGGAGATAATTTAATGCATTTATTTATTTATTAAACTTGTACGCCACTCACCTTACCCAAGGTAACTCTTTCATATACGCAGCATTGTTTTCATGGCCTTGTAAACAGAGATAAACTTGAATTTTGATATTCATTTGTTTCTGTGATTTATAAAATATGTTTATAAGATATATGGTCAATGAAACTTACTAATATAAAATGTGTCCTTTTCTTTGAATCCCTTCTACAGGCATATATTTATGCTCCTGTTTAGGATGTGTATAGGGTTGATGAGTTAAGGTTTTCTTCCTTCATGAGAAGCAAACATAGTTAGTAAGGACATCCTGAAACATTACTGAAATCCACAATCCCCCACCTGCATTTCGTAACCCATGGAACTAGAGATCTTCTAGTTTCCCTTTTCCACAAGATTTCATGGCTTCAAAGGAAGCCACAGCAGGCCTGGCTGTTCTTTTAGCAGGGACCGAACCACTGTCTTCTTCTGAAAGATTTTTCACTTTCCCACACTGGCTACAGCCCTGGGATTCCTCCCTCAGCTGTCTCCCTTCCAAGCACAGACCAGGTGCAGCCCTTGCTCAGGTGCTGCTCGCAGAGATCAGCCGGAAGCTGCCACCTCCTTTACACCACATACAGTATGCCTTGGAAGTGGGCTGACAAGAAAGAGGAAACCATCCACACCTCTGCTTATGAAGAGCTGGCTTCACCCTTGTGCAGGACTCTGGGCAACGGCATCATTTAGAGTACATATCTGGAGAAGGGGATGCTGGGAAAAGGCCATCTGCCTTGTGCTCTAAACTCTGCACTTCAGGATCCTTCTTCCTTCAGGTGATTCCCCCTTTTCTCCTTCTGCTCTGCAGTCATTTGACACCATTTCAGAAATCTGAAACATGAAAGCTTTTATACTGTTTAACTCTTTCCTTCTCACCACTTATCTTAGAATATAGAATGACAAGGTTGGAAGGGACCTTGGGGGTCTCCTAGTCTAACCCCCTGCTCAAGCAGGAGACTCCATACCAGGGGTGACAAACTGGCGGCCTGTGGGCCGGATGCGTCACGCGCAGGCCACGCCCACCCCAGCTCCGCAAAGGGGGAAAACGTCACATGACAGCAATCTGACCCGGTGAGTTTGACACCCGTGCTCTATACCATTCCAGAAAAATGACTGTCCAATCTCTTCTTAAAAACCTCCAGTGATGGAGCACCCACAACTTCTTGAGACAAGATGTTCCACTCATTTATTGTTCTCACTGTCAGGAAATTCCTCCTATAACTCTATGTTGTTTTGTTTTTCTATTTCACTCTGGATGGCCCTCTCTCAAATTCTCTTAAGAAGCAGCTTTAAACCAATGGGCTTAGTTGCTGATCACAAACAAGACTCAATAGGGATTGAGCACATAAGGAGAAATTTTCTGACTGTAAGCAAGACATACAGCAAGAGGTGAATGTGGATGGCATCTTCTGTCCTCTGAGAAGAAAACACAGAGAGGAGCATAAAAATTATTGTAGCTTACCATTCTGATATGAAAGCAAAGAAAACGGATGTTCTTGGCCCACCTAAGATGGTAAGTCAAGGGACACACACACGCGCGCGCACACACACACACAGCATCTCTCTGTCCTGGCCTTGCCCCATTTTCTGGCATGTGGTCTGTCACTCTGCTTGATGACCAACTACAGCCTTCAGCCCCCCATATAGGCTGTTTTAGATTCATGATGCTAGCTGGATTTCTCAAGCCCATCTTGTGAGGACCTCAAAGACAGACCTCAAAGTAACAAAGGCTCCATTTCTATAGGACAGAAATTACTTCATTTTCGTATGTTCAATCCTGCACTCTGCAGCCATTTGTTTTTGTTTTAATTTCCTGTTATTTTCATCGGAAGTGTGCTGTTCCCTCAACCCTACCCCCGCAATGCTCTACCTTCAGAATGCAAAGGAACACTGGCTGGAGGCAAGGAAGGTGGCAGCTGCCTGTTCTGGCCTCGTCCAGAGATGTGGCTTCCTCTTGATCCCCAGAGGCACAGGACTGCGTGGGGCAGGGTGGCAGGCCTCTCACTTTCCCAGACGAGAATGATGCAAACCTCGTCCTCTGCCCACCGGATTGGAACTGGCTCTCAGCCAGCCACCGCCACCACCAAGGAAAGCTGCTTCTCACAAAATTGCAGCAAGAGCAGCCAAGCAACTCGTTGTGGGCGAGTCCAGGCTGGAAGAAATTATCCTCAGGGCCTCGTTGACAAAAGTGGGAGTTGGTGAAATGCAATCTGAGCAAGACAAGTTGTGGAGCAGATTGTGGCTCCAGCAAGACGGGTTTAGGGAGTGCTGAACCTCGGCCAAGGAGGCACTTGCAACACACAACTTTGGGAGACAAAGCAAAGTGGACTTGCTGGATAAGGACTTGACCACTGACAGAGGCTCCTGTGCTGCTTCTCCAGCCGCATCATGAAAGATCCCCGGTCTCTGATGGAAAGTGTCACAGATTGCAAAACAGACACTAATTGATGTCTTTTTAAATGTAGTTCTGCAGCGGATGATCAGCCCATCAATAGTAGAGCAACACGCCAAATGGGGAGACATTCAGAAGCACCATTGTCATGTTCATTCTTCTTTGGAGGACCAAAAGCTGAGCAACTGAGAAGTGTCTCTTACTAGTCAGTTCAACAAGTACCGGCAGAGCACAAGTGGGAGCCAATGGAACTCCTACTACTGATCTATCTACAGGAAAACCTGTTCTTATCTTCAGCTTCCCTAACTTCTCCATGAATGTTTTTAACACAGAACCAAGATAAAAGAACAGGCTATGCTAGTCTAGATCCCACACAGTGCCCAAAGCACAGTAATGATGTGATGGGGAGAAATAACGCAACCAAACAGCGATAGCTGCCCCACTTACAGAAGAAGATTTTCTTCGAGTTAAGCTCAAGCATTGGTAGCTTCATGGACACCTTCAAGGCTGCAGTATGGAAAGACTTCCCACTGTACTTCCAGGATTCTTTGTTCAGATTGGCCAGCTAATCTACAACCCTGGGATTCTGATGAAGAAACAGTGGCCAGGCCAAACTCCGTTTAGTTTCAGAGTTCAGAGTAGAATATACAATAGAAAAACATTAATTTATGAAGGAATTACTCTGGAATTTCAAACCAAGCTACCAACCAAGGAAGCTTTGATAATTTAATTATGCTACAATGTTATGGTAAAATGAGGTGCAGGCTAAACTCTAGCCACTGAAATTAGGAACTAAATGGATTAGGGTCTTCCTCTAAACAGCATAACTCATGGCTGGGGTGGTGCTACCAGTCATGGTGAAATGCTCGGTGTCCCAAGTCCAGTCCTCTGTCCCAGGCAGGAGCCCAAACAAGAGTCTGGCATCTGAGGAAGGGGACCAGCCCTTCTCGGAAAAGCATCCCCCCCCCCAGACTGCTCTTACTGTTATGAATATTTTTCAAACATCCAATTGGCTACATTAAGCCAACTAACAACAACAACAAAATCAGAATGAACTCAATTAATTAAAAAAAATTAAAAGAGATAAATGCAAAATTCTTTAATTAGGAAACAGAAATCAAATGTGCAAGTATCATTCGCTTGGGGGGGAAAGATCTTAGTGGAGTAGGTGATTGCCATCATAGTAGTGTGAAGTAGTGTGTATGTGTGGGTGTGTACATACATGCACATGTGCATAATTTTAGATTCAATCTACCAGGAAGAGATACTTTTCCAGGCTCAGATCCCACCTTGAATGAGCTGCACGGTTCCAATCACAATGTTTCAAGAAAGTTCCAAAAAGCATGAAAAGAGCAGCAAAAAGGATCAGGTGAGCAGAAACCGTCTCCCAAGGAGAGATGGGTTAAAAAAAAGTTTGTTCAGCCTTGATTGCCTTCTTCAAATCCCTAATAGGTTGCCACAGGGAAAGGAAGCCCAACTCAAAAACAGTCACTGTGAGAGGGACCTTGGAGTCCTAGTGGACGATCACTTAAACAGGAGCCAGCAGTGTGCGGCAGCAGCCAAAAAAGCTAATACAATCCTGGGTTGTATAAACAGAGGCATAGAATCAAAATCACGGGAAGTATTAGTACTTCTTTATAAAGTTTTAGTAAGGCCACACCTGGAATACTGCATCCAGTTTTGTTCACCACACTACAAAAAAGATGTTGAGACTCTGGAAAAAGTGCAAAGAGGAGGAGCAACTAAGATGATTAAAGGCCTGGAGACTAAAACATATGAAGAATAACAGTTGCAGGATTTGGGTTTGGCTAGTTTAAAGAAAAGAATTGCTAGGGGTGATATGATAGCAGTATTCCAGTGTTTGAGGGGCTGCCCCAAAGAAGAGGGGGTCAATTTATTTTCCAAAGCACCAGAAGGAAAGACAAGAAACAATGGATGGAAATTTATCCAGGAGAGAAGCAATCTGGAATTAAGGAGAAACTTCCTAACAGTGAGGACAATTACCAATGGAACAGCTTGCCTTCAGAAGTTGTGGGTGCTTCAACACTGAAAGTTTTTAAGGAGAGACTGGACAGTCACTTGTCTGAAATGGTATGTAGGCCAAAATAGGATGGTTAGTTTCAGGTTTAGTATCTTATGGAAACTTGGCAATGGCTGAAGCACATTCGGTGAACCAGGCCATCGTGTTAACAGATAGCCTGGCTTGTTTGGGCATCCCACCTATGAAGACATAGGTTAGATAGAGTCTGCAGCTGCTGCACTCGGATCTCTGTGAGAAGGCAGCGCAAAGGCCTGCCAGGATCCCTTGTTCACGAAGAAGCCCAAGGAAGCCTTTGTTAGGGCAGCTTCAGCCACGACTAAAGCCCCTTCTTCAGGAGGGGGCGAAAGCATCATCTTCCCAAGTGGTTCAGCCCCAAACACAGCCATCCAATCCCCTCCTGCCTCTGCTGAATTGCTTTGGAGCCTCTGCAGAAGAGCTCCCCTTGGGTTGTAAGGGAACTCCTCACAAGCGGGAGGGGGGCCTTCATTCAGCACATCACCAGCCCAGAGGAGGGAGCTGCTGCAGCGAGAAGGGAGGTTCCTGCTGCAGCTTCCTCTGGCTGCTCTTTCTGCCCCACTTTTCCCACCCTATCTGAGCATCTTCCAGTTAAAAGAGCATAAAATAAAAAACGTTTGAGAAACAGCAAGAAAGGCAGCTTGGCTCTCGGATAATCTACGCTTTTCCCTTATAGGCCTCAAAGAGGGCATCTTTTGCAGGTCCTGCCCTGAACACTTTTCAACATAGAATCAAAGAAACCTAGGGCTGGAAGGGAACTCAGAGGACGTCTAGTCAAACCCCCTGCCCAAGCAGGAGTCCTTATACTATCCCAGACAAATGAATGTCCTAATCTTTTCTTGACTACCTGCCACAATGGAGCAGCCACTAATCGAGAAGGCAAGCTGCTCCACTAATAAATCGTTCTCACTGTCAGGAAATTTCTCCTTAGTTTTAGGTTGGATCTCTCTTCCATTCATTGCTTCTTGTTCTACCCTCAGGTGCTTTAGACAGAGAACCCCTCTTCTCTGTGACAGCTCCTCATGTACTGGAGGACAGTTATCATCTCCCCCCTCCTAACCCTTCTCTAGGGTAGGATAGACATACCTAGTTCTTTTAGCCGTTAATCGTTTGGTTTAGCCTCCAGGCCCTTTTCATCTTTGTTGCTCTTCTCTGCACTTTTCTTAGGGTCACAGCATTTTTTTAATATCTTGGCAACCAGAACTGGATGCAGCATTCCAAGTACGGCCTCACTAGTGCAGCATAAAGCGGCACTATCACTTCCCATGATCTTGATGCTGTCCCTCTATTAATGCAGCCTAGGACTCCACTGGCTTTTTGGGCAGCTGCAGCACACTGCTGGCTCATACGTAGACGATGATCCTCTAGGTAGGACACCTAGATCTCTCTCATGGTTACTACTGTTGAGCCAGGTACCGCCTATTCTATACCTGTGCATTTGATTTTGCTTGCCTAAGTGTAGAACCTTACTTTTCTCACCACTCAATTGCATTTTGTTGGATAGGGCCCAATGCTCAAGTCTGTCAAGACCCTTCTGAATCTATCTTCCAGAGTTTAAATGTAATTTCCAAATGTCAAAGTAAATTCTGCTTTTCCTATGCCCAGACTGAAGTTGATGGGAGGGCTTAAAACTTGCTTCTTTACCCTGAAAACAAACTCACAAAGCCACAAAGAAGCACTTTGAAATGTTCCACACTGTGCACACTTTTTTTCTTCAGTGGGGATGTTTTGGTGGACCAACCACAACATCTGTCAGATGGTCCCTCCCTTTCAAAGATCTCACCAAATACTTACCACATCACCAGGACGGTGTGATCCCCCATTTTAGCCCTGCCAGAATGAGGTTGGCTGTGTCTCCTCTCTTCTGCAGACTACAACAGGGGCTATCTGCAAAACACAGAGGAGAGCAAAAGCCAGGACAAGGCATCAGAATCAAGCTGCTTGATCCCCCCCCACCAGTCTCTACAAGTAGGCATAAGGCAGTTAAAAAGCAAAGAAGAACACAAGGAGAATTATTATTAGAGTTTGTTACACAATCACCCAGATGTTTAGGCTGGATTTGGCATTTTTATCCACTGATCACATCCTTCCCAAGGACCTGATATAGACAGATGTTCCATGAAAGGTACCATCACAAAACGTAAGCTGTTCCGAATAAACGTGCCTTTTGCAATTGATGGATGGGAATTTTTCAATGCCAATGGGGTTCCAGTGGTTGTTCACAACAATGTGAACTCACAGCTGTGAATTTTTTAGCCGCTGTTGGCCTTCATACATATCTACTAGTTCTTTCCAAGAATCTAGGATGTCCTAAAGTATCAGTACAGTCAAGCAATGTGGTCTTTTGCCATTGACAAATGGAAATGTTGTCAGGGTACAGATTTTCAAAGCACCATCCAAGACCTTTTCAGTATGGCACCCAGGATGGTGATAACCACTGGGACCACCACAGTCAGTTTACGCCATAAACTTACAACTTCAATTTCAATCTCGATACTTTGTGACTTTCTCCAATTCTTTTGTCTTCCGTCCTACCGTCTCCTGGCATTGCCACATTAATTATCCACATTTTCTTTTTTTCAACCATAGTTCAATCTGATGTGTATGTACCAAGACTTTATCAGTTTATTCGTCAGTTTATCGGTTGTTATAGTTGTCAGACAGATGTTTAGACTGGATTTGGCACCTATAAATTCCTTCCAATTTAGCTTTATTACAGTCACCTACTCCCAATGATTGTGGATGGCTTGCCACATATCAAATATAGAATTAAAACTATTTAAAAACATAACAGCCGAGACAAAAAACAGACCTAACAGTCAAAAGAGGGGCTCCATGACAGGGAACAGAGCTCCCTCTTCCAGGCCCCAAGAAAACAGGCACAGAGCACTTGCAACAGAGAAGGCACAAGATGACAAGTTTGATTGAGGGAACCAAGGGCACAGCCACTCTGCCCGAGTTTGCCAGGCGAGCCAAAATAAGTGGAGACAGGTGGCCAAACAGATCATCAGGCCCTATGCAATCAAAGACTTTATAGGTGACAAGCAGCACTTTGAACTGTACCCAGATGCCAATTGACAGCCAATGCAGCTTACATTCCAGTGATGACATGGGCACACTAAGTAGTACCCATTACTGCTTGGGACGCTGTATTCTGGATCAACTGTCATTTCTGGTTGATCTTCAAGGACAGCCCCATGTAGAGCATACTGCAATAGTCCAGCCAGGAGATGACTAGGATGCAATTGCCTCAAGGTCAAGGAACGGGTGAAATGGTGCACAAGAGGGACCTGCACAAAGTTCACATCTGCCACATGCTCATCGAGCTGCAGGTCCAAGACTGCCAAGCTGCGCAGAGGGACATGCGGGACTGTGTTGTGCTGCCTGGTAGGGTTCACCCCAGCACACACACACACACACACACACACACACAGAGGGGGGGAGGGAGAGGGAGAGGGAGGGAGGGAGGGAGAGAGACAGACAGACAGACAGACAGACTTACTTCCTGGACTTTACTTTTATCCTTATTAAAATTCATTGACAAATTCATTATTTACTAGGTGTTGCTGTATGCAAAGGCTGACTGACTTGCTGGGATAATCCTTGGAGTGGGTCTTTCCCCGGGAGCCAGCACAAAACAGTGGGCATGAAATGGGCTGCCCCCAATGGCAACCCCTCTGGGGGTGGAATTGCACCTCTTCCTAGGAACTGCGAGGTGGGGGGCTGACAGGCCAGTGGCGGGTGAGGCTCCCTTCTGGCTGAGCTGCCCCTCCCTTCCTCTGTCACTGGGAAGCAGGCATGGCATCCACCAATGGGGCCCCAGCAGGGAAAGTTTCATGGACTCCCAGAGAACTCAACTTAAAATCCAACCAAGAAGTGACCTTGCACAGATGTTACATTCATGCACTGGAGATAAGCGGAAGCAGGAGGATGAAATGTGAGCGTGGGGATGCTAAAGGAGACTGCAAGGGAGGGAGGGGAAGGGGGTGGGGGGTACTCCCTTCCTTGCTATCTGTGCCCTTCATCCCTAATGTTGCCTCCCCCACCCCACCCCCACACACGTTTCAAGTGCCCACTCTGTCTACCAACACCATACATAACTTGCTTTTTGTGTACCAAGGATTGTAAGGAACGATTATAAAGAGTTGCAACAAATAGATAAATGGATAAAATAGAATCTTTAAATCTTAGCTTTGACACGAGGAAGGTCTCAAACCTACCGACCAAGCAGCACGCTGGGTCAACCACAAGCGGGGGGGGGGGCGCTGAAAACCCCATCCCGTCAACCGGAGACCGTCATCCTGCAGTCCAAACCGGGCACTTCTAACGCCTTTCCCGGAGAATGAACAACCTTTAGCCCTTCCGAAGGACCGGAGGGGGGACGGAGCAGCCCGTAGCTGTTCTGGCACAAGGGCGAAGCCTTCGCCCCGCACCCGCGGGTCGCCCAGGCTTCGGGGGGCCGGAGCTGTTCAGGCTCGCCTCGGCGAGCGTGGCTGGGAGCCTCTGCGCGGAGCTGGCGCCCGGCGGGCAGGAGGGCCCTTGGCGGCAGCACCCCCGGAGCAAGCGGAGCGGAGCTTTCCCCGCCGGCCAGTGAGGCCAAAGCCGGCTGGTTCGCGGCTTCCGGGAGACTCGGCCGGTTGCGGGACGCTCGGCGACCGCCGCCGCCGGGTTTCTGCCGAGGCCGGAGGCTGCCACAGCCCGTTTCACCTCGACCGCGGAAAGTTTTCCCGGGATTCGCGCTCGTCAGCGGTCCAGAAGCGCCGCCGAGGCCGTGGAGGGGCGGCAACGGGGGAATCGCCACACTC
>QLTV01004134.1:366557-380264 GCA_003457575.1 Thermophis baileyi
CTCTACTCGCAGGCGGCGTACCCGGGGCTCAACGGAATGCTGGGCCCGCAGGCGCCCGCTCTCCACCTGCCGCACGGCCACGACGAGGTGGCCGAGGCCCACCTGGAGGGCTCCCCGACGCCGCTGGGCCACGCGGGGCCCGAGCCGCCCTCCGACGAGGACGCGCCCAGCTCCGACGACCTGGAGCAGTTCGCCAAGCAGTTCAAGCAGCGCCGGATCAAGCTGGGCTTCACGCAGGCGGACGTGGGGCTGGCGCTGGGCACCCTGTACGGGAACGTCTTCTCGCAGACCACCATCTGCCGCTTCGAGGCGCTGCAGCTGAGCTTCAAGAACATGTGCAAGCTGAAGCCGCTGCTCAACAAGTGGCTGGAGGAAACCGACTCGGGCAGCGGCAGCCCGGCCAGCCTGGACAAGATCGCGGCGCAGGGCCGCAAGCGCAAGAAGCGCACCTCCATCGAGGTCGGCGTGAAAGGCGCGCTGGAGAGCCACTTCCTCCGCTGCCCCAAGCCGTCGGCCCACGAGATCACGTCGCTGGCGGACTCGCTGCAGCTGGAGAAGGAGGTGGTGCGCGTGTGGTTCTGCAACCGGCGGCAGAAGGAGAAGCGCATGACGCCGGCCGGGGGCCCGCACCCGCCCGCCATGGAGGACGCTTACTCGCAGGGCGAGGCCTCCCCGCCGCTGCACCATACGCTCCGGAGCCCGGCGCAATGACTGAAGAGCGGCGCCGGCGGCTGTGCAGCCGGCTGGTCTGGCTGGGACTGGCGGCGGGACTCTTGCGCGGGCGACGCCTTGGGCGGCGGGGACGGCGGGGAGCCTCGAAGCTAGGAGAGCCGCCCGGCCGCCTTCGGCCGCGTCCCCGGCCGGGCGAGCCCGTGGCCTTCCCGCCGCGACTCGGCTCTAATTTAAACTCGATATTTATTGACCCCCTCGGAAAAGCATCGGCCGAGACAAGCGCGGAGGGGCTCCCCTTCCTTGAGGACGCCCCCGGGCTGTGCCTGCCTCCCTCGCCCGGAGGACTCGAGGCGGCGCTCCTAGGCCCGACGGTCCAGACCTCCTCCCTAAGCCGAGCGGGTCCCCGGAGTCTTTCCGAAGGGGCTCGGCGCCCAGCAAGCGGTTAAAGCCGTTGTCTTCTCCCTTATTTATGTTACGATCAATTATTTTATTACTCGCATAAAACATTTATCCGGAACCCGCCTCTTGTCATTGTTGTTAAACACCGAACGAGAAAGACGGGGAGGGCGCAGGGCAGGTTCACGGTGGGGCCTGGGAAGGGGCGCGGCGGAGCCCTACTTCGCCCGCCGGGCTTCCTTTTCTTCCCGCCGCTGGGCTGCCGCGGCCCGTGCAAGATCCTGCGGTCCCCGGGCGGCCGTCTAAAGCCCGCCGTTAGGGCCGTGCTCTCAATTCGGCCCCGAGCTCCCCGCCGCTCAGCCGGGAGAGTCGCCCTTCTTGGGCTTGCGCTCGAAGCTCCCCACTCGGGCTAGTCCGTTCTTCCCCTGCCGTTCAAGCGGGGCCGGCGCTGGCCGGGAAAGGGAGGTGCGGGTAATGGCAAGTTGGCCCCGGGGTATCCTGCTGGACAGCCGCCGTCCATCCGTCCCCGTCCAGGGCTCTGCTTCCGAGATCGGCTTTCACTGGCCGCCTTAGGAGGGGAGGCCGTTTTCGGTGGAAAGCCTCCAAGGAATAGCCTGAGACGTGAAAATAATCGAGAAAACGTTAGCCTTTTTCCGGAAAGGGGAGCCGCGCTTCCACCCGAAGCCCTTTCAAGGAGAGTTTTCAGGTTAGGCCATGATAAAGGGGTTAGGACTTTAGGGCGCCAAAGGAGTTTTTTCTTTCTTATTATTAGTTCAAAAGAACAGCGAATGATATCTAAGTAGTGAATTTTCGAATTATGGCCATCTCAATTTTACTCCGTGCTTTCATTCTTTCTTTATTTAATCCACGTAAGTGCTTGAAATCAACTTTTATTACAAGAGGAAGACCAAAAATGCTTCCATATCTTTATGGCACTTTGTTAGTTTAAACACTGCTGGGTGCCTGAGATGCTTTCTCGTTTATTTCTTTGACTTCTTGAACTGTGCTCTGGAGGAGAAGAGAAAAAGTCGGGAGGGGAGTCCGGCCAGACTGACCACTTCCACTGCAACCCAAGCAGCCTTCCGAAGAATTTGTGAGATGGGGAGGAAGGAGCATCCTTTGGAAATGTGGTGAGTGTCTTAGATGAGCTTCACCACCTTCCATCATTGTTGTGGTTGTCATGCAGACATGGAAGTCAACGGTTTCCTGCCGCTGCCTCTTGCCTGGCAAATGTCCACTATTAGAGCAAGGTGGCACAATTTCAAGGCAGGCAGTGTTCTGGGTGCTGCTTTCCTTCTTCGTCCAGGCCATGGGGGTCCCCCGTCAGAGCTACCAGGGTCTTTATTAGGCCATTAGTTGACAGTAGACAATTGGGAGCCTTTTGCTCTGCTAACACAGAAGGGCCAGCCAAGCTCTCAGGAGACGCCCGGTCCTTCTGGATGCAGAAGGAAGAAAGTTCCTGAAAGCCAATTCACTAGGTTGGAGGAAAGAGAGATTAAGCAGTCAGCCTAAGAAAGGGGGCTTCGCTCAGCTCCGCTCTTCTCTGCTAAAGAGACTATCAATTTGCACTGGCCAGAGGGGGAGGGAAGCTTCTCATCCAGGACAGTATTTTTTCCAGCAGAGCATGAAGGGAGCAGCAAAGGGAAACAACAAAAATGTGGAGGATTTCAGTTGCATTTTTTAAAATGCATCTGGTTAGAAAGAGCTGTGCTTCCTGCATGTGAAAGGTTGGAGAAAAAGGCAGGATGGAACCGGTTCTTGTCTGACTGCTGAGGAGCACTAGTAATCTTTAACCTTGGTAGAAAGATCCTGGGGAGTCCTTGGTGCTCTCTGAGTTTGGTGTTTGCTTGCGGAAGATCCTTCCCTTGGGAGGTACAGATGTCCTCCATTCTCTCCAGAGGGGCTTTTTTCCCCCATGAGAGCATCCGCTCTCTTCAAAAGCAGCCAGGCTGCACTGCTACCCCCCCCCTTTCCGCCATCCATACCTCTTCCAACATTTTTCCCAGGTGGAAATTGGAATCTAGATGTTAATCTACTTGGGTTTTGTACACAAAATAGAGAGGAGCCCATCCTTTGCCCCTGGGTGCAAAATGGATGAATGCCCATAGTGTGGTGGCTGTTTTCTGCATGACGGGGTCTCTTCTCTTAAGGAACTAATGGGATAAGACAGAGACGTTCTCTTTCTTTCCTGGGCGAGGGTGGGGTGGGGAGATTATATCAGCTCTTACTAGGGAAGAAACTGCTTCTTTTGAGCCCTACTATTGGGGAAAAGAAGTCGTATATGTATCATGAGAAAAACCCAGTCAGTTCTGCTCTTTGGTGTACTATATAAAGACTCCACCAGTAATTAGACCAAGTCAGCAAGTTCAAAGAAACAGCCCCCTTGCATTCACAGGGCTGCTGCCTTGTTTCTTCAGCATCTGCTAGGCTTAAAAATTATCCCTGATCTCTCTCTCTCTCTCTCTCTCTCTCTCTCTCTCTCTCTCTCTCTCTCTCTCTCTCTCTCTCCCGCTCTCTCTCTCCCTCTCTCCTCCCATCTCCCTCCCTCCCTCTCTCTCTCCCTATCACTCAATCTCTCTCTCTCTCTCTCTCTCTCTCTTTCTCTCTCTCTCTCTTTCTCTCTCTCTCTCTCTCTCTCTCTCACACACACACACACACACACACTGCATGGCTCCATACTGCATGGAGTCTCTGAAACTGACTTACTGATACACAACAGGATACGACTCAGCCCTTGGGAATGCTCTCTTTCCAATTGTGTCCCTGTGACTCTGCTAGGCACCTCAAGGGGATGCCCAGGGCAAGGGATACCCGTTGTGCCAATGGCATGTGGACACCAGTCTGAAAGAGAGAGGGCAGAAGGCGGGGGGGTAGGAAGGGGTTTGCCTCTTTTGGAGAAAAAGTATACATTGATTAACTTGCTTCGTCAATTCATTGATAGATGAGAGTTCAGGTTTCTGACTTACACAGAAGATTGATTACTGGTATTTGGTACTTCCATGCTATTCAAATGAAGAACATTATTATTACAGTTCAGATCCTAAAATTTAAAACAACTAAATGGAATTTCCAAATGCAATGCAATTTCATTAATTAAGTAATTCATTACTTAGTGAAGCTTTACGTTTTGAGTGCAAAATTTTGTTATTGCATGGATGATTTCAAAGTGCTCTTCTTCAAGGGAAAATTCCAAATTTGTTTGGTCTGAAGAAGCCAGCAGTCTTTGTTTTATGGAGAGTACCCTTCTTGTACAATCTACACCCCAGGTGGCTTTAGGAACTGTTCTCAGTGTCATCTAAAAGGCTCTAAGTGATATAAGCATCCATACAATTTTGAAGGAACCTTGTCAAAAAGTGACTGAACAGGGACCCGGGGAAAGAAAATGCTTGGGATATAAGGTCTGGGAAGACCAGGAAACCAGTGAGGGCATGGCCAGCCTCTCCAAGGCTCCCCCTGTGTGTCAGGAAAAGGAGACCAGCCCTGATAGGCAGGACGCAGAAAGCACCCCCAGGGTGGTGAACCATTGTGCATCGCATTGGCAGCTGCTTCTCAGACTGAACCGCACTACTGGGCTCCAGCCATGAGCAGGCCAAGAGAAAGAGAAGCAGCCACATCTTCTTCAGGTATTTCTAGGGTAACTCATGTAAACATGATCTGCAGAAGTTTCCTTTAATTTCAATGGGATCTAAGAGCAAGGTTAGTGGCTGTAAGAAATGCAAGGAACCAAGAGAGAGCAAAGGCAGCGTCTGAGGGGCTACCCTGTCCAACTTGGAGAGGAGGAGGAGGAGGAGGAGGAGGAGGAGGAGGAGGAGGAGGAGGAGGAAAAAGCAAGCTTGAGGGGGATGGAGTCTCCTGGCACAGTCCCTCCACCTCACCACTGTGGCTGTTACAGACAGGTCTGTGCCAAGGTCCATTAACAAGGCCACTTATCCCCTTGTCCAGCCCTCAGTTTGTACCATTTACACAAGGCCTCCTTTTCATGATATGTTTTTTATTTTTCAACTGCTTTGGCTAAAGAATATAATATAATAACAGAGATAAAGGGACCTTGGAGGTCTTCTAGTCCAACCCCTGCACAAGCAGGAGACCCTATACCATTCTGGAAAAATGGCTGTCCAATCTCTTCTCAAAACTTCCAGTGATGGATCACCCACAACTTCTGAAGGCAAGCTGTTCCACCGATTGATTGTTCTCATTGCCAGGAAATTTCTCCTTATTTCTACTCGGATCTCTCCTTGATTAATTTGAAAATTGTAAGAAAATTGATTTCATTTCACCACTATTATTAAAGACATTTTTCTACCTTCTAACATTCAAAAAATGGTTAGATATCACACTGAAAAAGATAACATTTTCACTTATGGCCAAGTTTAAAACAACACAATTTGTTTTCAAACATCACTGTAAACAGAGAGATTTATGATCAATATTTTCATGAAATGTGCTAGAAAATATGAACTTACTCATAAGAATGAAGTAGATTAAAATGAGGATTCAAAACCATTCATATACAATAGTTTAACTGAAATAAAATGTGATTGGATGCCCTACATTAAAATAAAAAGTTTCTTTGCGATAGCTACAATGGGAGCAGTTAAAGAGAGAATACAGTATGATTTCTTTGGCTTAGCCTTAGAGAAACCTGTGGTAAAACATAAAATTTATTTTCTGAAATATTCACTTGAAATTATACCTGAAGCTTTCATTTCAGGGTTAGAGTTTTATCACAATATCATACATAAGGATTTCCTAAGATAATGTTACCTTTATGTTGAGCAAAACTGGACACTTCTCCAGTAATTTTTGACCATCTCCTGAAAGTGGTATTAGGTAAGGAACATATACAGTATTGCAAAAAGAAGGTAACAATCTTTTTGCAGTGACACATTTCTAATGGGATTTTTTGAGGCATCCAGGGACAGAAAATTCTTGGATAGCAACCCTGTATTTACTTAGCTGTGAGAAGCTCCCCCTGAGCTCAGTGGGGCTTATTTCTGATTAGAAGTGCATACAATTCTATTGCAAAAGTCTGAATGAAAAAAGCATATGCTGCCATGATTAAAATGCATCCTGTTTTTATTTTAACCTTGTCTACAGATTCCCTGTGCCTGCTTTGCAGCAAAAGGGGAATGGGGAAGGAGACAATCTTAGCTTACCTTAGCCGTCATATTTACCACAGAGCAAATAGGATCATAACAGACAAGTATTTTCAGTGGTGGAAGTCAATACATGTAGATTCTAGTCTACAAGAGATGGTGTTTGTTAGTAAATATATTTGGTTAGTAAATAAAGGACAATATTTGTAGCTCAGGATTGATATGAGGGGTGCTTGGTGCTCTCTGAGCTTTTTTAATCAATAACATTTAAATACGTATAAGCCAAATATATTTGAGGGGTGCTTGGTGCTCTCTGGGCCTGGTTGTTTTCTTGCAGACATTTTATTACCAAAACTAGCTAACATCATCAGTGCTAAATGTCCATGAAAATTCTCAGTCATCCTGGTCATGGTTGTTGTCCCAAAGTTGCTTTTCCAAAGGCAACTAGGCTTTTTTTTTATTTTTCCTTGAAGGCGGTTCGCTTCTCATCCAAGAAGCTTCTTCCGAAGCAAGGAAAGTCCAATTGCCTTCAGAAAAGCACCTTTGGGACAATCATCAGTGCTAGTAACATCACTAGCACTGATTATGTTACCTAGTTTGGTAATGAAACCAAAGACCCCTCAAATATATTCAGCTTATACATATTTAAATGTTACTGATTTTAAAAAAATCCTACAGTGTCCAATAATACAAAAAGCAACGATTAATCAAATATCACAAAAATATAAAATGACAGCGAAAATGCAACACGCTGCCTACAGCCAAGTTCCAAGAGCAGAAATGGCTAGCTTCTTGCCAGCAGCAAACTAATCGAAGCCCTGTTAAAGTGGGGAAATAACCCGTTTTTTCCTCTTATCCCCTGAAGGAGGGAGGGATCTCACAAGCATGGAACTGGCATGGGATTGACTGCCAGAATGTCTCATCCTACAAGTTCATTTATTATTTGCTAGGTTTCTATGTCCCTCCAATAAAAAAATGATGCTTGATGTTTCCCAAACCTCATGCAGTAATTGAATAAAAAAATTAAAAGATAACAATAAGAAAAACAATAAAGTAAGAGTCATAACCATACTAACAAGAGAGAAAAGGGTTAGGGAAAAAGAACATAACCAGCCAACATCCCCCTGTACGAAGGGACCTCCCCAACTTTCAGGTCCCAAAGTCTGAACATTTCAGGACAATCCGATCTCAGAGAGAGGCTCTGTTTCAGAGAAGTTCAGAGCCACAGAGAAGGGCCCTTCTTTTCTGTTTAACTTTTATTGAAGATTTTTTTAAAGAAAAATATTTTTATACTAATACAAACTAGTATAAAGTAAGAAAAAGATGAGAAGAAATCAAAGAGAAAGGAGGCCTATTCTGAAAAGCTTACTTTAAACAGGGTAGGGACCCCCAAGGGAGTTCATCCTCTTAGATGTTATCGGACCATTGAGAGACACCCAAGTCCACAGCCATGAAGGGCTTCAAAGATAAAAGTACCCCCTTGAATTACACCCCTTGAAGCCAACAGGTATCTAGGGATGCTCCCATCCATTTAATACCCATATCTAGCTGAGCCACTGAATTCTGCATCAATTGCAGGGAGGGGGGAGAGACAGAGAGAGAGAGAGAGGGAGGGAGGGAGGGGAGAGAGAGAGGGAGAAGGGGAGAAGGGGAGAGAGAGAGAGAGAGAGAGAGAGAGAGCAGGATTTGCCATTGTGAAGTTAGTGACATCCACTGATTTCATCCTGTTTAAAGAGGAAGCAGCAGGGGTGACATTCAGCAGGTTCTGACAGGTTCTGGAGAACCGGTAGCGGAAATTTTGAGTAGTTCGGAGAACTGGCAAATGCCACCTCTGGCTGGCCCCAGAGTGGGGAGGGAATGGAAATTTTGCAGTATCCTTCCCCTGCCACGCCCACAGAACTGGTAGGGAAAAATTTTGAATTTCACCCCTTGGAAGCAGATAAATTCTGATTGTAGGAGCAGATACCTACCACTGGTGACTAACCTGGTGACTGTTCCAAGATGTCAGAAGCACTTAGGTGGCTCTCAATGGATGTGTCTGTGTAGCTGCACCTCAGCCCACCATCCTTTTCTGGCTTTGGGATAATTATTTGGATTCAAACCTCTTGTATCCCATATGGTTGCTCTGCCTTCCCAAACTCCATTCCATGAATTCAGCTTCAGAGGAAGCAGCAGCCTCTAAGGACATCTGTGGGTGACTCTCTCTGTTTCCGGGCATGGCCCCTCCAGGGGATTTCCAGCCTGCCTGGCTGACAACTTCCTTCTTGAGTTGATTATCCATCCTTACCTTGATCCTCATCTGCAGAGAGAGCTCTGTGGTGGAAGCAAAAAAGAAAATTGGGTGAAGAGGCCATGTAATGCTAGAGAAGCAAAAGCCACATTTGTGAAGCGCACACTTGGAGTTTAACAAGCGTAAATCAGAGGTAAATAGGAAACAAGAAGAAAAAGTGCCTTGAGTTGGCGAAGTGTCTGAAAAAGGAGATACTAACACTCAAGGAATTCCAACCTGAAAATAATAGAAGGCAAATAGAATAAAACAGCTGTACAAAAACGTAATAATGGTTTCTAAACAACAACATGAAGAGCATATCCACAAGGCAGGGAACAAAGACAGATTACCAAGGAAAAGTGTGTGAGGCTGCTTGGAACTGTAGAGAGATGCCCAGGGGGAAAAGGGAGCTCCGAGGCTTTTGCAAATGCCCAGGAAAACCAGCCAAGAGATGGCTGGTAGCTCCCCAGTCAGCGTGACGTAGCCCTAAGTCATGGCTGGATTGCCAGAAGGGACCCTGACTGACTTCTGCCTGCCAAAGAGGGGCCCCACCAGATGTGGAACCTGCTAGTCTGCTGGGGCCCAGACAGCAGCGAGGGGCCCACCCACCAGCGTCTTCTCTTTGCCCACATCAGGCAATGATTTCGGGATTCTGCTAAGCTCAGAGAAGGATCCATTTCTTTTCATTTGGGTGCTTGTTTTCTCAGGAGATTTTGGGAGACCCCCTCTGCAGGTGCACCCACGGCTTTAACGGCACCTGAGATATCTGACAGATGGAAGTAAGGATGATGTGCAAAGCTGATTGCAATTCAATTTCTTCTACGTCTATTTCTTTCCTTCTTCCTTGTGTGCCTAGTCATACTTGGCCAATAAAGAATGTTCATTCATTCATTTATATGGCAGCTCTGAGTCAGGCAAAAAGAGCTGAGACATCATCAGAGCAGCCTTAAACGGATCCCCAGCTCTGGTTGGCAGGTACTGAGCAGAGAGGACAGAGGAGGGCGGGAGAGAGGGAGAGAGGGAGAGGGGGAGAGAGGGGGAGGGGGAGAGGGAGGGGGAGGGGTGAGAGAGAGAGAGAGAGAGAGAGATATCAGGGATAATTTTTATGCCTAGCAGATGCTGAAGAAACAAGGCAGCAGCCCTGTGAATGCAAGGGGGCTGTTTCCTTGAACTTGCTGACTTGGTCTAATTACTGGTGCAGTCTTTATATAGTACACCAAAGAGCAGAACTGACTGGGTTTTCCTCATGATACATATACGGCTTCTTTTCCCCAATAGTAGGGCTCAAAAGAAGCAGTTTCTTCCCTAGTAAGAGCTGATATAATCTCCCCACCCCACCCTCGCCCAGGAAAGAAAGAGAACGTCTCTGGCAGAGAGGGGGGAGGGGGATACAGGCAAGTGGGTGGAATCTGCACTAAGTTGCAGGAAGGAGGGCTATGGGAAGATAGCAATAAAGGAAGCTACCTGAGCAATTGCTTGTGCTGTTCCTGGTTCCTGACCAAGGCAGCGTACCAGCCCTGCGTACACTCTGCCTGGCCTTAGCAACACTATCACTGCTGCACACAGCCACAGCCTTCAGCATCACTTGCCTGGGGCATCGCTCTCAGTGGAAGTGGGCCTCTTGCTGCTCTCCTTCCTGCATCTCAGAGCTCAGTTGATGTGTGTAGAGTGCAGTTACGACATCGGGGCTCCGGCTGCTCCAGCTCTGGAGGTTCCTGTAGTTCCACTAGTGTTGCAAGAAAAGAGGCTTCGCCCATCCCTGCCCAACTCACAGAGCCCACTGGAAGAATGGCATTGGCTGACTGGCTTGGAAACAAAATGGCCCCTCTGCCACAATGCTGGATTTTTGTGCCAGCATGTTTCTCATGCCGTAGAATCCCCTCAGCAACCAGCTGCAGCCTTGACATGACCGGATTGAGGCAAGCTATCCCCACCCTCCTGGCATCCACACAGGGACCCTGTTTGATAGCAATTGTCCCAGAACACAATGGCTCATCTGGTCTCAGATTTCATCCCAAAATGGGGTGTTTGCAAAATTAGGGACCGTGTATGGCCAGGAGTGCTTCCCCAAAAGGTGGGAGAGTTGGAGTACATGAGATGCAGGCTCCTTTTCACCTGAAAATTAAAACTAGAGTTTCACTCACCATGTTCACAGCAACAACACAACATAGCAGCTGCTTTGTTTCTTTACTTTGCATGCATTCCCTTGGAAGAAGCTGCTTATTTCTCACATGAGTTTAAGTGGCCACAATCTCTGGCATGAGCATCCTTGACTTAAACACCAGCAGTAAGGGCCACGCAGGCTCCAAAATATTCTTTATGACCACTTTCTCTAGGCCAAGATTGAAGGTGGAGGGATAACTAGGAAGATTGCCAAGCCCTCCAGAGAAGATCTGAACAGAGGGAGACTAGAACAGGGGTGAGGAGCCCATCCGAGACCTCCATGGGAAGCTCAGGGAAGGGGAGAACTAGGGAAG
This sequence comes from Thermophis baileyi, assembly GCA_003457575.1. Taxonomy (NCBI): domain Eukaryota; kingdom Metazoa; phylum Chordata; class Lepidosauria; order Squamata; family Dipsadidae; genus Thermophis; species Thermophis baileyi. Next base: position 377,468 of record QLTV01004134.1, read on the forward strand.
AAAGGCGCCATTTTGCAACTTTTTCCCCACCTCCTCCTGGAGCTCTGCAACTTGGAAAGGGAGAAATATAGTTTTTGAGTTTCCCAGGAAACTGTCTTCTTCCTTAAGCACCTGGAAGGATCCCTGCCATGCCAGGAGAGTTTTCTGCCAAAAGCAGCACAAACCCATATACTACTCTTGCCACTTTTGCATCTAACATATCTTAATCAGACACTGAAATGGTGCCAGTTTACTTTTGCCAAACCTTTGGCAGCCAGGTGAGATAAGGAATCCTCGTGTTTGGGTGACCATAGCAAGACACACAATGCTGGACTAAGATGGACTTGGACTGGACCCTGTGTTGTTCTTATACAGTTTTATGCTTGTGGATAAAATGAGCCTTCCATAGGCTTCCATTGGAACAATATGCGAAAGACCCCTCTTGGCCATGGCTCTAGGAGGTCACCCCTGGGGCTTCTGCTCCCTGCTGCCTGATAGTCCCCCGCAAGTTCAGAAGTCCTTCTGTTGCTGTACAGAAGGCAGAATAACAGAATAACAGAAAGGGACCTTGGAGGTCCTCTAGTCCAACCCCTTACTCAAGCTGGAGACCATCTATCATTCCAGAAAAATGGCTGTCCAGTCTCTTCTTGAAAACCATCAGTGATAGAGCAGAGGGACCTTCTGGGGCCAGGCCTCCGTAGGCCTGCAGCAGCCACACCTGGGCATGGATCAAGGGCTACACATCCTTTGGGTGAGACCGTGTGGGAGGATGTCCCAGTTCTCCATTGAAGAAAACAATTTGTTTTTGAAGATGAGCCTGTAAAGTGGTAGCCATAGGAAGGGGAGATGCATTCTCCAGCTGGATGGCCCAAGCTGGCTTCAACTGCAAAAGATCCAGAACCACCAGCCAGGAACAAGCAGCCAAAGTGGCCCCCTCCTTCCATTTGCACTTTCTTGTGTCCTTGAAGGACACTGTCCCCAAGTCTCAACAAGGCGCCCTTCATAAAAACCAAGATTCTCTCTTCAGGACATTTATCCCCTGAGGGAGACCTCCAAACTAGAGAGACCTCCTGGAAAAGCTGCATTTCATCCCCTTGTAGCAATAGGACCCCTTTAAAGGAGGGGAAGTCATGGGCGGCATGTCTAAATGCACCACAGACCTCCAGATAGGGGGATCAAGGACTCCAAAGGGGGCTTCCCTTCACTCACTGGGTTCAAAGGGAAGCCAGAAGGCCATCTGGAGAAAGCATGCACTGGTTTGGGTTCCTACAATAAAACAGGGGGTTCACATGCCTTGCCTGCCGCTCCATTTCCTGGGATGGGGCCAGGAAAGGAGAGAAGGGGGCATTTCTTTTTTGCACCCAATTCCAGCAACAGAAGCACTCCGGGCATTATCCCAATTCCAGCCTGCCAGCTCCCACATGAAAGCCCACTGACCATTCAAGCACCGGCTGCTTCCCTCACATCCTCTGCCACATTATGTGCTCCTTGTGTCCTGGAGCTGACCCACCCCCCAAAAAACTGACCAAATTGGCCTATGTGGGGAAAAATGTAAAAATCACACATGGTGGCTGCAGAGGAGGGGGAAATCTTTTGTATTTCTCAATTTTCCGAATCCCACTTTTAAAAAAAACATTTATTTAATTATCTGCCACCTTCCAGAGTCAGCTCCATCACAGCATGGAATTGATGTCACCGAAAGCTACAGGGAAGCACTTCCTCAGTGCTGATAGTTGGGGAAACTCTTGTTGTGTTAGGTGCCAGATGAGGACTTGATCCAGGTCTGCTGGGGAGCAACAGTGCAACTGAGAAAGAAAGGAAGGCCGCTTCAGAGGGGAGTCCGCCAGTCAGAAAAAAGAGAGGGACCCCACAGGTGGTCCTGCTTTCTCCCCATCTGGGAAGAGGCCCCTGGGTCTGCCTGCAGCAAGAGGGCAGGGTGGGAGGGGGGGGGAAGTGGAGGGCTCCCACACCTTTCTCAGGGAGAGAAACACGGTGCGCTTGCCAAAAGCCAAAAGCCAAGAGCGCGGCGTTCTCCGAGCGCCCCGGCTGCATCTCGCTTGGCTGAGGTCCCGCACCTTCCAGCTCATTAGAAAGATACCGTTGCTGCTGGCTGCACCCCAATCATCTCTGCAATCAGCGCCTTTAATTAGGTTAATTAAATTGTATCAACCTCGCAGGGACAGGGTTCCCAGATGCTGACGAGCCAAACCAGCCCCTGCTCCAGCTGCAGCCCAGAAGCCGCTGCCGCCGCCGCGCCCGCCGCCCTTCCCTCTGCTCACCGGCGGGCTCCTGCCAGCCCCCGGAGATGCCGGGGGGGGGGGTTCTTCCCTTGGGGCCTTTCCGAAAGGGGGCCGCGGTTTAAGCAGCTGCTGGTCCAGCTCGGCAGAGGCCGGAGCCCGGCCAGAAGCGCAGAGGTCGCGCGCTCCGCCCTGCTCGGAGGGCAGAAGAGCAGCTCGCGGCTCCGAGGCTGCCCGGGACGCGTTCCGCTTCTCCTTGGAAAAGCGGGCGCGGCAAGCCCCGAGGCCGGGCTCCCACGAGGAGCCGCAGCTCCTGGCGTCCCAGTTCTGGGAAGCCTTCCATGGCCGGTGTGGGGCTCCAACGCGATGGGCTGTCCGGGACGGGCGCCGCTCGCTTCCTCGCGGGGAGACAACCCTCTCCCCGAATTCCCGCTGGGGAACGGGCAGGGAGGCCACGCTGCCTCTCCCGCCCGCAGGCCCCGGCCCCGGCCCCGGCCCCGGCCCCGGCCCCGGCCCCCGCCCCCGCAACAGCCCCCCCACCCCACCCACCCCCCCCCTTTCCCCTCTCCACCCGTTTCCCG
>QLTV01004134.1:391235-403604 GCA_003457575.1 Thermophis baileyi
TCGGGACGCCCTTCTCGGGGCACCCAATTTATTCCCAGGGAATTCCCGTTGCTGGTCTGCAGGGTGACGGGGCAGACTTTGGGGCAGTTATCCTCTCCCTCCAGAGCAGAGGGAACTCCCCCCCTCTTAGCGAGGGATCTTGTCCCACCGCCCCCGCAAGGATTAGAGCCTTCCTGGAAGCAGTTGGTACAAAGGGGTGGCAGGGCTGGTTCCCGTCTTTCACTCCGGAGCTGTGGCAGAGGTGGCCCAAGTTGGTGACCGTCCCATGGCTCTGGGCTGGGGTGTCTGCTTCATGTTCCACCCGCTGCCAGCAATCCTGCCATCTCTTCATATCTCCTGGACCTAATCCCCCCCTACCCGTCCAGTTTGGCTTCTTTCTTCTTCATTCCGTTTGAAAACTGCAGCTGAAACTGGCATGAGCAAGTGCCCAGTCAGCCTGCCCTCTCTGTAAAAGGGTCTCTGCTGCTGTCTTGGTCACAGCGCACTGATAGCATCGAGAGGGAGACTTCCTTATCAAAGAAAAGTCGTGACTAAAAGGTTGAGCCCTCAAAGAATGGGGCCCATCTTGCCCTGGAGATGCCCACTTGGCATCTTACCAGGTGAGGCATTGTGCTTCCTAAAGTGGCTCCTGGAGTCCCAGCTGTGGGAGCTGCTGTTGCATCTGCAAAGAGCAGCAGTTCTGTGAAGAGAGAATTGGGGGGGGGGAGTCATTTTCATTTGTGAAAATGAAAAGTTCAGGCTAGGAGAAAAAAGCAAGGTGGAATTATAATACTTGACTCCAAACATTTGCATGGTGTTTTCGTGTTGTGATGTGTGGGTGTGTTAAGATCCTGACCAGGGTCCCACTCCAGGATGTGGTTTTGGCAGTGGCTTTTCATTGGGAAGGAGGAAGGCTTCCAGCTTCAGGAGGATTTTAGTTGAAGACTTCAGTTCCAGGAACTAGCTGTTGTTCGGAGGATGGAGATGTTCTTGTTGGGGTGCTGTGCCATTAAGCTGGCTGGGTCAGCATAAGCTCAGTGCCAATAGCGTCAACCCGTGATGATGGGAGACTATTTGATTTCCTCATACCGCCTGCTTTCTACATGGAGTGGTATTTGCAGGATTGACATAGAATACAATTTGGTGACCAGAATCAGTTTTCAAAGGGATCTCAGTAGATTTGATACTGGGCCTTCTCCGATAATATACAGTCTAGTGGTGAGAAATGTGGCATTCTGCACTTCAATAGGGAAAACCGGATGCACAGTAAGGGACACTTGGCTCACCAATTGTGTGTGTGCAAAGGCCTGGGTGTCCTAGGAGACCACAGATTAAGCCAGCAGTGCATCCACTGTAAGCTTGGGATGCATTAACAGAGGGTTGAAGGAGTAGCTCTGCTCTATGTTGAACTGGTCAGGCAGCACCAGGAAGAGTTCTGGCTGCTGCAATACCAGATATGGGCTTTCTATATATTGGATAATTTGTGACTACTGAACAATGCTTTGTTCTCACAACACACTGGATTCCAGTGTCTCTGGTCAGCTGGGGGTGCCTGGAGGAGATTCCATGTGTGGTGGGGGCAAACCAGCTTAGCTGCTGGCAGAACTCTGTCTCTCTCAGATATATCTGCTGTTTTCTGTACAGTCTGACCTGTTTCCTTGGGGAAGGCTTGAGTCCTCTCACAGGCCAGGACCTAATTGCCTAATTGAAAACTGTTTGATCTACCCATATGCACATTAGCAAAATAAGTAATTTGCTTCCTGCGCGCTTGGCCAGCTCTCTATTTATTTCAGAGTGCCCAGTTCTACAACAACCCCATGCAATGTACCCTTAAAAAAAATCTGATGCCTGGGGAAAGATTGGGGATTTCAGAGTTCTTTCCAGTGCAGCCAGAGTGGGAGCCCATCATATTTGGGGCGGGGGGGGGGAATAAAGCCAAACAATCAGCTCTAGTGGCCCATTGCCTTGTACTTTTGCTACTGCAAAATAGGCGCTGCCAGGGCTGCTGAACTCTCTGGCCAAAGAAAACGTTGGCTAAGTAAAGCTGGCTGGGACTTGAAGTCCAGCATCTGTTGAATCTGATCTCTGCTATTCCTGGAGCAGCAGGCTCTTTCTGTGGGGCCACGCTGCATTCCGTAGGGGATTCATCCCCAGGAGCGGTGCCAAGGAGCAGGCAGCCTGGAGACGGACTTGGCTGCGAGGCACTGCTAAGACTAACAGCCTCTTGTTGCTGGCTTTCAAAGCAGAAAAGCCAGCTCAAGCCCACAGCCTCCTGCATGGCCTCTGTAGCCCCTTGAGATGCCTCCCCCCACCTCCCCATTCTCTGGCTAAGATGCTGAAAGCTTTCTGAACTTTTGGTCATGGCAGCTTAAAGCCTGGCCAGGTCTTTCCAAACCTGAAGCGTGGGACTGCGGTGCAGGTACAAGTATCCCTTTATGATGCTCTCTGGCCTGGTCGGTGCTCGGGATGAAGACTAGTCCCCTTTTTTTGCTGCTGCTGTTGCTGAAAGATTTTCCTTGCTGAGAGTTGGCTTCAGAAAAATGTCCTTGCTCTGCTTCTGGTGTCCATTCCACCCAAAGGGCCATGTCCTTCCAGCTGGGGACAGAAGAAGGAGGGACAAATATTTTCCTAGATTCCCCTGGGGAGATGAGGTTGCAAAGCCTCCCACAGTGTTTGGGTCAGTGACTCTGGAGGTGTGAATCACGGTCTCCCTTCTGCTGCTACATGGACCTCATGCTGAGGGACCTGAAAGTGGCTCTTGAGGTCCAGGCTGGATTGCAAGGCCATGCAAATGGATGGGCTGCTCTTTCCCCTCCCTCTCTGTTTCCTTTGGTGCAAAGGCCCTCTGAACTCTCACATATCTTGAGTTACATCAGAAAGCAATAGGAAATTGTGGTGTGATTCTAGGAGGTGGGGGTCTGCGGGCAACCCATCACTCCCGAGGCACCCGGTCTTTCAAAACCTGGATTTGCAACACCAGTAACCATCGACTTCTTGTTTAAAAAGTTATCTTGCATTCATCCTACACTCGCTTGCCAACCAAGTATAATTGAATCACCCAATGAAGCAGAGAGTTTATATCAAACGAATAGCGACCAAAAGGGCAGGCTTGGCAGAGGTACAGAAAAGTCCTCTGAGCTTGGAGCTTCTCCCACCCAGACGGAGCCCCTGAGGTTGCAGCATGGGTGGCAGAGACAGGCGACCCCTCCAGAGCCCCTTCTTTTGAGCCTTCTGGGTTTGGGATCCCTGTTGAGGCTGCTGAAGAAGCCACTGTATCCACCAACTCACCCCCAGCCCTGGGCAGGTTGACTCAATGGTCTGGAATGTTCTCTTTCCAGATCTTTCCACCCCATCTCCCCCACTGCCAGCCCGCCCGCCTTCCCAGAGAAACCACCTCTTTTGTTGTCAGATGAAGCCATTCCCTCCGAGATCTGGAGAGATTCCCATGCAGAAGCCGAGCTCTTGCTCAGAGAGGCTTGGCCCGAGGCTGCGTGGCTTTGCTTTCGCAATGTGGCTTCCCTTTTCTCCCTTCCTCCCAGCTGCCGATTCATTTCACAATCTCACGGAGGCCAGTGTGAGTCTTAAGCTCTCGAAGGCAGCTCCCTGCATCTTCTGCCAGGCTCTGGTTCCCAGGTGGGGAATGGGGCTCTGTGCTTGCTTCGTGCTGTATCTGCCGCCCTCCTGGGCGCCAGGCTCTGCGGGGCCTTAGGCAGCCTCCTGGCTTTGATCCCCACCAGGGGTGTGCGAATAGCTCAGGCAAAGGGAGAGCATCTTGGCGGTCTTGGCTATGCCAGGGATCCACGTCAGCTGTCCCACGAGAGTGTTGGGAACGTACTCTTTCTCCTTTTCCTTTTGCAGCACTGGATTTCCCAAAGGTCCCTGACTGGGCAACATGAAAAGAAAAAAAAAAAACCAGATTTTAGTCATGCTGCATTTGTGTGCTAAGAGAGAGGCCTCCAGCTTCCAATGCCGACCAACTTCCTGTGCATGGCTAAGTGGGAGGAAAGTGTGGGTTGCAGGGTGTAGAGCGCAACTTCTTTCTTTTGGGCAGCCCAGAGCCTCAGATGCACAGCACTTACCCAAAGGCTTTGCCCTCTTCGGCCGGGTCGTTGCTGCAGGTTTCGGCAGAATGCATGGGAGCTGCAAGGAGCCGCAAGGGAGCGTCTCTGCAGGGATCCCCTTGTCAGGGAGTCAAGGCATCCGGGAGCACCCAGTGAAACCAACTGAACATGAACCTTTAGGGAGCAGCCCTCCAGCTGCAGTGGAGCCACTCCTCAAGACACCCCATTTCTCTATGTCTGGGGGACTTGTTACAAATGCTCCCCCTCCCCTCCCAGGGTGCTGTCTTTTGCCAAGAGCAGCTGCTGGCTTGAATCCTCTGCTCTTTTTCCTGCTTTCACTAATGCCTGGCATCTCTCAGACTAAAAATACTGGTTCAGATTAGAAGATCTTCAGTCCTTCTGTGGTGGCCCATCATCATATGGGTGCCTGGAGGGTCCAAAGCAGCTGGCCAAGACCTTGGCGTCCTCCCATGCTGGAGCTGCCCTTTCCCACCTGCTCTCTCTGTCATCAGCACATGCCTCTCTATTCTTTCCCAGGCTGTGCAGCAACCAAAATAGGCTTGGGGATTGTCACAGACAGCTCTGTTACTCTATTGCCTTTGTGTGCCAACCATGTATTGATTCCGCCCCTTTATGCTACACTTGGAAAGGAATTAGGGTGATCATTGGGTGGTGTAACTATGGAGGGAGGGGGAGGAGATCACCACCTTGCATAAAGAAATGACTGGGAGAAGTTGTCTGGGACCAAGGAGGATCTGCTCTTCCTTCTCCATACAAAGGTGAGCCTCCCCCTGCATCTGTAGCCCCCATTTGGTTCACCCTTCTCTTCTCTCACTCAGCTACTGAAGAAGAAACCAGGAGCCAGGATAGAATTCAAAAGCAGATTTATTCTATGCAATCTATTCACCAGGATCGAATATACTAGTAGTCAATGCAAATTGGCGCCAGATAAGAGTCTCTGGACTTCAAGGACTTCAAAGTCTCTTTCAGGGGCATCATCCAGACTGATGATGCATTTGACCCCACCCTCAGGCTCAGCCTAGTCATCTCCTACAGAACCACCTTTCAAGAAGAGCCCTAAATGGGACTCTTCCTTAAAGCCACCTCTATTCTTGCTTTAATGCCTGCCTCTCTTCGCTCTTTTCTCGGCAACTCCGTACTAAAGTTTGGTGGGAAATGTATGTGCTGCGTGTCAGTTGGGAGCTGCCAAAATGCCTCTTCACTTTTGGAGAGAGATTTAATATTGTTGTACCTGTGTGTATTTTAAAGGGCGATCGGATGAAAGACTGCAAGAATTCACGTCGGACACCAATATACCCACACCCTTGTTTAGAACGATAGGCGTTTCATTGTTCAGGAGTTTTGAGCATTGCAACCGACCTCCCGCTGTGTGTCAGTCAAAAAAGTGCCCTGCACCATTGTACTGACCAAGAAGCAGGTTTGCACTTCTGCTCTCGACCGTGCATTCTCCTGCTTTATGACATTTGCTTGAACACCCTGACCCAACTTTGCAAAGAAGGTGAACACTGCTCGAATGCCTGGCTCCTTTTTGAGCCACAGTTTTGCAGCAACTGCAGAGGGTATTGCTACTCCATGGAGTGTTTGATACAGAGTCCAAAAGTTACCGACTCGGGGGCTCAGATTGCCGCTGCTCTTTCAGCCTCTTGTTTGGAAAGCTCTCAAGCTGACTTGCCAGCTGTCCAAAGTCAGGACTAATTTGGATACGACTCCGGTTGAATCCCAAGCACGGCAGAGCTTTCCCATCGGAGAGAGGCCTTACCTGGTAGCTGAAGAGGAGAAAGAAGGGGGAAGGTCAGCCGGGGTGGGATAAAGTCAGGTGATGTACCTGAGCAGCAGGTTTATACTAAACATGGCTGATATTTGACCATAGGATAAACAAACGCTGACATTTGGTTTGTAAAGGCCTTTAAAAAAATGGAGGAAGTATGCGGGCATCCCCAAATGCATAGAATCCTCATTCTCTTCTCTGAAAACTCCCGTGCTGACCAAATGAAAGCGGGTGGATGGGTGAGGTTGCCCCCCTCCCCACATTCTCCACATGTTTGTTTAGAGGTTCACGAGTGCAAAACGTTTGGGATAGGTTGTCGGTGTGGGGGGGCTTCCTGCCCTGGATTGGGTCCTCTGGTTCAGAGTGGCCCTTCTCCTTGGTCTTTGCCTGTGGCTGTCACCTGCATGTCCAGGTGGAGGAAGGAGGGGCAGAGCAAAGATGGAAAATCCCACTCGCACCTTTTCCTATCCCTGGCATTTAAAATGTAAGTTAATTTAGCTTTTGCCTTTTGTGGCAAGGGTGCCTTATTCTGCATTTTCAGATGGTGCTGACGGATTTTGATACCCTGTCTGATAGATGCCATCAAGTCAGTGTTCTTAGTGACATAGAGGGGATAGGGATCCAGGAGGATCAGGCCTCAGGTCTTCCAGTGGTGCCCCGTCACTCCTGTCACGGAGGCTGTCCCCAGCTTAGAATGTGGAAAACAATCTTGCTCTCCCTCGGATGTGTCAGCCTGTCTCCTCAGTGATTCAGGCATGACGCCGGCAGGTTTGTGTTTTGCAACTGCTTTTCTGCCCAAAGGTGAAACTTTCAGCAGAGCAGGAAGCTTCCTTGTGGGTTTCAAAATGGCCCTCCCTTGCAGTGTATCTGACCCACCTGATGGCTGACTGAGGCTCTGGACCATGTTCAGCCTCAGCTCAGTGGCTGTTTGTTAAGGGCATCTCTTCCTCCTTGGTTCTCAGCAGTCATGGAGGACCCAAGAAGCCCAGTTACCTGGCAGAACGCCAGATCCGGGCTCTTCAGCAGCACACCCCAAAATTCCTTTATACTTGAACACACACCCCCATTATGAGGATGTATGCAAGAAGGTCCCCCAGGGCAGGTTGGAGGAGCCCTGTGAAAATTTAGATGTCGGTTTATTTAACAGTGCTTATATCCTGGTGGACTCTGGGCAGCACACAGTCAATCAATAGAAGTTGAATAATACAATAATGTAATAGAATAATCTGTCCACCCACAATCACATAACCACAAAAATGTATAGTCAGCTTAGGCTAAACTCTATTGGAATCTTATTGGCTTTATCTGCTCGAGAAATGTAAACAGGGTGGAAGCCACTCGTCCATCCAGAGGACGTTCCAAAGAGAGGGGCTACCCCAGAAAAGGATCCCTGCCTCATCCATTCCCTATGCACTTTGGGGGGGGGGGGATCCTCAGTGAGCCTCTCCTAGAAGTCTGGGCCAGAGGGGCAGATCCCGGTGCCGTCTCCTAAGGGGCTTTAGGAATGGGAAGCAGCACTTTGTCCTGGGCTGGAATCTCCTGTGGTGACTTCAAGATGGCATTTCTCGACCATGGCAGGACTCCAGTGCACTCACCAATATTGCTTTGCGCCAGTCTCTGTTTGGGATCATTTCCAAAGGCAGCCTCACCGTCCCCCTGGCGTGTTCCTTTCACTACCCAGTATGGCTGCAAGTTGAGCATAGTTTTTACCTGCTGTTTACTCAGGTACCACAAAATCAGGAGGGCCTCTTCCCAAGGGAGTGTGTTCCCTGCCGGGGGCTTACTGGCAAAGCAGGATTTAATCAGAAAATGTTCTCCCCCGTCCGGACACAAACCTCCATCTTTGCCCTCAACTCAGCTGCAGTCTGGGACTTGGGAGTTCTGAATGTAAAAGGGGCTGGAGTCCTTACTTCCAGGAGGAGGAATTCGCAGGCGGCCTCTCGGATCCATGGTTCACAGTTGCACGTGGGGTGGGGGGTGGGGGGTTATTTTCCCAGTTTCCTGAACTTTATAGATGGATGCGGGGTGATGTCCTTTTTTTCTTCTCCCCAACCCCTTTCATCGTAAGCACTTCTGTGGCTCCTTCTGGAACTGCGTTGGGACAGTCTTGGTCAGCGTGCTCTCGGGCCTGGCAGGCCGAACTCAGGGATGAGGCTTCCCACCAAACCTCCCGGTGAAATGAGATGGCTGCCTCTGAACCGTTGCAGCACAGAGGACATTCATTATGGCCTTGAAAGGTCAAAGGGCCTCTTCCTGGGAAAAGTTCTGCACAAACAGCCTCCTTGCTTGAACATGGGCGGTTTGGACCGGGCTGGGAGTATTGAGTCGCTGCTCTCCTCTGGCAGGGTTTTAAAACAAGAAAAAATGGCTTTCTGTAGAGAGTTATGGTTGGTTTGTGCTGGGGCTGTAATTGATACTGGATGGCCCGTGCCCAGGCTCTCTACTACTAAGGGAATTCTATCCAGCCTTCCTCTCCTGCGGGGAACAGAGCCGCCCCCCCCCCACTCCATCCTTCCCCCTGGCAAACACACAGCAGCAGATGGCCGGAGAAGAACAGGCTGAGCCTGCAGCTCTGCCTTTTAGGACTGAAATGGGGGAGGGGGGGAGAGAGTGGGTGTTTACTTGCTGGAAAAGAGATCAAAAGTTCTTTTTACTGTCAGTAACCAGGACACCGCCACTTGACTTGATTTCTCATCAGGGAGGGTTGCAAAGCCTTCACACCCTTAAACACCTGATTTATATCCTCCCCTCCCCTCTCCCCCCTCTCCTCCCCGTGGCAGCTCTCCAAACAAAGAGTCACCACCACGGAGCGAGCCTGTTTTGACCAAATTTGGGGAAAAAAGTTCCCCTGAGCAGTTGAGCAACATTAGTATGTGGAAGATGGAGAACTGCTGCCTCCCCTGGCTGAACACCCAACCCGGTCCAAGGAGCAGCGTCTCCCGCCTCCAGTTTTCTCTCTTCCAGCCCTGCTTGTTTTAGGGAGACGTGCGATGAGGACCCGGGTTGGATAATCAGACCAGTGACTCTGGCCGTGGGGCATGGCTTCAGGGCTCCCTCCGACCTGCAAGGGGGACAGTGCTCCCACAGAAGGAGCAGCCGGAATCCCTTGGCGGCTGCCCTTCCTGTAAAAGGCAGACCCAGCTACAGGATGGTACCCAGATCACCGCAATATCTTCTTTAGAGGGTTATCCTTGGAGACCGTCAACTCTCCAAGGAAAACCAGGCTAGGAAACCAAATCTCATGCAAGATAATACGGCAGAGGTAGCGTTGGGACGGCTTGTAAAGCGCAACGTCACGTGGCCACATTGCTTAGCAGCAGCTGTTCCTGCAGTCCCTGTTGCTGTCATTGAGCAAAGATTGTGGGTCGTTAAACAGGCACCTCCTCACAGTTTCCTATAAGCTCCCAACAACCAAACTCTGGGGAAGCCGGAAGGACGTTGCAAGTCCCAGGGGGCTTGCAAGCAGGGTGGCAGGCAAGCCAGCAGCTGCTGCCTGGTGGGAGAGGGTGCATGAGTGGGTGGTGGCGTCGTGCAAAGTTGGGGGAGGTTTACTCAGGGAACTTGTGACATTCTCTGCCGGCTTCCTGTTGATAAATTTTGTTTGTAGGAAGCTGACAGGGAAGGTTGAAAATGACTGCAGGGCACTGCAACCATCATAAGTGTGAGCCAGTTTCCAAGCGCCCAAATCACAATAATAATGTGACCATGGGGGTGCTGGAATGGCTGAAATTTAGAGGACTCGTATCCACCATTTAAATTCAAGACCATCATAACTTTGAATGCTTGGTGAATGAGTGGTTGTTAACCAAGAACTACCAGTATTACTTTTATTATGGGGTTACACTAACAGAATCTTGCAAGTCTGAACACTGCACCCCTCCTCTTGCATGAGATGCTTTCTCAAATTACATTTTTGCCCCAGACTTCGATTTCCTTTTTGTGACTGTTGTCTTGATTCTGGTTCTTCCTCTTGCCCATGACATCTAAAGAGGGCTTTTCAGCTGAATAGCCAGTTGTATTGGGTCCCCAGTGAAAAGGGCTGTTTCTTGGTTTCAGGAAATGTGGATTTTGCCTGCCATATGAACCTGTCACCAAAAGTCCCGTTTCTTTGTCAGCTGAAAGTCATCCACTCACTCACAAGCCTGGGAGGCAAAACACTTGGCCTTCTCGGAGCAGCAAACCCCAACCCACTACAGTCACACAATACTGCTAAAACCTGGGGGAGAGGCGGCCCACCAGACCGAGACTGTCACCTATGCTGAGCTCATGGGGCCTGTCCTCAAGCATGCTGGGCCCTGGGAGGGCCCAGAGCAGAGCTGCCAAGGCCGGGGGCAGGCCTGCTCTGGCACTGAAGAAGGTGCTTCCTTTCGTTTTAGGCTGCCAGGAAACTGCTGTGCTGCTTCTCCCCTTCTGTCTGTCTGCTTGGCTCTCAGCTCACTGAAATGGGAGTCGAATTATTCAGAAGACCCCATGTGGGCAGTGGGCCACAATTTCAAGATTTGCTGGCGGTGGATGCTAATAAGTGCAGGAGTTCAAACTATCCGGACAGAGGGAGGACATGCCCATCACTAGAATGAATTGCCTTCAGAAGTTGTGGGTGTTTCATCACTTGGGGGGTTTTAAGAAGAGATTGGACAGCTATTTGTCTGGAATTTATTTATTTATTTATTTGTTGCATTTTTATGCCGCCCAACTCCCAAGGGACTCTGGGCGGCTTACAACAGAAGTATAAAAACTTTAAAACAATATAAATATTAAAAAAACGATTTAAAAAGCCATACACACCATTCGTGGCCAGATCTCACAGATTGTAACATTGAGATCAGCGGCCCCAGGCCTGCCGGAAAAGCCAGGTCTTCACAGCTTTCCGGAAGGCCAATAGGGTAGGGGTAGTCCGGATCTCAGGAGGTAACTGGTTCCAGAGAGCCGGGGCAGCCACAGAGAAGGCCCCCCCCCATGGGCCCGCCAGCCGGCACTGTTTAGCTGACGGGACCTGGAGGAGCCCAACCCTGTGGGATCTTACCGGTCACTGGGAGCTATGTGGCAGAAGGCGGTCTCGAAGATAATCTGGCCCTGAGCCATGTAGGGCGTTAAAGGTAATGACCAATACCTTGAATTGAGCCCAGGGACCAATAGGGAGCCATTCTGGACCAACTGTAGTCTCCGAACACTCTTCAAGGGTAGCCCCATGTAGAGCGTGTTGCAATAATCTAACCGTGAGGTGACAAGGGCATGAGTGACTGTGAGGAGAGCCTCTTGATCCAAGTAGGGTTGCAATTGGTGCACCAGGCAAACCTGTGCAAAGGTACAGCTATCAGATGTTGATCTAATCTTAGCTGTGAATCTAGGAGGACACCCAAATTGCGAACCCGTTCTGAGGGGGACAATTTCTCCCCCCCAAGAACGGTATAGTATAGGGTCTCCAACTTGAGCAGGGGGTTGGACTAGAGGACCTCCAAGGTCCCTTCCAATTCTGTTATGCTGTATTCTGTATCATATGCCTTCCTGGAACAGAATCCTTGCTCTGTAACTTGCCCTTGAGAATGAGAAAAAATAGTCTGATGTTTGAAGGATGCTGTCCTTCCCCCCCTCCCCGCCCCCATGTCTTTTCTCAGCTCCCTCAGTTGTTCTTCATGGGGTCTACATTGACCGCTGAATCTATTCCAATTTCTTTGAAGCTTTCTTAAAGGGGGGGAGGGGGCATCCAGAATGGGACAGTCCTTGAGAGGCAACTGGCTGAGGTAGGAGAGTGGGATGCCGCATCCTATGAATGGAACATGATACCACCATTTAGCCACCTAAAAGTGCATGTCTTCTTTGCTGGTACAGGACACTTCTGGGTCCTATTCAGTTGCATGTCTGAGCATTATTTTTTATTCCTCATCTCTGTTAAATGTAATGTTGTTATTCTCAGCCCTTTTCCCTATCTCTCATGTTCATTGTGAATCTTATTACTGTATATTTCTGTCTTTTAGGGTATTAACTATTCTACATGTGTGCAAATTTCACAAGCATTTTCTCCATCTTAATCCTCCTTGATCCAAAATTTTAATCATCCCATAAAAATGGTGAAAAATAAAGACCCTGAGACTGATCTTTGGTGCATCCCACCCGGCCTGCCTCCATTTGATGAGGATTAATTGATCATCATCTTTAAGGATGGTTTTTGTGCCAGGAAAATCCTAAGAATCCTAGAATCCTAATCGGCATGCCTCAATGGACTTCATCCAATACTTCCCTGAAAACAAGATACATTAGAATAGAATAGAATAGAATAGAATAGAATAGAATAGAATAGAATAGAATAGAATAGAATAGAATAGAATAGAATAGAATAGAATAGAATTCTTTATTGGCCAAGTGTGATTGGACACACAAGGAATTTGTCTTGGTGCATATGCTCTCAGTGTACATAAAAGAAAGGATACATTCGTCAAGAATCATGAGGTACAACACTTAATGATTGTCACAGGGTACAAATAAGCAATCAGGAAACAGTATTAATATAAATCGTAAGGATACAAGCAACAAAGTTACAGT
>QLTV01004134.1:403835-421842 GCA_003457575.1 Thermophis baileyi
TTGTTTGTTGTGCGTTTTTGATGACGTTTTTGATGTTAGGTGTCCATTTTATATCTTGCGATATGATAGAACCTAGAAATTTGAAGGTCTCTACTATTGATACTGTGTTGTATAGTATTGTAAGAGGTGGAAGTATGGGTGGGTTTCTCCTAAAGTCTACCACCATTTCTATGGTTTTGAGTGTGTTCAGTTCCAGATTGTTCTAGTCGCACCACAAGGCTAGTTGTTCAACCTCCAGTCTGTATGTGGTTTCATCGTTGTCTCGAATGAGACCAATCACTGTTGGTCACAAGGTGGCGCAGTGGTTTGAGTGCAGCACTGCAGGCTACTTCAGCTGACTGCTAGCTGCAGTTCGGCGGTTCAAATCTCACCGGCTCAAGGTTGACTCAGCCTTCCATCCTTCTGAGGTGGGTAAAATGAGGACCCAGACTGTTGGGGGCAATATGCTAACTCTGTAAACCGCTTAGAGAGGGCTGTAAAGCACTATGAAGCGGTATATAAGTCTAACTGCTATTGCTATTGCTATCATCTGCAAACTTCAGTAGCTTAACAGATGGATCGTTTGAGATGCAGTCATTGGTATATAGAGAGAAGAGAAGAGAAGAGAATATTTATAGCAGTGTGCAATGTATTGGGGAAATTATCCAATCAAAAACATGAGATGAATCTGGCAGAAAGCCCATGCCGATACCTGTAATTACTACTGCTACATTTTCAAAGTGCTCTTCGGAGGCTGCTCTGTAATTTATCGGAATTTCCTTTCTTGCCTTTTCCTTCTGAGATAGGGACAATACCTGCCCCTTTTCCAGTCATCATCAGCACTTCCCTGTTCTGGAGGATTGTCTAGACCTGCCCTTTGTTCCTTTCTTTCTTCTTTCCTTCCTTTCTTCCCTGCAGTTTCACTGGTCCTGGAGATTTAAGCTCATTCAAAACAAAGAGCTGTCCCAGATTAGATTTCTATCAAGTTTAAATCCTGCTCCCTTTTGTGTTGCTTCTGTTTCTTTCGAATAACTGTTGCATTTTGGTGAATCCACCTGATCTCCATTGTGCCTATAATGTTTTTTGCTATCCTTATTATTTTTCACACTGAACGTTACTGTAGAAGCAGCGAAGGCCATGAACTTCACCAGCCAATATTCTGCTTTTTCTTTGAGTGGTTTAAAGACCATGGTCCCCACCCTTTCCAGCATTGCGGGGGGGGGGAGGAAATGATGCCTTGCGAGTGGCAAGCACAGCTCCGTTTGCGAAAGCGGCGGGCACTCACACATGCGTGTGAAGCTCTGTTTCCGTGAGCGGCGGGCACTCGCACGTGAGTGTGAAGCTCCATTTGTGCAAGCGATGGGCTCTCACGCGCACGCGTGAAGCTCTATGTGGGTGCACCCGTCACTCACACAAATGGAGCTTTTCACACACACACACACACACACACACACGTGCGAGTGCCCACCACTTGTGCAAATGGAGCTGTGCACTCGCCTGCCACTTGCACGGCCTGGTTCTGAGGGGGCCGTGGCCCAGTACCAGGCCATGGCCTGGGGACCCCTCCTGAAAAAGGCCCTCTCTCAGCAACAGCTTCACTTTCTAACAATGCCTGTATCTTTATGTGACAGGATTTTCATCTCCAGTTGCTACTTAAAGTCTCCCAAACTAATTTTACCATGTTAGCCGAACACTTTTTTTTACCAATCCTTATTTGATGCGCTCTATCTTGTGCCAACAGTCCTTGATGTAGCTATTTCAGGCCCTGGCTCCAGAAACTACATTTTCCCCATGGTTACCCCATTTGTGTAGCCGTGTCATGACTTGCAGGGATCTGATTTGCCTTTTCAGTCCGTCAAAGAGGACTGAAAACGGAAAGGATGAGAGCAGGCTTGAGGCCTTGAGCTTTTTTCTTCCAAGAAGGCTGTGGTGTCTGGGTTGCATCATGTCTTCCACCCGTCTAAGCAAGAAGGGATATAATTGCCTTGTCGGTGGACTGGAAAGGTCTTGGGAGTTGTTGTGTCATGTCCTTGATCTTTACTCCAGGCAGACAATGTGTAACTCTTGAGCTAATAGGTCCAGTCAACATGCCCTTTGTTTCCATTCCTTTGGTAGTCATGAATCACCACTTACCATCATCCTTCGGGTACAATCTCCTCCTTAGTACCCTTTGGAGCTCCATCCTCTCTTTCTGTTGCCATGTTTGGCTTCTAAGAGCCTGAACAAGGTTTCTAAGTTTCTGGAGGGCTTCTAAACCCCTTGCTCCTGGCCACTGCCCTCCTTCACTGGGCTGCTCCCAGTTCATCATGCCTTCTTGTGGAAGAAGTCTTTGTTATAGCCACCTCCTGCCTTTGCACGTGCACATCCTTTCTCACCAACTCAGGGGTGACCCTCTGCTGCTCCGGTTCTTCACAGACTGTCACAAACTTGCCAGTGCAACTGATGCACACCGCATTGTTTTCAGGCAGGAAGACCAGCATTGCAGGCCACTTCTGCAGACTCCTGTGTTGTCCATGTTCACATTTGTTTCACTGAGCACCACTGAAAGGTTTTCCTTTCTTCTCCTGTTCCCTTCAGGCTCTCCCATTGCCCAAGTGCAAACTCTTGTTTTAGAGAAAGAATTTGTTAAGGAGTTGACTCCCCACCCCCACCCCCCGCCCCGCTGTAGGAACTTCATTCTCACCATTTCTGGAGGTGAGATGTTGAATCACAGGGAAGAGAGGCATAGTGAGACCTAGAAAATAGCCTCTGTTTCTAAGCACATGAGGAGCACATATGAGGAGAGCTGTTGTCTCTGGACACTGTTGGAGGTCCAGTTTCAAATGTAAGGAAATATTTTTAGTGTTTGGAGAAGGGACAAAAGAAAGTTTGCAAGCTATCCACTTGGAATATTGCAGGAGAGCTGGGTGACCCAGTGCACTGGACTTGTCAGATCAAATAATAAAAAAACTCTTATATAGCAGCTAAATGGGTATTATGGATTTTAAAAGTAGACATTTTGTTCATATTATGGAGTATAAACCTAGCCATTGGATGGGAAGATTGCTATTGGAGAGCCAGGATGTGGTTCTTCTGCTCAAGTGTCCCAGGAGACAGGGCCCTTGGCTTGGCAAGGACCAGTGGGAGTTCAGCTTTTGTTGCAACATGGCAGCGCATGTGTTGCTTTTGCAGTTCTCCCTCTTCATACCCCCTCCTCCTTCCTTCTCGGGTTTATTTCAAAAAGAAATGAAATGCTGGAATTTCCTGGAGGCTACAGTGATTGCTCACCCTCTCCCAGTTTCAGAACAGCCAGTCCAGGCATGCTAACGCGGGAGCTCCTGGCTGGAGACAAACCCATTGGCTCTCTTGTAAGAGGACAGCAGCTCCTTGCTCACCTGGTGAGGATGCTGTAGGTCACTGGCAGGGGATGAGAGGTCTGGAGGAACTCCCCGGCTTTTGCTGCACTGGAAGACTTGGGCAGGGCAAAGATGCTCCCCTCCCTACGACTCTGGCCATGTGGGAGGGCAGCCTCTAGCCAAAGCTTCTGGGGACAGAATTGGCTTTCTGCTGGCAACAAATGTGGAGTGGTGGATTTGCCCCCAATCCCAGATGGGTGCCTGGCTGAGAGCCAAGGAAAGCGGGAGGGCTACCTAGCCAAGGGGGCTCCAAACACCCAGAGTTTGAAAATGGACTTCTGGCATCGCCAGTGGAGGCTGAGAGCCGCTGGACATAGAGCCCATCCAGCAATTTAGAAGAGAAAACTACATCAAGAATTGGACTCGGAAAGCTTCAGAGACCATTTCTTCTATCTTGCAGCTCCCTCACCATTCAGCACCAGTGCCAGGTGTGGCTTGTACAGCTCAGAGTGAGCGGCACCCTCCTTTCCCCAGCTTGTGTGGGTATGCATAGGAAAGAAAGGCAGAAAGAGGACCACTTTCCCCAGCGGGAAGATCTTCCCCCGAAACCTGGCTAGGGAAGTCAACTGCAGTTTGTTTTTCTTGTTCCCCAGGAAGCACCTCGACTTCCAGCCAGCAACATGACGGAGGGCTTTGACTGTGCCAGCTGCAAGGAGTCTCTTTATGGGCGCAAGTACATCCAGGGTGATGAGGGTCCCTTCTGCATCCCCTGCTATGACACCCACTTTGCCAACACTTGTGACGAGTGCAAGGAGCTGATTGGACATGACTGCCGGGTGAGGTGCCCCAGTTCTGCTCAGGCTGCCCTTGCTTCCCCCCCCCCCCCCCCCCCCCCCCCCCCCCCCGAAGGAAAGCTCTAATGTAGTTTTTTGTTTTGGGTTCTGGGTTTAAAATGAAGGGTTCCCCCCCCCCCCCCCGCTTTATATGGGACCTTTAAAAGGAAAGCCGGAGAAAATATAAAATGCTATCAGATGATCAAGACAGTACCCAAAGCAAATCAGAGTTGAGGTTCCACAGCATTCCCCTGGGGCATGTCGTTGCTTTAATAGCTAAGGAAGCCCAGCCACCTCAATGAGCAGCGGAGAGGCCCCGATATTTCCAGTCTTTTGGGCTACCATGACCGGAGAAGACCCATGGCCACCTTGGACTTCTCGAGGCTCAGGACTTGCCCTTTTGACCCATTGTCTCAGCTGCTGACCCCTTTTATTTATTCCTCTCTCCCAGCCCTCACTCTGCAAGCTCTTTCACTGATCCCCCCCCCCAAGGCCCTTACTGTGCCTACCCAGTTTAAATTTCTTGGAGCAATCTCTCCAGGTTTCAGTCCTGAGAATTTGTAGAAGGGGTCCAGGAGCCTCCTGACTGACACATGTTGTGAAATGGAAATGTCTGCTCTCTGGAGCTGCCCTTGCCTTGGTTGGGTGGGGCTGGGGCTGGATTGACAGGATTCAGACAAGGAGGAGAGGGAGGGAGGGAGGGAGGCGAGGTGGTGATGCAGAGACAGATTAAGTATAAAATGGAGTTCAAGACCTTATCAGTTTTGTGTGTGTGTTTAAAAAAAGCCTGTTGTCTTTATTAAGACAGCCTGAATGTCTGACAGTCTGGTGTGTATAAATCCAGAAACCTCTTGCTCACCTGTCTTTGTTCCAAGACAGCTACTTTGAGATACCTGATGCAGTGTCCTAGGAGGTTAAAAGGCTCTGATATTGCTTTGTTGCTGTTGTCAAACTTAATTGTTTTGCACAAAGTTTGTCCCATTCGTCCTGTGTAGAATCCCAATAGGCCAGATCCCATTAGTGGAAGAGATGCCCCTAACCTTGTGTGTATTATTTGTTGGGACCTGTGATGGTGCTTTAGATGTGGGGGCAAAGCAAAGGTGGGTTTGTTGCAGTCTGCTTCTTGTCCCATCTTGCTTATGAGAACCTGCCTCAGGCTGGGCGGAGTCTTGTCTGCACGTGTGGATGAGCCTCCCGGGCAAGGGCAGCACCTCGTCTGCTTTGGGCTGAGCATACCGTGAGTGCATTTGAGCGAGCTGCAGGTGGCAGCCGACAGGGTTTGGCTCTTCTGTTTCTAGGGCTACCTGCACGGCATGGAGGGGCCACCTCGCAGGAGAAATAGAAACATCAATCCCAGGTGCCCGGACGCGGCAGGCAACTGGCCTCTGACCTCTGCTTCTCACCCCCACAGGAGCTCTACTACGAGGACCGCCATTACCACGAGGGCTGCTTCCGCTGCTTCCGTTGCGACCGCTCCTTGGCCGATGAGCCTTTCACCTGCCAGGGGCAGGAGCTGCTCTGCAACGGCTGCTATTGCCGGGAGTTCTCCTCCCAGTGTGTGGCCTGCCAACAGGTGGTCATGCCAGGTGCGGTGATGATGCCCCTAGCCCCAGACCCAGCAGCCCCTGGGCTTTCAGGTGCTCACCCACCCTCCCTCTGTCCACAGGTTCTCGGAAATTGGAGTACAATGGGCAGACTTGGCACGAGCACTGCTTCCTCTGCAGCAATTGCCAGCAGCCCATTGGCGCTCGTTCCTTCATCCCGGAGCAGAACGAGTATTACTGCGTCTCCTGCTACGAGAGCAAATTTGCGCCGCGCTGCACCCGCTGCAAGAAGGTTGGATCTTGACCAGGGGAGGGGAGGGGAGGGGAGGGGGATGCAGCTGGTAGGAGCGTCCTAGGGCAGGGGGGCCCAAGCCAGCCCCTGAGATGAGCTTCTACTTGTGTGCTCACAGACGCTGACCAAGGGAGGAGTGACTTACCGGGACGAGCCATGGCACAAGGAGTGCTTCGTCTGCACAGGCTGCGAGGCCCCCCTGGCTGGGCAGCAGTTCACCTCCCAAGAGGATCAGCCCTACTGCATCAAGTGCTTCGGCAGCCTTTACGCCAAGAAATGCAGTGCCTGCGCCAAGCCCATCACAGGTGAGTCGAGCGGGAGGGGGACACCGGAGAGCCGGCTCCCCGGCAGAATCGGGTAGAGGTGGGCCCCTGTCCCATGCCTCCTCTTTCTTCCCCAGGTTTCGGGGGAGGCAAGTACATCTCCTTCGAGGATCGCCACTGGCACCAAAGTTGCTTCAGCTGCTCCCGCTGCACTACCTCACTGGTGGGGAAGGGCTTCATCCCTGACAACGATGAGATCCTGTGTCGCGATTGTGCCGGCAGTCTCTGAAAGGGCATCCCGGGCAGTTGTCCTCTAGATTGTGTGTGTGCCAAAGTTCTCTCCTGGGGCAGCGGCAGGGCAGGGATGGTCCTCCCCTCCCTGGCATTGCTGACTGGCGCCAGCCGTCTCTTTCCTGCCAGGCAAAAATGGTGGCTTTCTCACCCGGCCTGTCTCTCATGAGCTCGGGCCGCTTCCCTTGTTCACCAGCAGCGTGGCGGTAAAGTCCACCCCCACCGACCGTGATCTGCCTCGAGGGCCGTTTCCTTCTGGATCCGGAAGAGAGCAGGTGCGTGTCTCTCAGAGGGCGGGAGCCTTCCATTTCCCACCCAAGTGCATCGGCTCTTCCCTGGGATTCATCCCGATTGTCCGACGGTTAGTAGGAGCAAGCTCAGCTGTTCCCCCTCCACCATGACGTTTCTTTCTAGCCTGCCCACTTTTGCAGGGGAAAGGAGACCTCCGTCCCTGAGGCATGGAGTACCACCTCTCTCATCCCCCCCCCCCTAAAAAAAGGTTCTGGAGTGGCAGCCAGCCCTTTGGCATCCCTCCTTTGCTTTGGTTCCCGGGAATCCCTGAGTGGCCGAAAAAGAAAGCTTGCAAGGCACCAGAGAAGGCTCCAGTTTTTTTCTCTCACAACCGCTGGGCTTGAGTTTTGAATCCCCTGACCTCCACTACCCTCCCCCCCTCTGGGCCTGGACTTTCTACCTGCTGCGTTCTGTCCTGGGAGTCTCCCACCCTTCAAGCCTGCCCTCCCACCTGGAAGAAAGGGGCTCTGTCGCTTTCTGCAGACATTCTCTGTGGCCTGAATTTCTTTCCTGCTTTTCTTTGGTGAAATGCTATGCATGTTCCTTTAAATGCACTATGTAGCCATTCCCTCAAATGCTTTGCTGTTGGGGAGTCAGAGACCACAGCTGGGTGTCTGCCTGTTGGTGGGGTTGCTCACCTCTGGTCAGTGGATCTCTCCCCTCCTTTTCTGACTTTCTCTAATAAATCATGTTAATGGATTACTAAGATAACTCACTTGGGAGAACAGGGGGGATGAGATGGGTTTGCCTGCTGGATTCGACGTTTAGTCTTCTCACTGAGCTGCTTCCCAAATTCTAAAGAATTCAGCACTTCCTCTTCCGACCCACCATCTGATGCTGCTGGGTGTGCCCGGACCTCTGCTCCACCCAGGATTTAGTGCAAGGAAGGGGAAGGGTGCCCCATGACAAGGGTTGCTCCCACCAAGGGTAAGCACTGCTTCACGTCCAGCCAGTCTGGCACTGCATCCAACTGCGGCCCATGTTTCTCCAGAGTGGAAAGGAGGGGAAAACGTCTGCAACAGAAGTCAAGGTTCTTTGGCAAGCAGAGCTCATAACAAGTGAATGTCAGCCAAAGTAGCTATGGCGTACTATGGCTTCCCCCACGCCATCCTTTCTTTCCCGCTCCGGGAGTTCAGCAGCTTGGGAAAGGGAGTGAGTTTGAGCAGAAGACACTCAGCAACATTATGGGCTATCCGAAGAGGGTGGCTTGTGTAGCATTTGAACAGGGGAGGGGGTTCCTCTGCCCCCACCTCCAGGCACTCGGCAACTGAGCGCCCAGTACCTCCATACTGCTGGAATCCATTAGTGGTGGGGTATGTCTTCCCAAAAAAGGAAGTGGATCGTTTGGCCAGCAACATCTGGATTTTATCCCAAGGGGGTGGATGGGTCATAACCTGCTCGGTCTGCCTGATTTATTTGTGGGATGAAATGAGATCATGTGGTAAGGCCTGGCGGAGTAGCAGTGAAAAGGCCTCCGAGCTGGATGAGAAACCGGATGCTCTGGGCAAGGAGATGGAGCTCAAGGGGGAAGGAAGCCCCACAGGCATTCGGGAGAGGCTTCAACCAGCTCTCCAAGTTCAGCATGGGCAGGGTGGGCCCAGTGCTGCCTGAGGAGCCTTGCATCCTTTCTTCCCTTTACCTCCATGGGCCTCCTGGGAAGATCACCCACTGCAGCAAACCACAGTGGTCTGGAATCAGTCCTCCTCCCGAGTCCAGTTATATCCATCCCAAAAGATAATCAAGCAACAGATCTGCAAACACCAAGAAACAAGCAAAGCTATTATTGGAAGCCGACATTTGTCAAAAACACATCATGCCAGTCAAACCTTATTGCATTCTGTGACAAAGTGACTAAATTAGTGTACCAGTGAAATGCTGTGGACATAGTATACTTGGCATTTGACAAAGTAGGCCATAAGCTACTTCTTGGTAAAATAGAAAAATGTGGGATATACAGCATCACCAAAGTGTAGTCCTTTATGGAACTATACATGGAAGGAAGTATGCAGCAGGGTACCCCAAGGCTTTGTCTTAGATCCAGTACTCTTCAATATCTTCATAAACGGTTTAGACAATCGTTTAGACTAGCCAATACACCAGAAGATAGGGTAAAGATCTGGAAGGATCTCAACAGACTAGAACACTGGGCCCTAACTAACAAAATGAAATTCAATAGTGAGAAAAGTAAAGTTTTACACTTAGGGAAGAAAAAAACAACAAATGCACAGATACAGGATAGGTGACACCTGGCTCAATAGCGGTAACTGCGAGAGGGATGCAGAAATTCTAGTGGGCAATCTCTTAAATATGAGGCAGCAGTGTGCTGTAGCTACCAAAAAAGCCAATGCAGTCCTAGGCTGCCTCAACAGGAGGATTATATCAAGGTCATGTGAAGTGTCAATACCACTTTATACTGCCTTGCTAAGACTCCAGTTGGAATACTGCATCCAGTTTTGGTCACCACAATAGAAAAAAAATGTTGAGGCTCTAGAAAGAATGCAGAGGAGAACAACAAAGATGATAAGGGATCTGGAGGCTAAAAACAGGATGAATGGTTGCAAGAACTGTCTAGTATAACAAGGAGTAGGGGTGACATAGTAGTCTTCCAATATTTGAGTGGCTGTCACAGAGAAGAGTGTGTTAACCTATCTCTAAAGCACCTGAGGACAAGGCAAGTAACAAATGGAAACTTATCGAGGAGAGATTCAATTTGGAACTAAGGAGAAATTTCCTGGAAGAACAATCAATGGAATGAATTGCTTTCAGAAATTGTGGATACTCCCATCTCTGGTTTTTTTTAAAAAAGAGATTGGACAGCTATTTGTCTGGAATGGTATATGGGTGCTTGAGCAAGGGGTTGGACTAGAAGACCTCCAAGATCCCTTCCAACTCTGTTATTCTGTATTCTGTAACTATTCTACACATTGATAAGTATTCATGAACCACACTGGTCTAGCTTCATTTCTAGCTTTGCTATCTGCCAGGATGCCTTATATGTTTATTAAAGGATGTTTCAATAAATCTAAAAGATGTGAAGTAGCTTATAACATTCATAAAGATCAATAGTTCACAATTAAAATTCAGTGACTAAATAACGGGCATATGGAGCCAGTCATATTTCCATTAAGTTCCACATTTCTTGCAGGAAGCTACCAACAATTAATGCATTTTTTCAGACTCTTCAAAGTTCTCGAAGCGCGGTGGCTGTAGCCACAAGCTGAACCATTCGTGCCCCTCATGTAAAAAGAATTCAAAGGCAGGCAAAGAAGGGCTTCAGCGAAGATCTTCCCAGTAGGGGGACTGTGAGCAAAAGCACCTTCCAGAGGCTGTCCAAGGTGAAAAGCCCAGGGATGTTAACTGACCTTACAAACACTCCTGCTGCTGCTGCTGCTGCTGCTGCTGCTGCTGCTGCTAATCACTAGCAAGCATGTGGGCAGCCACATTTTGCATCCCAAAGCAGCTTTAAAACTAGTCTAATGATGACATTAATAGATTGCTTGCTGAAGCTATCCAGCCTTTCTGGGTCGGCTCCTTTCACCTGTTGTTCTGTAGTCTTTATCCCAAAAACCTGTTTATTTGATTTATATTGCCTCCTATCTTCAATAGCTCTACAATAAAAATAGACAAATACATAGCTGGACATCAACTGCTCAATTAGCTACCCAGTCAGGCGATTGGCTCTGTCCCAGGGCCCCAGGCACAAGACCCAAGTTTTCAAGGGCATGTAATGCCTCTGTAATCTGCACCAACTAAAGCTTCCAAATGCATTTCAAGGGCAACTCCATTTAAAGCACATTGCAGCAGTACAATTTCTGGAGGTCGCAAAGGCATGACCATAAACAGGAAACACACACACACACACACCAGCCCAGGCTTGGGTACAACTGATGCGTGCAATCTGAAGTTGTGCAAATGCCCTCCTAGCCAGGGCTGCCACCTGCTTCTTGAGCAAGAGCCACGAGTCCAGTAGGATCCTGGTTTGCACACTAGCTCTGTGTAATGAACTTTGGAAAAAGTTCAGAGAAGAGCAACTAAGACGATCAAAGCCCTGGAGACCAAAACATAACGAAGAACAGCTACAGGATTTGGGTTTGGCTAGTCTAAAGAAAAGAATTTGGGGGGGACACATGATAGCAGTATTCCGGTAGTTGAGGGGCTGCCACAAAGAAGAGGGGGTGCAACCTATTCTCCAAAGCACCTGAAGGCAGGACAAGAAACAATGGATGGAAACTAATCAAGGAGAGAAGCAACCTGGAATTAAGGAGAAACTTCCTAACAGTGAGGACAATTAACCAGTGGAACAGCTTGCCTTCAGAAATCGTGGGCGCTCCATCACTGGAGGTTTTTAAGACGAGTCTAGACAGTCACTTATCTAAAATGGTATAGGTCCGTGATGGCGAACCTATGGCACATGTGCCACAAGTGGCACGCAGAGCCCTCTCTGCGGGCACGTGAGCTGTCGCCCCAGCTCAGCTCCACTGTGCATGCGCATGCACCTCCCGCCAGCCAGCTGGTTTTCAGGTCTCTGCCACACATGCACAGGGGGCGGGGCACATGCGGGAGATGTGCGTGGGGGTGGGGCGCATGCAGGAGATGTACGCGCATGCATGGGGTTGGGCGCATGTGGGGGAGTCGTGCGCATGCACAGGGTGGGGGAGCATGGGGTGGTTGCGCACGTGTGCGCGGAGCGCATGCAGGGGGTCATGTGCGCATGCGCGGGGGGTCGGGGTGCAGGGGCGCGCGCGCATTGCATTATGGGTGTGCATGCACGCTTTCGGCACACGAAGACAAAAAGGTTAGCCAACACTGTTATAGGTTCTCCTGCTTGAGCAGTAGGCTGGACTAGAAGACCTCCAAGTTCCCTTCCAGCTCCTATTCTATTCTATTCTATTCTATTCTATTCTATTCTATTCTATTCTATTCTATTCTATTCTATTCTATTCTATTCTATTAATGGGCAATAAGAATAAACTGGAGGAGGAAGAGCCATGGCCGAGACAATGGTCAAACAAAAGAAATATTTGGTCTCGGGCAGGATTTGAGAAAATCTCAGACAAAAACCTCCCTAGTTCTCTTGAAGGGAGGAATAGATATGTTCAGAGTTGCAAAATAATGTTACCATAACCTTGTAATAAAAGTAAATATTAGCATAATCTTGGCTTCCTGGTATGATCTGCCTCAAAGGGCTGACACCATTTTAAGGGGGTATCACTCCATCCTCGACCAAATATGGAAGGTCTCTGGAACCAGGAGGTCCAAAACCCCAGATCCATTCAATTTTCTTTGAATTATGCTGAAGCCTGTTGTGCCCCATCCAGGCGCTCACAGCATCCAGGCTCTGAGACAGAACTACCCGCACATCATTCAGACAATCTGGGATGGAGATATCCCAAAGTCATCATCCCCAACCATTGGATGACCTCACCCAGCAGTTCCATGTAGTCTTAAACAGAATAGGAGAAGGCACTGAGCCCTGTGACACCCCTCAAAAGAAGGGCTTCTCTCCCAACATCAACTAGAACCAACCCAAGGAAATGAAGACAACCAGCATAAAACAGTGCTGCCCACCCCCAGCTCCCAGAGCCTAGCCAGAAGGATACCATGATGTCTAATACGTCAAGAGGAGCAAGGATGGGTGTACTACCCTCATCCCTCTTCTGCCAGTGAACATCCAAGAATGCAGTCAATGCCATCTATATCCAGGGTACATACCCAGACCTGAACTCAAATTGAAAGGGGTCCAGATGATCCACTACTTCTAAGGCCTCCTGAAGCTGCAGCTCAACACTTTCTGTATATCCTTTAACAATCGCCCTATGAGATGGGAATGCACCACTGTGACCACCCCCTTTCTCAATGAGGAATTGATCCCCACCTAGACAGCCATGATGGAATCTAACATAGAGGTGGCTGAGCTAACAGTCATGGGCATCCTGTCGCCTGAAAGGATCAAACTTCCCCCAGATAACTAAGCCATCCTTGGGCCCCATGGAACCCGCTCCAAGGCCAGAGTCCACCTTACATCTGATCAATTTTCTCCATCAGATGCCCAGCATATTCTTCCCAATGACCCTATAAGTGGATCCCCAAACCACTTCCTTTCAGAAGGGCTCAGGTCATCCCAAACAAGTCTGCAATCAGGGCAGAGAACGCCCAACGTAATGCCACGAGGTAGACTCCCAATAGCAGCTGCAGCTCATGTTTGATCAAGTTCACTCTTGATCAAACTTGAGGCATCTTTTCTTCCATGTCATTTCTCTCCGCTCCTCCATGGAGGAAAGGCCATTCAGGCACAATCCAATCTGCAGCCCCTGTTGCCCTCTCATTCCAGGGGGCCACTTGAACCAGTTGAATCTTGCAGCAGACGCCCTGAAACAATCCAAAGTCCCTCAGGAACCAACTGGGTCCATTCATTGCCTGGGGCAGACCAATCTCATAGGTCCAGACTCCCTGTGTGGAGGGGGTGTAAGAGAACTACAGGGAGAACTCCCACCAGGGAATGGTCTGACCCTGACAAGAGAAAAACTGCCCACTCCCCTAAATCCAAATTACCTTGACACTGTTTCAACAGAAAAACCAAGTCAGGTGTAGGACTGCTGTTCTGTGTCAAACTCTGGATGACTTGTGGCAGGCCCATGGACGTCATCGTGGCCATGAACTCCTGAGCTACCTCCAACCCAGCAGCCAGGGAAAGCAGATTAAAGGCCCCCAAGATCATGAACCCGGGGAACACCATTGGCAGCCGAGCCATGGAGTCAAGGAGCTCAGGCAGGAAGGTTGCGACATAGCAAGGAAGTTACTACAATAGCAACAGTTGCAACTGAACCTTAGAGCCCAACAAACAAGGTCCCACACCCAGCAACCTGTAACTCACAACTCGTCTGCTTTCATAAGTACCTTATTGCTGTAAATCACCCTACCATATTATTAAATATATCTTCTATTTGGTATAAAAATAAAGACTTGGCTGTTCTTTCCTTGAGCTGGAACTATGAATCCAGAAGGACTCCCCAAATTGCACACCAGCTCAGTCTGCAGAAATGCCACCCCATCCAGAGTCCAAGATAAAGAATCATTTAGGCCTGGAGGTCCAAAAACACATGGCCACTCCATCTTGTAGGGTTGAGATGAAGCCAGTTCCTCCCCATCCAGACTCTTACAGATCCCAGGCACTTGACCAACACTGCCACATCATCACTTCTCTGGCTAGGAATGGAGATCTATAATTGGGTATCATCAACATACCAGAACCTATATGGTCAGATGACCTCCCATAGCAGTTTCATGTAGACGTTGAAAAGGAGTTGTGAAAGGTTCGAGCCCTGGGGCAGCCCACATTGTAGGGGCTTAGGGCTCAACCTCTCCTCTTCTACCAACACTGACTAGAACAGGGGTGTCAAACTCAATTTCATTGAGGGCCGCATCAGGGTTATGTTTGACCTCAGGGGGGGGTGGCATGGCCAGGGGGCATGGCCAGCTCGACATCACTCGTGTTGGGGGCACCTGTGGTGGCCTGAGCGCTCTGCCAGCGAAAACAGGCTCCCGAGCTCCATTTTTGGCTGCAACAGCCTCCTGCAACCCTCTGTCAGTGAAAACAGAGCTCGGAACCCTAACCCTCCCGAGCTCCGTTTTCACTGGCAGAGGCACTGCGGGCCAGTCCTTTGCTGTTTCCAGGGCAGCCCCGCAGGCCAGATCTAAGCACCCCGGCCTTGAGTTTGACACCCCTGGACTAGAACCAGCCATGATGGAAGGAGAACCACCATAACTCTGGGCCTCTCATCCCAGCCCCCAAAGCTGGTCCATAAGGATGTCATGGTCGATACTATCAAAAGCCACCAGGAGGGTCAGAAAGGTGCACCACCTCAATCTCAAGTCCTCCAAAGGTCAGACAAGCACGACCACTGCTGTTTCAGTGCTGTGACCAGCCTGAATGCAGACTGAAAAGGGTCTCCAGATAATCCATCCAAGGCCCTTGGATGTGCTGTGCGCCAACCACCTTCTCAATAATCTCTTCCCTACAAACAGAAGGTTGGAGATCAATGAAAATTGTCCAAAACTGTGGAGTCCAAGGATGGCCTCTTGAGAAGGGGCACACCACCATCTCCAATGCAGGTGGAAATACCCCCTCCCACAAAGAATTAACCATTCTTTGGACCTAACCACATGCCACCTCCCAGGAGGCCTTAATCAGTCATGGGTCCAGGTGGCCGAACTCCCAGCCCCAGGATCCTGTCCCCTTCCTCAAGAGTAACTAGCTCAAACTCCTCCCAGATAACAAGGTTCAAACATGTCTCCATCATCTCCAAAGGCTCTGCCCACCAGCAGTCATGCAACTTTTCATGACAGATGCCAAGAATTCTCCCCACGGGGACTCCCCTAGCTCCTCCTTTACCCAGGAGGGATATAAGTAAATAGGAAGAGGGATGGAAGGAACTAGATATTTTTAGACATTAGAAAGTTGATAGTGAATATTATATTATCCTTAACTGGAGCCAGTTTGGTCTAGTGGTTAAGGCTCCAGGCTAGAAAGTGGCAGACAAGAAGTTCAAGTCTGACCTCAGCCATGAAAACTAGCTGGGTGACTTCGGGCCAGTCATTCATTCTCAGCTTTAACCCACTTCACAAGGTTGGGAAACCAGGACGACTATACTGTATGTTGGATATGTTTGCCATGAGTTATTTGTATAAATAACAAAGGCTTGATAAATAAATAAATAACAAACTACCAGACAAAGTGAAATACAAACGAAGGCCAGCTCTCTATCTCAAGAGTGCAGGATGTGGCGATGTAGCATGATGAAACTCTTTGGGTACAAGATATGCTTAGTAAGTTCACGCCCTCAGCAAAATATGTGGGCAGTGACCTGAAACCCACAGCAAACTGCAAAGATATAAATGTGGGAATTGTGGACTTGGAGGGTGCAAAAAATTATCAACAGAAATGCATCTTCTGATATATTCCTTCTTGGTGTGAGTGCACCCATGCGTCAGTTTCTCCTGTCCAAAGGAAGCAATAGGGTTGATGCAATTCAGAACAATTTGCAAATGTATTGCTGGATTCAGCTTGAAAAAACACTTATAGTAGGGCACACTGCATCCTGGTTCTTATTGCTTATGTGTGGCAGCATTTTGTTACAAGTTATATGGTACCTGTCCTTTATTCACGTATGTAAGAAGGTGCTGGGCCAGACACACTTCAATGCCACAGCCTAGGGGAAACACTCCTTGCATGGATGTAGAATTAGTAAAAAGCACATGTGGTACTCCTCTAATTTTTAATTGGTTACCCTTGGTGGACATTCAGTTCACAACACATGTATGCACCCACTCAGAATTGCACATAGAAGGGCTGGAGAATCCATGGCCTTCCAACTGTTGCTGAAGTACAATTCATGGCACTTTTGGCCACACTAATGTGGGGTTTGGCCAAGGCTTCAGGCTTCACCCCAAGTACAGAGAATGCTGTCTTGAAGGAGTGGGCCAGCATCTGGCATGGGTCAACGTTACTTGGAGCAGTCCTTATTCCTGACTGTAACTACCGGTAGTAGGTGCATAGTCTGACCAAATTCTGTGCTCAAAAGATGAGCCAGACAATCTTCATAGCCAGAAAGCAAATGCACATAACAGAGACAGAAATAGAACTTAACCCATTGACTGGGTGGAGTTTCCTTCTTTGCAGCTCACATGTAGTGCATGCTGCCTCAAAATGCAGGGAGTCATTATTTGGGCTAACTTTTCTTGGATTGTTGGAATCCATTTCTCTGATTGGCCACGCTGTCCAAAAGCATTTTTGAGGTTCTGGAAGATGAATTTAAAAGACAGAAAGGTAGAGAAAGTGTCACAGACAAAATTATTTATTTATTCAACATTTATTGGTCATTCAGTGGACTATGGATGGCAAACAAAACTAAAGAAAATATCAAAACAGCTAAAAACATTGCATCAGACAGCCCAGACTTTAATAATCTAACAGGACAGAAACAACAAAACAGGGACCATTGAACAAATCATAAATGTCAACCCCAGGTATGGGACCCGTCAGAACCCTAGGAAAAGGCAGACTTCCCAGGTCCCACAAGATGCCATGTTTAATGGAGGGGGCCTGGAGGGACACCCCCCCCCTGAAAAGGACTGGGCGGGCAGAAACCAAGAGGTTTCTCAGCTCCTAGGCATATTGGAGGCTTTATTTAGCCCAGCGCTCCCTACCCTTCAGAGGTGGCTAGGGTCAAACCCGGCTCCTCTCCTTGCCAAATGGAAACTAACCAAAGAGAGAAGCAACCTGGAATTAAGGAGAAACTTCCTAACAGTGAGGACAATTAACCAGTGGAACAGCTCACCTCCAGAAATCGTGGGCGCTCCATCACTGGAGCTTTTTAAGAAGAGACTGGACAGCCACTTATCTGAAATGGTATAGGGTCTCCTAATTGAACAGAGGGTTGGGCTAGAAGACCTCCAAAGTCTCTTCCAGCTCTATTCCTATTCTACTCTATTCTTTGTCACTTTAAATGCACACTAATCGGCATACATTAAAATTTCGTTGCAGACAGCTCTCAAAGGGTCACCACCACCAATATAACTACATAAACATGACAAATAAATGATTATGCATATACCCACATATATTATAGGGCACAGAGAAACAACCCAGTCTAGTCCGATCAGAGTCGTGATGAGCCCCCATCCCCCCCCCCATCCCAGCCCCCAACACGAACGAAGGGAGCTTCGCTGGCTCAGCCCGGGCAGCCAAATAAAGAAAGTGCGACATTGTAGCAAGTGAGACGCCGAGACGCTCCGGGACGCTCGAGGGCTCCGTCTC
Source organism: Thermophis baileyi (assembly GCA_003457575.1). Taxonomy (NCBI): domain Eukaryota; kingdom Metazoa; phylum Chordata; class Lepidosauria; order Squamata; family Dipsadidae; genus Thermophis; species Thermophis baileyi. The sequence goes on from QLTV01004134.1 coordinate 421,480, forward strand.
GCCCACAGGGGCTTCCCCAGCGCCGGAAAGGCAGTTGGGCTTAACCAAGACCACCCCGCAGGCCCCGCCCTGGTAGCGCCCCACTTCTACAAAGTCTCCCCTTCGCGTCGCTCGGATTTATTTATTTTATTTATTTTATTTTAGTAAAATTTGTATGCCGCCCAACTCCCGAAGGACTCTGGGCGGCTCCCTCTTTCTGCGCAAGCGCAGACGCGTTCGCCGCAAGCCTAGAGCGTCGCTCCCTGCGGTGGGGGGGGGACAGACGTTCTAGCTCGGCGGGACCGACTTCCGCTAGGCCCGTGCCGCCCGGGCGGAACCTTCCTGCGCGGGCGAAGGGGGGGGACCGGGGCGCGCGGGAGACGG
>QLTV01004134.1:422090-444755 GCA_003457575.1 Thermophis baileyi
ATGGAAGTCAGCGGCAACCTGCGGGACCTCTACGACGACAAGGACGGGTAAGCGCCGGGGACGGGGGCGCGGGGCGGGGGTCTGCAGGGCGGCCGCAAAACCTGCTGACCCCCGTGCTGGGCTTCCCCCCTCCCCAGGTTGCGGAAGGAGGAGCTCGCCGCGATTTCGGGGCCCAACGAGTTCGCCGAGTTCTACAACCGGCTGAAGCAGATCAAGGAGTTCCATCGCAAGCATCCCAACGAGGTCAGCGGGCCCCGGGCCGGGCAGAGCCTCCCCTTGCCCGGGCTTTCCCTTAGCTTCTCTGGCAATCGCTGTGCCAAAAGGCGGTTTTGGTAGTTTAAGCAAGCAATTATCCTCTTGCATTTGTAAGGCTGAAGGTGGTTTTCTTGGGGGGGGGGTGTTTGTCTCAATACAGTTAGTTTTTTGTAGAAAACTGAGCTTTTTAATTTTTTAACACTGTGTACATTTCAGTTTTGGTTGTATTAAAATGTTTTAAAACCAAGATAACTCCCCAAAGTTCTTGCGCGTTATTACACGATGTAAACATTTAGCACTTAGTCTCTTGACTTGGAGGAGACTCTCTCAGAACCACTGGCATTGCCAAGCAGATGGTCTGTAGGTTTGCCTCTGTCTGCAGAGGTTCTGGGCTTTAGGCCAGCCCAATTCTTGAGAAAGAGAGTGGCGCTGGATGCCAGGCATCAGAGTCTGCTTCATCCAGGGCCCTGAAACAAGCCGTCAAAGGTTGAGCATAACTGGCTGTAGCTTTCCCTTCAGTAGAACTGTTTCCTTTTTGCCAAGAGGTGAGAGAGGACAACTCTTGCTCTTAGAATTGAAGAGCTTGAAGTGACCACAAAGGTCACCTCATCCAGCCCTTTGCAAATGAATAGTTGTAAGTCGGGGATAACCTATGCTACACTCTCATTCTATTATCCCGGATATTGGCCAGACCTCCAGTGTTGTCTTACCTGCAGATTAGATAAGCAGTCCATCAAACTTGTTGGCCGCATCTTAAGGAAAATGTGGAATGGTTGTGGCCTCAAGAGAGATTCCATCCACCGACTTAACGTAGAGCCACTGATGAATTCAGACTCTCCTTACTGTTGTGCAGTCTAAATTCTCTCTAAGAGATGGTCGTATGGAATGTTGTCAGACGCTGATTTTGAGGTTGATTATTTAACAGTTCCCTTTTCAAAGGAAATAAGATTTATCTCATACAATCTTCTTCACAAAGCCATGCTGATACTGTCTTCAATTAATTGCTTAGTTGATAATTTCTAGAATCTTCTCCCCCCCCCCCTTTTCTGGAAGAGGGGTGCCATATTTGCTTTTCTCTTGTCCTCTGACACCTCCCCAGCTCTCCTGAAAAAACAAGTTAAGATCCTGACAGCTCTTCAGTCTTTGGATATACAGACAGGCAAAAGGCGTTCCTCTGCTTTCTCCATTTGGAATCAGCAAAGTTCACAAGCTCATTTGTTGTCTTCTTACTGTTGACATATTTGAAAGAGCTCTTCTTGCTGGGAGACCCGGTTTGGTATCAAAGTTAAGGCACCAGGCTTGTCTCAGTTTGGGCACAAAACCAGGCTGGGTGACCTTGGCCACTTACCTGTCCCTCAGTCTAGGAAAAAGAAGGCTAAGGCAAAATTTTGAAATTTAGCCAAGAAAACAGCAGGAGCTTGTCTAGGCAGTTATAAGGAGTTAAGAGTGATTCAAAGGCATCCCCACTACCTTGCTGGATTTTGCCTCTCCCACTCGCCTTGCCTCATTTCTGCCTTTCTCTTCCTGACCTTATTTCTTGGTCCTTTCTACCATTGCCAGAAAGGTGGTTTGTGAGCTGCATCTTCAGCCACATTGGCTTCTTCATGTGTCTCCTCATTTTCTTTGTTGATATTGTTGGAAAAAGTGCTGTCCTTAATTTCCTCTACAAGAAATTCTGGTCAACTACAAAATCTTTTTCTTTAAGGTTTTCTTTCCAGAAGATTTTGCTTTTATTTCTCTTTATTAAAATTGAACTTCCTAAAATCTATGGTTTGTGTCTGACCACTTTTTAAACCAGACTTTTGCATTTGCATCCAAGTAGTAAGGACTTTAATCGTCCATCTCCTTAAGAAGACAAATTCAGTCTCTGCAGAGCAGCATTTCATTAGTGAACTTTGTACCATTGTTGCAAAAACCCAAACCTTTGTTGCTGGCAGTAAAGCTCACTTGAAAGACTTTCCTTTCCTTTCCGCTTCCTCAGTCAAGAAGGCCCTCTGGCCATGGCAGTGATCTTACCTCGCAGTATCCTTTGTGCTCGTGTGGAAGAATAAGAAGGGTTTAATTGTGTTCAAACATGCTTGAGTGACGTCCTGCATGCAGCACTTTTTTTTTTCTTTCAGTTTTTGGGGAGGGGGGATCATGAAGCAAAACCAAAAACCATGTGTTACCTTTGTAGATCTGTGTGCCGATGTCAGTAGAATTTGAGGAGCTCTTAAAGGCCCGGGAAAACCCAAGCGAAGAGGCTCAGAGTAAGTCCGTGTGGCAGGATTCATGCTTGGCTTTCTTTTTTCAAATGAATAAATTATGTGCTGAAGATGGCTATCTTTGCTTCCTCCTCTGTGATGGTTCTGGGCCGTCTTTCATTCTTGGCTTCTCGTAGACCTTGTGGAGTTCACTGATGAAGAAGGATATGGCCGCTATCTGGACCTGCACGACTGCTACCTGAAGTACATCAACCTAAAGTCGTCTGAGGTGAGGCTTCCATACTGTTTTCCAGGCTGGAGGGGGGGGGCACAACTGATGCTCCCTTGTTTTGCTCTCATCCTTGCGGATTGTGTCCTCAGATTTATGCTTAATAGAGCTATGTAAAAGGGAAGCGCCACTGAAGTGGCACAAAATGTTGGACTGGAAATGAGGGAGGGAGAAGAATAAAAGGAAGGTTGTCTCTTGCTGGGCTGAAAGGGAAGGGTGAGCGTGTGCAAGGCTCTTCTCTCCCCCAGCCTCACAGCAAGGGCAGCCGTAGGAACCTCCAGAGAGCAGTTGCTCTGGCCTAGGGTTTCAGAGAATTGTAGCAAACTCCCTTCTCTTTCTTCATGCTATTGCAGAAACTGGACTACATCACTTACCTGTCTACTTTCGACCAGCTCTTTGACATTCCAAAGGATAGAAAGAATGCCGAGTACAGAAGGTGAGACTTTCCTGTGAAAGGGGGAATGTGTCATCCTCTGGGCTATTAAAGCTGGTCAAATTAACAGTTTTGCATGAACAAAAGGAGGTTTACAGCAAAATTTCTCATTTCCCCACTTGGGTTACAGTAGCAGGCACAGGTTTAAAGTGGTTTGACTTCGTGCTTGCACATTCGTGTATGGTATGGTAGTTCTCAGTTGCTGCCAGTTGACAGACGGATGGGAAAGAGGCCCATCTGGGTTGGAGAATGCCAGGCTCTCCTGCCACAGTCGGTCTGATTTTTTACAGGTACTTGGAGATGCTGTTGGAATATCTGCAGGATTATACAGACCGAGTAAAGCCTCTGCTTGACCAGAATGAGCTGTTTGGCAAAATTCAGGGAGATTTTGAGAAAAAGTGGGAGATTGGCACTTTCCCTGGTTGGCCGGTGAGTGTCATTCTGTGGTGGGTGAGGCTTAATGTGAAGCACAACTGTTGTAAGCCATGTTAACTGTTCATGTTTCTGGGAGAGACGCCTCCTCCCAGCCTGTGCCTCTGTGTCCCCAGTCAGCCTAAATGGCTGGGAGAGTTGGGGCTAAGCAATCTGGAGACCACTGATCTGCACAACCTTTGTCTACATATCCTCCTGTTGTCCCTTGACAGAAAGAGACTAGCAGCGCCCTCACGCATGCTGGGGCCCACCTGGACCTCTCTGCCTTCTCCTCTTGGGAGGTTGGTAGCCATTCTGTATCGGGGAGTGGGAGGTTAGGAGTGACACCACCACCCCCCGGCGCCTCTGGGAATCCACGGGGCCACTTTCCTCCATGGCCCTGCAAGGAGGGAGTCAGCTTTTGGTACTTCCCCACAGGAGTTGGCCTCCCTTGGTCTAGATCGGCTGAAATCTGCCCTGCTGGCCTTAGGTCTGAAATGTGGAGGGTAAGTGGAAACAGCTTTAGCGTTTGTGGTGGCCTGGCAGTCTGGGGGACATGCAGAAAAATGGCACAGGCATATCGGTCCTGCCCTGGGCTTTCCTGGGTGGGGATGTCACCCTCTGGCGAGAACAAGCAGAAGCATTTGATCTCAGCAGGTTTGAAAGCCAAAATAGCTCTTGTACAAAAGAATCAAGCTTTTGTCTCTGCTTCCTACCCCAAAACACGTTCTGTATGTCCTTGGGTGACAAGGAACTTCCAGCGTTTTCCAGCTCCCCATTCCCTCGTTACACACCTGGCTCTTATTTACAATGCTACAATGTACCCTGGAGCCAGACCTGAGGGGTTCCTGCTCTCCTTCTTGCCCAGGACGTTGGAGGAACGTGCTCAGAGGCTTTTCAGCACAAAGGGCAAGTCCCTGGAAGCCCTTGATCCTGCTCTCTTTGCCAAAAACCCAAAGACAAAAGGGAGCAAGCGGTGAGTCTGCTCTAGGTTGGGGTGGGGGTGAGTGCTGCATTGCCTGCTCAGGCCCTTTTTGAGTTGGTTCCCTCCTTTAGTGGTCTCGTGTCCTGGGGTGAAGAAGCAGGGCCGCCTTTGGTGCCAGCTGGGGTTGCTCACTTGTGGGCACCATCGTTGTCTTGACAGGGACACAGAGCGGAATAAGGACGTGGCCTTCCTAGAGGCCCAGATCTACGAGTACGTGGAGATCCTTGGGGTAAGAGCCACCCCCCCATCCCCGAGCATGGAGGTCCCAGGCAGGGGCTGCCGTATTCACAGGCCTCACTGTCCCTCAGGAGCAACGGCAGCTGACGCATGAAAATGTGCAGCGCAAGCAGGCGCGGACCGGGGAAGAGCGTGAGGAGGAAGAGGAAGAGCAGATAAGTGAGAGCGAAAGTGAGGACGAAGAGAACGAGATCATCTACAACCCCAAGAACTTGCCTCTGGGCTGGGATGGTAAGGTAAGGCCTCTGGCAGGACAGAAGGGCCTCTGTCTCCTCCTGGGACTGGCCTTGCACATGGCATCCGGTGACCTCTCTGGCTCTTTGCCTTCCAGCCAATTCCCTACTGGCTCTACAAGCTCCACGGGTTGAACATCAACTACAACTGTGAGATCTGTGGGAATTATACATACCGTGGGCCCAAAGCTTTCCAGCGACACTTTGCGGTAAGAAGCGCCATGCTGTGCTTCCATCTGGGAGAGGGTGGGATTCCTGGGGTGGGGGGGGGCAGTTGGGCTTTTCAGGCTGATTCCAGAGCAGGTTCCTTGCTGGTTTGGCATCTTGGTAGTTTCCTCCAACTTCAAGGCGCGGTGGCTCAGTAGTTAGAATGCGGTACTGCAGGCTAATTCTGCTGCCTGCCGGCTGCCTGCAATTTGGCAGTTTGAATCTCACCAGGCTCAAGGTTGACTCAGCCTTCCATCCTTCCGAGGTAGGTAAAATGAGGACCCAGATTGTTGGGTGGGGAGGGGGCAATATGCTGACTCTGTAAACCGCTTAGGGAAGTCTGTAAAGCGGTATATAAGTCTAAGTGCTATTGCTATCTCTAGTAACCTCAGCACTACTTCGGGGCTGGGGGAGAGCTGCTTTTGCGTCCTGCCTCTCTCGAGACCCCAACGCCACAGCATTCTTTCAGGAAGAGGCAAAGAATGCGTGCATGCATCTGGGACCCTTTAATTTGGATGAAGCTGGGAGTAGACTCTGTGGCCAAAATGTCTCCTTTAAACTCTAGGATTCCTAACTTCCCCAGGCCATTCTTGGCTTCTCAAGAGCAGTCCTTGTTTTAGGGGGCCGAGTCCTCGGTTTTATGATCCCTTGTGCTCTACAGGAATGGCGCCACGCTCATGGGATGCGATGCTTGGGCATTCCCAACACAGCTCACTTCGCAAACGTTACGCAGATCGAAGACGCCGTGTCGTGTAAGTGGGCGCAAAGCCTCTTTGCCCTGACCTCAAGGGTAGGAAAGAGGATATCCTGGCCTTGGCAGGGGGTGTTGAGTGGCGGGGCAGGCAGAGTCAAGGTAGTTGGGCTTGCATCAGGGAAAAGCCTTGGGGGGGGGGGGCTATTATCTCATAGGAGCTTCTGAAAGCTCCCTTTCGGTACCAAAGCAGGACTTGGCTTTCCTCTGTTTTCCAGTGTGGGCCAAGCTGAAGCAACAAAAGGCTTCGGAGAGGTGGCAGCCAGATACAGAAGTAAGTTGGGGTAGAGGGGGCTCTTCTTAGCCCTCGTTCTGCAGCCCCTGAGCCCTTGGACGAGATTGGAGATTCAGTATAACCTCAGGGGTTGACTCTGGCCACTGGGATAAATAACTGTTGAGCTGCAGTAAGAAATCACTTTATGTAACTCTTCTAATTTCATTTTAAATCATCCTTGTTAATATTGTGTTACAAATGCACTACATCTTTTCAAAGGATATTTTTGAAAATTTTAAATTACTCTAACTCTCCTCTAGTGAGGGGCTCTAGGTTAAAATACTTGGTCTTTCTTGTTTTCTTTCACTCGCCGCTGTCCCCCCTTCCTGTCTAATACAAATAGTATTTTTTTTAAAGCAGAAGGCACATACTCCTCTTTACTTTGTATATATGACTTATAGTTTTGCCAGTCTTCATATACAATTGTGACTCCAGACCTGGGACAGTTCATTCATTAGGATGGGAATGGGCAAATTATCCAATTTCCACAGTTGTGCCTGTTTTTTTTCAAAGCTCTATTACATCTGATCAGTTTCTTCCTATTGTTGAAAGGCTGATTCTCCTACAGATTCTGCCCTTTCCCTTTTTAATAACATTGATCAAAGATTCATCTGTGGTTCTAGTAACAATCAATTTCCTCCAAAAGGGTCTGCCATTATTTTTCTTACATTGACCAAAAGAACAAAAAAGAAGCAATTCTGTTTAGTAATGGAACGGCCTTCAGCATTTCCCTACATGACCTCAGGGGGTTGGAAGTGGCACCACATTCAACACAGAAACCTTGCGATCCTCTCAACATCAACAGGGCCATTCGTGGTGGTGGTGGTGGTGGTGGTGGAGGGGGGAGGCGAGGAGGAGGAAGACGATCCCTGTGTTGTTAAGCACAGACATGTCCCAAAAGTGCTTTTTCAAGAGGCAACTGGACTTTCTGGTTTTTCTTTGAAGACGTTTCACTTCTCCAGAGTTGAAGAAGCTTCTTGAATGAGAAGCGAAACGTCTTCAAAGAAAAACCAGAAAGTCCAAGTTTTCAAGTTGCCTCTTGAAAAAGCACCTTTGGGACAACCGGGACCTGGATGATGGAGATTCTCAGTAGACATTTAGCACAGACAGACTTCAGTGGTGCCTCAGCTTAAAAGCAGCCGATGCTGTTATGGCATTCCACACTGTATCTTATTGCCTCCTTTTTGTTTTGGTTTAGATATTTCCTTGCATCTGTGTATACATTTCCTTTTTCAATTCACAAACCATAGAACTTACTAGAGTCACCAGTATGCCACAAAAAGTGCACTGGACAATTTATCCTGTGGAAGTATCACTAACATGTAGGAAATAATGTTAGCTACTTTTTCCCTAGTACAGGTAGTCCTCAACTTACAACTGTTCACTTAGTGACTGTTCAAAGTTACAACAGCACTGAAAAAAGTGACTTAATACCATTTTTCACACTTATGACCATTGCAGCATCTCCATGGTCACATGATTTACATTTGGATGCTTGACAACTGACTCGCATTCATGACGGTGGCAGGTCATGTGATTACCTTTTGCAACCTTCTGACAAGCAAAGTCAGTGGGGAAACCAGATTCACTTAACAACCGTGTTACTAATTTAAGAACTGCAGTGATTCAGAGAAAAGTCGTAAAATGGGATAAAACTCACAACAAATTTCTCGCTCAACAACATAAATTTTGGGCTCAGTTGTGGTTGTAAGGTGAGGAGTACCTGTAACTGCGCCTCAGCTGTGGTCTTTAAGCAGAACCCCAGCTTTAGGGTGTAGAATCTTTCTGTGTATGCTGGTTGTTGGGCTGTGCTGGTACCGAGAAAAAGTCAGATCAACAGACTTATTAAGATAATCCTGTTTAACATTACAACTTAAGGCCTTGCACAGTGTGTAGGGTAATTAAAGATATCAAAGACATCATGCATTCTCACAAAGGCGACTCAACTCCAGCCAAGACACAAACCTCAGTTTCTGAATGGTATCTTAACTTCCTATTAATACTGTGTAACTTTTAGTAGGGATAGCAAAATGAGAAATACCCTGATCGAATGGCAAAGTAATTGCCTCAAAAACATTCAAAGGGGGGGAGGTGAGAAGAGATGTCTGGGGGGGAGGGCCGTGAGCGATCAGTCAAGTGCAACAAAGTCATAAAAATGGTGCCGGCAGCTACACTATGGGTCAAAAGTAGGCATAGAGGAACAGCAGCAGGAAAACAGAGTTGGCTGCAGCAATGGGGTGGGACAGAAACTGAAAATGCCAGCCAGCAGGTGAGGAAGGAAGCGAGTCTTGAACCAAAGGGGGGAAAGGGAAACTGTATTCCTCACAAATGGACAGGCCCAGGGGCGTCATCCAGAGTATTCCAAGGTTATACCTGCAGCCCAGAGAGAAAATAGAAGGGGCTCCTGGTGCAGAAACTTTTCAATTTGGATGGGTCAAAATCCTCATGTTCTGTCACGGAGAGAGGGTGTCTTGTTGTGTTGTGTTGTGTTGTGTTGTGTTGGATGTTTGGCTTTGCATTTGGCTGTCAGCAGCTTCATTTATCATTCCAGGAGGAATATGAAGACTCCAGTGGGAATGTGGTCAACAAGAAGACCTATGAAGACCTGAAGCGCCAAGGCCTGCTGTAAACAGAGACACCTCGCCCCCCGCCCCCCAAAAACCACTCATCTCCCCTTGTCTCCCTTTTGGTGACTGGAGTCCTTGTGGGCAGGCACTCCAGAGATGCTCCTAGACAACAGAATAGATTCTGTAAGACCTTTGCTTTATGTGGAACTGATATATAGAAATAAACTACTTTTAAAGGCAGGAGGAATGAGCATCTGGTCTGGTGGTGTAGCCTTGCTTGACGGAAACTTTTTCCCAATGTCTGTCACTAAATGACCCATCCTTGATCCTCAGTATCTGAAGGCACACACCCAAATTTGCTTCCCTCTGCAGGAAACGTGGAAGGAAAGTTCCTTTATATTAGGTAAGAACATAGGAGTCCCATGCTTGTGTTCACAGCTGAGGTCCTGCCTCCGGCCCTTCTGTTGCCTTCACTTCTCTTTGCAGCCATTATTTCTGAATAGCAATAGCAATAGCAATAGCACTTAGACTTATATACCGCTTTACAGTGCTTTACAGCACTCTCTAAGCGGTTCACAGAGTCAGCATATTGCCCCCAACAATCTGGGTCCTCATTTTACCCACCTCAGAAGGATGGAAGGCTGAGTCAACCTTGAGCCGGTGAGATTTGAACCGCTGAACTGCTGAACAGTCAGCTGAAGTAGCCTGCAGTACTGCACTCTAACCACTGCGCCACCTCGGCTCTAATAGGCCCTTAAGCAAATGGAAACGAGGGAATAGCCAATCCCTCGTTTCCATTTGCTTAAGGGAGCAGAGAAAAGCAGGCATTGGCATTGGCATACGGACAGCCTTGCTGGAGAAGATGATAAAAGGCTGCCCTGTAGACCCTTTCCCAAATTCTCTTTGGTAGAAAAGCAGGATTCTCTTGGCAGATTCCATATAAGTTAGGAGGGGGGGGGGGAGGAAGCTGCTGCCCTTCCAGTGTATTAATTTGGGGAGGCTACCCAGTACCTGCTACCATCAGCTCAGCCTGCGCCAATCTGCCACTAAGCAGTGTTTTTCCTTTGTTGACACCTGAGCTGCTACTCTGAGCCCCCTAGGAATAGAAAGTGGATCATTAAGTCTAATTGGGGCGGGTTTGTTGCTGCAATTGTCCCAGGAAGCTGAGGCGGAGGCTTAACCAAAAGCAAGCCACAGAGGGGGAGATTTTTCTGGGAAATGGGGCAAACTCTTGCTTCTCTTCCAGAAGCCACTGGCTAAGCTCGAGCAGACTAGCAGAGCCTGTTATCCGGATACCCTTAGGTGGGGGCAGGGAGCAGCAGCTGTAAGCAAGGATTGGTTCCATTGTATGTGGGAAGATCCCTCGGGAGGCTCAGGCCGATCTGGAGCAGAACAGTTGATCAGAGAGAGAGACTGCTTTCTGCCCCTAAGTCTAACATTGCTCCTGTGGGCCCTGGATCTTAGTCTCTGAAAAACGGTTTTCACTGGGATACGTGTTCTGTGAGATTGCCAGGAAGCAGCTATTGCCAGCCCAAAGAGCAGATCAAGCCATGATGCAAATTGGTCTGCCCGTGGCCTCTTCTTGGCTTTCAGAAAGAGAAGGGTTTCACCCTTGGAATCAAAGAGGGAACCTTGTTTGGCAGAATTTCCTGTAGCAAATGGAGTTCTCGGACGCTCCAGAGAAACAGCAGTGCCAAAAAGGTGTCCCACTCTCTCTCTTTCCTGTCCAATTGACATAAATCAGATGGCAAACTGGGAGGACCATCATAGAAAGATTTGCCAGGCAGATTTGCTTACCTCCTCACCTTGGATGAGCCACAGTTGATCCAGAGGCAGGGAACATGTTGCCCAGAGCACGAGGGAGCCAGGTGCCTCTTCTCCCCCACCTTGGAGTGCTCTCGACTGGTTGTCTCCATCTCTACCTGGGCGGAGATGAGGGTTCTCAAGGGGACATTACTTCTGCCAGTGCTGCAGGCAGAGAGCATTCAGACAGACACCAAGGCTCCCTGCAAGCGAGCAAGGTAAGTGAGCAGAGCAGGCATGGGGTCCGGTGTGGAACAGATTGCAGAAAAGTCAGAGGGGTGGTTGTGGGCCTGCCAGTTATCAAGAGGTGGAATATTGAATGTCCAAGCCAGGGAGGCTGAGGCTGAGCCAACAGCAAGCCAGAACCTACACACTCCATGCCGGAAGGAATTCCCAAGGAACCATAAGCCACAGCCTGGGAAGGAATGAGTTGGCCGAGAGGCTGGTCCTCTTTCTTGTTCTTGGACTGCATGTCTGCAGACGAGCCAAAGATGGCTCACATATGGCTTCTGAGCTGCTGCTGGGCCATTTGTAGCCTGGAGCTCTAAGAGGGCAGAGGCTGGTGAAAGAATAAGCTGCTGTGTCTTCACCCGTGGCCTATTTACTCCGGTGTAGGTTTGTGGCTCAAGCAGGAACTAATTCAGGCCAAGGTTTTCACAAAATCTGAGCTGCGGCATTGGGAAGGGTCTGGAAGACCCAGATTCCTGGGCAGGTCTCAGCCTGGTTCCTGAAGTACCCAGAGGGCTGGCTCAGAGAGGTGGGGATGAATTTGGATCTGGAAAAGGACCTGCTCAGTCAACCCAACCAGCTGGGCGTTGGCTGACACAAGGCAAGGGGCAGCTTTCTGTTTTTGATGCCTGCCTGGGCGTCCCTCGCTTCCCTCTGGGGCTGAACCAAACATGCGTTGCTGGGCCAACAACGCGTGTCATTAACCTGCAGCCCTGGGCCTTCGGGCTTGTCATTTTCCTGTCTCCCTGGCAGCCACAAGTCACTTTGGGGCCTGCCGGGCATCCTGGAAATGAGCCCAATGCCATCCTAGACCATGCAGTTTGCTAAATAGATCGCAGGTTAGCTACCTTCTGAGGGGCCATGTCATCTCCAATCCCAGCTTCTGAAAGAACAGTTGCCTTGTGGGGTTGCAGGCTGATGTAAATGATACGGGAAGAGGCCGGAATGGTGAGAGCAGAAACCTGGAGAGTGGGGGAATGCTGGCCTCAATAATGGAAAAAAAATCTTAGAATTGGGGTTGATTGCAAACTGATCCAGCAGTGTGATAGGACTGCAAAAAAATGCAATTCTAAGCCACATTTAGAGAAGTGTTTTTCCAGATCAAAGGATGATTCCAATTTCTTTTGCTCTGGTGAAATTTCATCCCAAATATTAAGTTTTTAAAACATGCATTTTAAAAAACATTCAGAGGCACCAGAACAGGTTCAGAGGAGGGGCCACAAGGAAGACTCAGTAGGACCACTTACAAAGTGAGTTTGAAGGAGCTGGACACGCTGAGTGGCCTTAAGATTGAGTGGCAGGTGATATCGGTTTTTTTCAAGCAGCTGAATGGATGTCAAGCAGAAGGTCCAGCTTGGCTTTCTATCATACAAGAAATTGGAATTTATTTTATCAAATTTATATGGAATGTTTAACTTCAAGCAGGCAGATTTTGACTGAATCGGTGGGGGTGGGGGGGGTGAGCCGATCTACCCTTTGTGTGTTCAGGCAGGAGCTGAACAGCCTTTGTTGGGGGGGCTTTGAGTCGGGCCCTGCCCTGATCAAGGGGTGACTCAGCCTTCAGAAATGACTTGGTCAGCAGCTGCCCAGTTAATGAGCCTCCTGGTGGAAGCCCTTGTCCTGGGTAGAGAACTTTGACTTTGGATCTCTCACCATATATTGAGGTCCCCAAAAGTTCTTAGCAGTAACACTGGAGACACCCCGGGGGGGGGGAGCTTTTTGCAGGGCCTGCTTGAAAAGGAAAGACTGTCAAATAAGGTGGTCTTTCCTTATTTGACACAGACTCTCCCTGTTTCTTATCCCTGCGTGGGACACAAGACTTATTGTAGCCTTACTTAGCAAATGCAGACACAAGTCATTCCCTCCAAATAATAGATATTCATGCTAGTAAAAAATAGTTCAGACAGCAGATAAATGGGAGGGAGGAAGGGTAACTTGAGCAGGAGACCGTATGCCATTTCAGACAAGTGGCTGTCCAGTCTCTTCTTAAAAGCCTCCAGTGATGGAACACCTACAACTTCTGAAGGCAAGCCATTCCTCTGGTTTATTGTTCTCACTGTCAGGAAATTTTTTCCTTAGTTTGAGATTGCTTCTCTCCTTGATTAGTTTCCATCCATTGTTTCTTGTCTTGACTTCTGGTGCTTTAGTAAATAGGTTGACTCCCCTCGTCTTTGTGGCAGCCCTTCAAATATTGGAACATTGCTATCCTGTCTCCCCTAGTCCTTCTTTTCACTAGACTAGACATAAGCCCTTCCAAGAACTGCCCCAAGAGAAGAAGGAACACTCTTTCCTGCAACAGACCTTAGGTGCAGCACCAGAGTGGGAGCACCACTCATCAGGTTTTCCAGGTCAGGGAGACTGATAGCAATAACAAAAGCACTTAGACTTATATACCGCTTCATAGTGCTTTTACAGCCCTCTCTAAGCGGCTTACAGAGTCAGCCTCTTGCCCCCCACAATCTGGGTCCTCATTTTACCCACCTCGGAAGGATGGAAGGCTGAGTCAACCTTGAGCCTGGTGAGATTTGAACTGCAGAAATTGCAGGCAGCCGGCAGTCAGCAGAAGTAGCCTGCAGTACTGCACCCTAACCACTGCGCCATCCTCCCTACAACTTTGAAAAAGCCAGCTCCAGCTTTCCTTGCTGCTGGATGGGTCAGGAATGGAGAGAGAGCTTGGTCAGGTCTGGCCGCCAGCCGCTGATGGGATGGGAGAAGCGAGGCAGCTGAACTACTTGCTCTGGACTGTCCCCAGCTAAGCTGAGGAAATAGTCATAACCAGTAGTGGGTTCTAAAACCCGTTGCTACCGGTTCTAAGAACCGGGCCGAACCGGGAGCAACCCACCGCTGGTCATAACCCAACCACAATGGGGGCTCCTCCTTGACCCTGGTTGTGGGGGTTGCCTTGGCAACCGGTTCCCCACCATAACGTGATGCACAGCTGTGGAGCGCCCAGCGCCTGCGGCTGTGGCAGGACGAGTGGCCAAGCTGCAGGAATCAGGATTCAGCAGCCTGGCTGGGTGGGAACCTTCCCACGGCTTTGCATGGTGTGTGGATCTTGTCTGCTTTTCCTCTGCAGCAAAAGGAAACACAACCTCTGCAGAGACCACAGGGGCCTTCTTCCCCTCCATCTAGAGAAGTGAGTACTGTGCTCCAGGATGATCCACCCCAGCTTCCGGATCCTTTCAGCCCAAGGTAAGAGGGTCCTTGGAGAAGATGACTGGAGGAATAGACAGCCTGGCACCAATCCAGGTTGAAGCATGAAAACTGCCCTTCCACTTTACTTCCATTTTATTCTACTGAATTTCTGCCTCCCAAACACTGAAGTCTTGTCCCAGGGGATCCCAAAATATGCGCCTGGACTTTGAAAGAGAGGGCTCATGAACTGGGGTCTTGTAGATTCCTCTCCAAAGAACTGGAAATGATGTTCTCTGGTTCTCCTACCCTCCCACCACTGAAAGCCCACCTTCTCTGTTTGTCTGCAGGCCTCCTTCTCCTCTGCAGTCTTTCCTACTTTGGCACCCGAGGTCCTTATGCAGAGGCAGGTGAGAACCCAAGGAAAGGGCCAGGCAGGCCTCAATGGACAGGGGGGAGGGGGACCACTAGGCCTCTCTACCACTATTTCCCTTGCCTCTCCGAAATACCCAACCTTGCTCCTGTTCTACCCCACAAGACCCTCACTGGTCCAGCTGCTTCTCTCTCTTTCTCTCACTTTTTCCAGAGCCAGATGCCATCTCTGGAGCAGCCATTTTCTCCAACCATTCCCTGAACGGGACAGGTGTGATACCTGTAAGGAAACTGGGCTACTGAGCAGAAGAGGGGAGCTTTTTTTCCTTAGCTGGACAGAGAAATGGGGGCCCTTTGAGGAAGGGGGAGGTTGGGCTGGGTGGAGGCAGCAGGGAAGAGCTGTGGGGAGGCATAGCTGGCCCCCAGAGTGTTGGCACAAGAAGGGCTTTGGCCTGGTCACTGTGTACCTCCAGCTCCCTCTCTTTTCTGGTAGCTCACTTGCCAGAGTTTCCAGTGTTCGGGAGAGAGGTGCTACCAGGAGGAGGCCTATGGCAACAATTCCCAGCTCTGCCACAATGCTTCACACTGCGAGGTAAGGGTTCTGGGGATGCCTAATTGGGGGGGGGATGACAAGGGGTGCTCCTTCTTCAGCCCTAGCAGAGATTCCTGAAATGCCAGCCCTGCTCATGCTCTCTGGCTTTCGCAGCTCTATCGTCTCAACAGCACCAGCTACACAGCCCGATGCAGTAGTGATTGTGGAAGTGCCAATGCCACGGAGATGTGCCTCCACAGCGGAGGGCTGGGCCTGGAGCTCTGCATTATGGAATGTTGCAACTCGCCCGACTGCCTGCAGCTCAATGCCACGGCATACGGTAAGCTCCTCTTTGGGTGGCTTTGCTCAGTGATGGGACAGCCCACCAGGGGCTTTCTGCTACTGCCAGTGGTCTGGCTTGATGGAACTGTTGGCAAGAGGCATTCTTGGTATGGCTTTCCCTGGCTCTTTTCCCTGGCTGTGCTGGCTTAACAAGGGTTTAGCCTAGAATTAAGAACTGTCTCTTTAAGACATAGCATTCTGGGGAATGTAGTCCATGCCATGTAGTCCATGCCATGTGATCATAACTGTGTACTCTTATTGGTCATTGAAGTATGCCTGGGGGCGGGAGTAATTGAAGTACGCTGTCCCAAAGGAAGTCATTCCAAGCACTCTACCGGGAAAAGATGTAGCAAGGAGGAGATGGGGAAGCATTAATCCTTTTTTACAATATTCGTGATGGTTCCAGATTATGACTGTAGATTCAGAAGAACTTCTACATAACCGTGAGTGATGTCAGAGGATGCCTGAAGAATAAAATATAATCTGATTGAATGTACCATTGCGTCTGTGTTAAACTGCCTGATGATAGCATAACCAATCTACGCTTGATTCAGAACACTGGCTCTCTCTCTCTGATCTCCTTGGAACAGGAGCTGCCTGCCCAGTAGTTTCAGTGCTTGTGTTGAGGGCCACTCTGGAGAGCTTCCTGGGGGACCAAGGAGTCAAAGTTTTCTTCTCTCTTCCAGGTGACAGGTCACCCACCACCACCCCAGTTCCTACCACCACCACCACCACCACCACCACCACTGCACCACCCCGCAATGTAAGTGTTCTGTGGGATGTCCTCTTTGCAAACTCATTAGAGTCGGATCGGCTGCCACGTGGGAACCTCTTCTGGCCCCTCAAATGTTTGCGGTTCTAGAGGAAGACACCCCCCCCTCCCGCTGCATGGCTGAGCTTAGCTTTTCTTCCTGCCTTTCTAGGGAAAGGTTTGCTCCAGCTTCACCTGCCATGGAGAAGGCTGCTTCAAAAGTCAGAAGTCCTCAACCAGCTGCACTGTGGGCCACGACTTCTGCGAGGTATGATGTCTGCCAGGACCTTTGAAAGACAAGCTTTGCTCCGTCTGCTGCCACTTTCTATGGATAGATGCCAGCACAGTGAAGGTCACCTTCTCTTGCAACCCCCCGCCCAAAAGTTGATGGCAGAACAATGTCTCTGGTTGATACCCTCCAAAGGTGCTGCTGCTCCTTAGATATACTAGGTAGTGGGCTTTTTGTTGACTATAAAAAGTTACTGTTGTCTTGGAATTTCCTGGTTAATTAGACTTTTAACCACCACAGACTTTCAGCATTTATGATTTAATTGTTAAATTAGCTGATTTCTTACTCAGCAGGTGAGGGAGGGTGCAGCTTCAGACCACTGCATCTTCTGTCAGCTCACCTTCTGGATTCATGCAGCCAGAAACACAAAAGCCAGAATCTCCTTTTCTAAAAAGAAGATCCAGCCCTTGAGCCCCCCACAGTATTGCAGCTCTTCTCCCAACTGTCTTTTAAAGGGAACAGGCTCTCCCACCCATTGCCTGGCTTCCTGGAGAGGAAGCATTCCCCGTGGTGTCTGCTCCTGCCTCACTCACCAACTGCAACTTCTCTCTCTCCTTCCAGATGAAAAAAACAGGCTTCCATTTTGTGGCAGGCTGTAGCCAAAGTTGCAAAACCAAGGGCCACCCGTGCTCCCACAAATCTACTGCTGCGTGCTACCAAGAGTGCTGCCAGGCTATGCCCAAAACCAGCTGCCTGAAGCTGGACGGGAAAGTGCACTTCAACAGGGCGAGCGGCCTGGCTTCGGCTTCTCTGTTCCAGCTCCTGGCCTGGGCTGCCCTGCTCAGTCTCAGCTGCTCCATATCCCTCTTGGCTGGGACCAACTGATCCACTGCTCGGTGCCTTCAGCCCTGAGATCAGCTGGGCAGGAGGGAACTCCCTCCCCATCCTCACCCAAGTTGCTTCCCTTCTGTTCTCCTCGGCTCCTTTTTCCCAGGAAAGCAAGAGGCATTCAGGAAAATGTTTCTCTTCTTTCTATACTGCTAGTGCTCAGGTTATTCTGTTTTCACCCCAAATATCAGCTGTGTGTGTACAACGGAGGCTCAGCAGATTCGTGTAAAATTCTTCAGCCAGGCTGTAGGGACTCTGGCATGGGCTGACTCTGAATGGCCCATATCCTTGGAGCTGGAATGAAGGATTGTCTTGGGTCTGCAGGAAACCCTCTTCCAGGACAAGCTATTGCTGCTACCACTAGGAAATGTTTTTCCTTGGGATGACTGTGCTGAGCCCCTCCAGGTTGTCCTTCTGACTCCCTTGATGGGAACACTTAGATTCAGGCCCAACAGCAGAAGGGACACTAAGCAAGGGAAAGAAAAGGAAATCTAGCTCACTCTAGTTTACGCCTGTGTCTCTTTCACTCATCCTCTTTCTTCACAGCTTTGCTTCTCACTGCTTCCTTTATTCCTGTTAATTCTTTACCACTTATTTCCTTGTTCTTCTGCAGGACATCACCAACCTTTCCCAGCCTTCCCTTCCCTCACAATTCAGCCTTTAGTCATAACACTTCCCACACATGGCCATTCTTGCTACATCCACTCCATATTCTCACAAGACATTCCATAATTCAAGCTTCTCTACTTTATCATGCCTTCTCTAAATAAAGCAACATACAAATAACTTGCTTTGTCACTCATACATTTTTCAATGACCTGCTGAACAGCAAAACTGTGATTTGCACTCCCTGCCTGCTTCTTATGCACTTACAATCCGAATCGTGTCACATGCTTTCCCAGGTTTGCTTAACAAGTTAATGCCCGTGTAGGTTTTCCATTCCCTCTGGTTCTACTCCTCTTTGTATGGGGAAGTGACAATGGCATGCTGCAGACTGCCAGGCAGAGAAACAGTCTTCACACACATCACACAATTCCCACAGCTACTTTCCCAGGGATAAAATCTATCAGTTACACCAAATATCCCTGTAGCTGTGCCATTTGTCAACATTCTCACAGCATGTGTGGTTTGCTTTTTACCTTCTGTTTTGAGCACTGTTTATCTCAATTCCATATTTTGACATACAGTATCGCTATTGTTGGACTACTCCTAAGAGCAATTTCCTCACTCCACTTTCATCCCCAATCGTTTCACCCCTTCCATATTTAATTCCATTCACTCTGTTGGAGGCTTCTTCTTTGGCTGTCTTCACTCATGTCCCAAATAATGTTTTACTTTCCGCAAAAATTGCACTGCATTTTCTCTGTCTCTTTTAATCCGAGCAATCCCTTGCTGCCCTCTATTTTTTATGCTTTATATAGCCTTCCCTCCATCTCATTTTCCCGCAACTGTTAATTCTGTTATTTGCATTTTTCCTCCTCGGGAGCCAATTTCATTCTGACGTTCCGCCGAGCGTTCTTTTTGTATTTGCCAGGAGCTGCTGCGACTTTCTGCAAGATTATACTTCGCACTCTTCCCCGTCGAGCCCCTCCCCTTTTCTTAGCTCCCCTTTCCAACGTGTTTCGTAGCGCTTTGGCAGGACGTCTCGCTGATCCTCCTCCTCCCACCGAAGGAAGCGGCGTTTTCCAGGCAGGAGAGCCTCTCCCCCCGCCCTCGCCCTCGCCTGCGTAATACTCCGGCCAGGTTACTCCGCGGCCGCACCGCTAGAGCGGGGTAGCATAAGGGGAACGGGGTGGGGGTAGATGCTACCCCTCCTCCCTGGACAGGCTCTTCCCGTTGCTTGATGTTCAACGTGCGCTGCTTCCTTTATTCCCCTGTGCAAATAAAGTTTCCGACACCCTGCAACGATTCGGGAGTGTGATTCGCCTGGGAATCGGGGGTGAGGAGGGGAGGGAGCCGCCGCGCAGTTAGCCTCGTGGGGGCTCCGCTCGCCGACTCCGCAGCAGATACAGGACGGCCGGAGAGGGGCAAGAAAGGGAGCCTCCCCGGAGAGACTGGAGCGCCGGGACCATTCCCCGCACGGACGCGTGGAGAGGTCCCGAGAGCAAATTGCTTTTGGCCGGAGTACCGCGCCATCGGGGCCCGGATGGGAGCACTCTCCTTCGAGCGAGGAGCCCCGGGCATCCGGGCGCCGCCGAGTCATTCCTCCGTCCGGCACGCAGCCCTCGCGGTCCCCGCCCGCTCTGCTCCCCCACCCCGGCGCAGGACCCGCCAGCCCCCAATGCTTTCGTCAGCCTCTCCCCCCCCCAGGCCACCGCCCGGCGCCTCCCTCCGCCCTTGCTGTCCGGAGACGCCGCCGCAGCTTGGCCAGAGGCTTGGCGGTCTTGGTGCCCCCGGCGCCCCGCATGGACCAGTCGGGGGTGGTCCAGGAGGCGCTGCCCGCCGGGCAGACGTGCCTCGCCGTATCCTTGGCCGAGAGAGGCGCCGGCGGGCTGGAGCCGATGCTGCGTTGCCCGGTGGGACCGGGCAGGGCGCGGCGGCTGCGGGCGGAGCCTGCGCGGCTGATGTGGCGGGTGGGTGAGCGGCTCCTCCGAAGTCTCCCTTGACTGTGCGCCGCAGGCCGTGCAAGGCACCCTGGTGGTGGGGCAGGCGAGCTTGGAGAGCCGGCTGCTGGGCCTGGTGGAGAGCGGCGGGAGATGCCTGTGAGTGCCCGCCGCCGCGAAGGCCGGGGGAAGGGAACCCGAGCCGAGCCGAGCCGAGCCGAGCCGAGCCGGAGGTCTTCCCGGCATCAGCCAGCCGGAGACGCTCAGGAGGGGGCGGTGAATTGACCGGGGTGGTCTGGGGTGATGCGGCTGTTTAGAAAGGCAGCCCCGGCTCGCCAGAGGAGCCTTGCTCGCTTGCCCGGCCGCCGCTTCGGTTCTCCATCAGCTTCGCGCCCAGCGATGGTCCCAGCCTTGGAGGGAGGGAAGCGATTCCCGCAGGCTGCTCCTCGGTCATTTGGGCCTTGGCTTGACGGGGCCTTTGACTCTGCCCAGGAGGGTAGAGGTGGCGGCTGCCAGGCTCTGGGAGAGCCGGGCCTGCCTTGGGGCCGAGGGCGACGGGGGCCCGCGGATATGACGGGGCTCTCCTTGCTGTGCCCGCAGGATCTGCCTCTACACCCACCGCCGCATGGCCATTGCCGCCGAGGACCTGTGTCTGGAGCGGGTGCTGCCCCTGAAGGAGGGCTTTGCGGTGGAAGAAGGTAGGGCACTTGGATGCCTGCTGCTTCCCTCTCTCCTGGATTTTGCCCGTTTGGTCTCCAGGCCTGAAGAGGAGACGAACATGAATCCATCCTCCCCGGAACTGGGTCCACAGAACAGCCTTAGCGCTTCCCAAATTAATCCAGATTCTGGGCTTGCGGAATACATTAAACCATAAACTAACCAGAGCAGCATGCCAAGCCTGCTAAAACCAAAGAGACCAAGGTTAGCGATCCGGAAAAAGCTGCTGCTACAGTTTTCACTGGCTTAGTTAGGCACATCATACATATCCAGATAGCTGGTTCTGCACAGACCAAGGGCAACATCAGCATTTCCACACAGGTGTGACTCTTATTCACCAGTGATCTGCTGGGAGGGGGGGGTGGCACACTTGTGGCACTTCCACTAATGCAGCCAGTTCAGACTAACTGTTCTCTCTCTTCTGGCAGTGGTTATGGAGACGGAGCTGCCCACTCTAGGTAAGCAGACTGCCTCCTGCTGTAACCTCTGCAAACAAAAACCCTTTTTCTTTTTCTGGAAATCCCTTTGCATCTCCCTCTCTTGCCAGAAGGGCATTACTGTCACAGTTGTGCACCAGAATAAAACCTGGCCCCTGACATCTAAATTCGGCATCCAGGAAAACCAGCCTCTATAGCCGTGATGGCGAAGCTATGGCACAGGTGGCACATGGAGCCATATCTGCAGGCACGCGAGCTGTTGCCGTTGCCGTAGCTCAGCTCCAGCGCGCATGTGCACGCCGGCCAGCTGATTTTGGGCTGGCCCCACCCATGCCGCCCCTCCCCTCCCACGCCACCCCTCCCTCCCAGGAGTCTCCACGTGGCCCGTTTTGGATGCCAGGTAAGTACAGGGCTCGTGCGGAGGCTCTGGGAGGGCGTTTTCGGCCTCTGGAGGGCCTCGGGGGGGGGCAGGGGATGCCGTTTTTGCCCTCCCCAGGCTCCAGGAAAACCTCTGGAGCCTGGGGAGGGCGAAAAACAGGGCTACCGGAAGTCTGGAAACGGGCCGGAGGCTTCAGGGAGGCCTGCTAGGCCCAAAACGGGGCGCGGGGGGGTTGTGCATGCATGCGCGGGGGAGCGCAGGGGGGTCGTGCGTGCATGCGCAGGGCAGCGGGGGAGGTTTGCGCACGCATGCATGGGGTGGGACGCGGGGGGGCATTGAATTATGGGTGTGGACGCGCGCTATCGCGCACGTGCGCTTTCGGCACCCGAGGAAAAACGGTTCACCATCACTGCTCTATAGCCTGTCATGCAACCAATGTGCAAGAAGACTATTCCCAAGCGGAAAAATCCGGTTCCACGAATCAGGTTAAATGAATTTTGTCTCACTGCAGTTGTTAAGTTAGTAACATGATTGTCCCAAAGGTGCTTTTTCAAGAGGCAACTGGACTTTCTTGTTTTTCTTTGAAGATGTTGAATGAGAAGCGAAAGGTCTTCAAAGAAAACCAAGGAAGTCCAGGCTTCATGAAAAAGCACCTTTGGGACAACCATGACCGGGATGACGGAGAATCTCCATAGACATTTATTAACATGATTGTTAAGTGAATCTGGCTTTCCCGTTGACTTTACTTGTTAGAAGGTTGCAAAAAGTGATCACATGACCCTGGAACACTGCAACTGTCAAAAATACATGCCAGTTTCCAAGCATCTGAATTTTGATCACATGACCACAGAGACGCTGCAACGGTCATAAATGTGAAAAATGGTCATGTCACTTTTTTCAGCGGTGTTGTAACTTCAAACAGTCCCCAAATGAACAGTTGTATGTTGAGGATTACCTGTATTTCCTGGAGTATACAGAGTCAAAGTGTTATGTTCTAACTGTTTCAACTGTGTTGCATGGTTCCAACCAGGTCCAGCGTTTGAGCGGGAAAAAGCTCAAACGCTATTGGCTGGTCTGTCTGACAGCTCCCTATAAAAGGGCAAGCTGTCAGACTGCTCTTTGCTGGTTGCTTACACAAGAGCTGAAATAAAGAGCTGCTTTGGAAGTCTGTCTCCTGTCATCTCTACCCACTATCTAACAGTGGCGACGAAGGCTTGGGCCAGGAGAACTGTGACTAGCTTCTTCAGCACTTTCAACCAGCCAGGCAGACATCTTTATTGGCTGGTCTGTCTGACAGCTCCCTATAAAAGGGCAAGCTGTCAGACTGCTCTTTGCTGGTTGCTTACACAAGAGCTGAAATAAAGAGCTGCTTTGGAAGTCTGTCTCCTGTCATCTCTACCCACTATCTAACAGTGGCGACGAAGGCTTGGGCCAGGAGAACTGTGACTAGCTTCTTCAGCACTTTCAACCAGCCAGGCAGACATCTT
>QLTV01004134.1:483774-511257 GCA_003457575.1 Thermophis baileyi
TATTCCACATTCATCCTTTTATGTTTAAACAATGCTATTCTATCTTAATGCTTCTTTACCGCTTTCTCCAAAAATATATTTAAGCATCAATTTCATGTCTTACAATATGTTTATTGACCCCTATAAGATCACCAATATTTTACTATTTTAAATATTACTCATATTTCACCAAATTTATATCTGTTTTCTGTAATCACCAATAAAACCATTTATTAATAAAAAATCGGTCCCAAAGTTTGTTTCTAAATCCCCTGAATTTGTAATCCTTAAAGCTATCAATTCCAATATGTTTTGCTTACTATTAATCATAATGATACATTTAAATATGCCTAATCACAGTCTTCCTTTAATATCCTCCCAGTATTACAAAATATTATATCTCTATCCATCATCTCTCAGCCTTTTTTGAATTTCATCATTTATTGACTTTTTGGTAATTCTTTTATATTTCTCTCTTGGTATCCTATATTTCTTTCTAGCATTTTTACATAATCTGAATGTTCCCTCTACCTTACCCATCTCCTTCTGCTGCATCGTTTGGATGCCCATCCATAACCTTTTCATTATTTTTGGGAAGGCTTCCTTTTTTTTCTCTGTGCTATTGTAAGCTCTTACGGAGTTAACTATTGAATTCTTCATCTTTATTTTTATTATCTTTTCATTATTTTTGTTTTCCTGTAGCTTATTTTTGTTTGTCTCCTCCGGAGTTAACTATTGGATTATTAATCTTTATTTTTATTATCTTTTCATTATTTTTGTTTTCTTGTAGCTTATTTTGGTTTGTCTCCTCCACCACT
Organism: Thermophis baileyi; assembly: GCA_003457575.1. Taxonomy (NCBI): domain Eukaryota; kingdom Metazoa; phylum Chordata; class Lepidosauria; order Squamata; family Dipsadidae; genus Thermophis; species Thermophis baileyi. Next base: position 484,572 of record QLTV01004134.1, read on the forward strand.
CCTTCTGATTTCTCATCTATCTTCTGAATATTTTGTTCATCTTTTCCCACCATTTGTTGAGGATCTTCTACACTCACTTCTTTATCTTTGGACAGTCCCATCATCTCCTTATGATTCTTTGTCACACTTTCATAAAAACTTTTAGCCATCATTAACATTTCTTCATAGAACTTTATTGTCTCCTGCTGAGTCATTTTGTACCAAATTAATATATTAAAAATTACTCAATATATCTCTAATATTCCAGTGTCCCAATCAATATCTAAAAACTCCAAAAAAAGTCAATTATTAATAAAATTTATCAATCCTAGAATTATTCCTCCAAATTCCCTAGCTTTCTAGTCCTTAAAAGCTATAAATATATACTTTACAGTCTTTATAGTTTCCAATATACACCTTCCCAATTGTCCAAATTTAGAGTCTTAATTGTTTTTTCTTCTTTTTCTCTCCCCCCCCCCTTTCTCCCCCCTTTCTATTGCTTTTCTTCATTTACCTCGTAGGATGATCTATCAAATGATGTTAGTGAATCAAATCCAGCTTGGCCCACCAGGTTTCCTCAAATCTTTCAAATCCACCTTTCAATAAACGGTTCAATAAAGTTTTGGTATTTATAGTTCAGTTGCTTTAAAAATCTTCAAACAGCTCAGTAGATATTTCCAAGCCACCAAATCGCCTATTAAGATAAAGTCAAGGTCAAATAGCCTTCCAGGTCAGCGGTTCTCAACCTGTGGGTCGCGACCCCTTTGGGGGTCGAACGACCATTTCACAGGGGTCGCCGCGCGCGTTAGCCCGCCATCTTGCTGCCACCGTCACTGCAGGGGTGAAAAGGTCCCGGTTCGGCCGTGCTGCGGGTCGCCGGACAGCTGGTAGCCCGGACGCCGCCATTTGAGTTCTATCCTCTGCGCATGCGCAGAATGCTTTGCGCATGCGCAGAGGGTAAAAGAACCCAAATGGCGGCGTCTGGGTGAAGTCTCCTGCTTCCACGCTATCGGCTGTCCGGCGAGCTGCAGGCAAGCCCGAACCCGGAGCATTTCGCCGCTGGCGGCGGCGGCGGGGGGATCGCAGGGGGGTCGCGGCATTAGAAAGGTTGAGAACCACTGTTCCAGGTGTTGTTTGCTTTCTCTCATCACTTTCAGTCAAATTTCCCACATTGCGGTAATCTTCTTCCTCCAGTAGATGGCTCCCCTGCTCCCAATTCCAGCATTCAACAGTGTAAAAGTCAAAACAGCTGACTGTCAGCCATTCAAGGGGGGTTGAAGATAGAGTTTAGAAAAGCAATTTCTCCCAATAATCAGTTTTCACAATGTTGTTTGACTTTTTTCAGGCTTTCTGTGTTTTAAAACAGCCTTTAAATATTTCTTTTGCGTCTCTTTAATCTTTAGTCTTTCTCTTTAATTTTTAGTCTTTAATCCTTCTCCATAAATCCAATCGCCGCCCTCTTACTATTTGGAGATTGTTTTTAAAATTTTTAACTTGGGTTAAATCTTTGGGGTAAAAGTTGGAAGTTATCTCACCCAGTCTCACTGCTCTGTCCACGCACCACTCCAGCACAAGATCTTAGTGTCCCAGTTGTCCCAGCTTGTGACAGACCAAGATGTCCATCGTCCCTGCTGCCATTCAGGAGAGCTGACTTCGGATCAACAAGGAAATTGCAGTTTCCTCGTGATTGACAAAGTGCCTCTTCTTTCTTCACCACCCCTCCAGGGTGGCTTGACACTGTAGGGTCTCCTGGCAAACAGTTGCTGGCTGCAAATCACGGAGCCTGGCGGAGCTCCACTATTTTCCAGCCATTCCTGCCACGACGTCAACTGGAAGTCTCTTCTTAATCGTTGATTGAGCCGATTGGGTACCTCTTTCCCAGAAGAATGTTTTACCAGCCATTTTTGCCCCAAAGCATAAATCTCTGATAAGAAGAATTTAAATTTAAAACTGAATTTAAATTTTCTACCCAGTAAGACGCAGATATGTCCAGCCATTTTCAATGGCTGACAGATAAAAACAGATCATGCCAGACAAACATTATTGCTTTCTTTGATAAAATGACTAGATTAGCCTATAATGCATATAGTAGATTTCACTAAGGCATTCAACAAAGTAGACCACTATCTTCTTGATAAGATAGAACAATATGGGATAGACTGTACCATCACTAGATGGATTCACAATTGGTTGACCAACCATTACTCAGTGTGTAGTCCTTAATGAGATGACATCTACACGGAGGGAAGCATGTAGTGGGGTATCTCAAGGTTCTGTATTGGGGGCACTGCTCGCCATCATCTTCATAAATAACCTAGATGAGGGGATTGAAAATCCTCAAATTTGTAGACAACACAAAGCTGGGGGGAATTGCTAACACTTTGGAAGATAGAATCAAGATTCAGAAGATTTGAGTACTGGGACCTAGCCAGCAAGATGCAGTTCATTTATGAGAACTGTGAGAGGGATGTAGATGTAGATGGGGATTGTGATTTGTTTACAAAATAACCGGTATGGGGGAGCTGTCCAAAAAGCCAGTGCAAGACTGCATCAACAGAGAGATAGCATCAAGAGTACGTCAAGTGATAGTACCACTTTATACTGCACTAGTGAGGCCACACTTGGAATACTTAGTTCAGTTCTGGTCACAATACAAAAAAGACGTTGAGAGCCCAGAAAGTGCAGAGAAGAGCGACAAAGCTGATAAAGGATCTGGGGGCTAAATTGTATGATGAATGATTAAGGGAACTAGATATGTCTAGTCTAACGAAGAGAAGGATTAGGGATAACATGATACCTGTCTTCCAATACTTGAAGGGCAGTCACACAGAAGAGGGGTTTGACTTATTTTCCAAAGCACCTGAGGGCAGGACAGGCATTTGTCTCGGGTGGTATAAGGTCTCCTGTCTTGGACAGGGGTTGGACTAGAAGACCTCCAAGGTCCCTTCCAACCCTATGATTCTGTGATTCAGTGCTGGGAAAGTAACTAAAATCCTATTTAGTCCTAAGCGGTGCCTTCCTTTAGAGGGGCTTTGCAGCTGAGTCCCCAGGAGCGGTTTCTGTGGCTTGAATTTGGGGGACAGGGAGGTCTGCAGCCTGAGCAGTATCCCCCCCCCAAACCCTCCCCTTCAGTGAGGTTGCAGCACTCTCTGCCCATTCCTTCTATTAGCAAAAAACAATAGTTTGAGTTGGACAGCCTTGTTAATAAATAATTTTTAATTTTTAAAAAATGCTTTTGTATGATAACTATATACAATGGTTGTGAGTTGCACAGAGTTGTGGTTCTAAGATGGGTGGCCATACAAACCCTTTAAATTAATTAATTAACAGATCATTGAAGCATCATGGGGTGGATGGGTTGTGATTTGTTTACAAATTGACTCTTTCTGTGATCCAGAAACTGCAAGTCTCAGGACTTCCAAAATGGCCACTTCCAAAATGTCCTCAGACTACCCACAACGAAAGTTGTTGGGGGGAGAAAGGGGAAAGTAACACCAGGACAAGCAAGGATAACTTTAAGGCTGCCTCAGATAAGGGTTGGGGGAGAGGAAGAAAACCACATTCCAGAAGGTACTGCTAGAAGAAGAGGTTGCTGGTGCAGGCCTGCCAGGGATGAAGTGCCAGGGGGAAATGTTGGTGGAGTTACACTGAGCTGCTAGGCAGATGCTGCTTCTGCTTTTCTTGCAGCGAGCAATATTGTGCCTTTGCCTGGTGTGACCGAATTCTTTTCAAAGGGGAGACCATCTCTCAGCTGGACTATCGAAACCACCTGTCCTTGAGGAACAGTGACCACAAGCCAGTCAGTGCTGTGTTTGACATTGCGGTATGTTGATGTAGGCTCAGCTCAGGACCTCCCATCTTCCTGGGCCCTTGTTGGCATCTTCTGTTCCTCACATTCCTCAGTTTTGCAGGCTGGCATAGCCATTCAGTCTGGTCACCAAGGCTTCAGAGTCTTCTGCCCACTTACATGCATTCAAAGTTGCTGCTTTGCTTTTCTGCATGACATTTTGGTAACCTTGGTAACCCCAAGGAACCCAGTCTCTTGTTGCATTTAACAAAATGAGAGCACCATCCTCTTCAAGAAGGACCCTTGACAGCAATGGAGTTTTGGTAAACAAGGGCATAAGATTGTCATTAACTCACTTTTGTTCATTCAGTAGATTCCGGGCTATAAAATGCAGCAAATATACACTATAATAAAATATCAAGGTATGCAACAAATTAGCCATAACATGAGACTGCAACTCAGAATCCTGAGCAAAATAAAACAGTTATTATGCTTGAAGAACAAAATATCTTGACCAAGCTAAGGTGGGACTCTGAAATGGAAGTAGAGAAAGTGCCAGGCACCCTTCCACTCCCCATCACCACTGAAAATCCTCTTCTCTGCCTTGCATAGAAGAAGAGCTATAAGAGAACATTTTTGATCAGGGGCAGGTTGGCTCTATTCTATTCCCTTGAGATGGATGTAGTGACCACCTCTGTGGCCTGGTTCTTGTGGCTTAGCTTCTATGGAAGGTGATTGTGGTAGAATCTGAAGCTGAAGTGAGTGGAGGAGTTAAGAGACCTGCTAATCTGGAATAGTTTAGGAGGAGGAAGCAGCGCAAAGCAGACCCTCCCTAAACCTTGTTGTGCTTATCTAGTAGCACTTAGCAGTAGTACTTATTATATACCTCTTCATAGTGCTTTACAGCCTTCTCTAAGTCAGCCTATTGCCCCCAACAATCTGGGACCTCATTTTACTGACCTCAGGAGGATGGAAGGCTGAGTCAACCTTGAGCCAGTCAGGATAGAATTCTTGGCAGTGGGCAGTGTTAGCCTGCAATACTGCATTCCAACCACTGTGCCACCACTAGCATTTTCTCTAGTGAGGGCATTAGGCTGCCAAGAATCCAGTTAATAGGCAAGTAACCATAAATACACCATTCTGACCAGCTGCCCATGTCATCTTGGTTCCTTGTGCTGGACAGCAATGCTGATAATTTTGTTGGTACTGATTGTGACTACATACTGTATGTCCTTTCTAGGTGAAAGTGGTGGATGAACAGCTCTACCGCAAAGTCTTTGAGGAAACCGTGAGCTCCATGGACAAGAGAGAGAATGCCAGCATCCCATCAGTCACTCTCTCCAAGAGGGAGGTAAAACAGTGCTACCCAAACAGAGAGGGAGCTTAGCACAGGAGCTGAATTCAGGCAGGAGTGGTCCCTCAAGAGACCATTGGATCAAGACAATCTTGCCTAGCTGTGGAACTGGGAACTTGGTCTGCTATGCTGGTTCAGAGAACAGTAAGGTCTAGTCATCTGCCCAAAACATTCTTAAAGAATAATAAATAAATAAATAATTTAGAATTGATTTTCTACTGGCTGGAGATATTCAGAAATGAGGGGGGCTGTCCAATATTGATACTTAACCTGACCTAAACAATACCACCATCAGATGACAAATCAGAATAGAAACTACAGGGGTTAGAAATGATAGAAAATATTTGTAGCTCGGGTGGTACATGTTGGTAGCAGTTTGTTCTCCGGGCTTCCTGTTTAGCTTCAGGTTGTCTTAGCTTCATGTCAGGTCTGCCTCCCTTCAAATCCTAAGAAAGAAAACCCTCCATTGATTTAGGGAAGAGGTACTTTTAATAAGAATGAACTGATCGCAGCAAAAGCAAGGCAAGATCTGGGAAAAATCTGCGTGAAAGTTACACATTGAAAGTCACCCCAAATTCCTCCCCCCAGGGTCCAGCACAGAAAGACCAATCAGCGTCCAATATGATGTTATGGGAAAAACTCTGCAAGTGTTGTGTGCCTCCGGAGTCCCAGGATGGTTGGCCTTGGAAAAGTCCAAACAACTCCACGCAGCAGCACCACAGTTCATGAGTGCAAACCTCCCTTCCAATTCTCACAGGAACACTTCACACCACCTTTCTTTTCCACCCCAAATGCTAACCCCCACCCCCATTTCTATGGCAGCCGAGAGCAAGCAAGCTGCAAACCGCATGCTGGAGATCCAGCTGACACGAACGTTTCATCACCAGGCTAGGTAACATCCTTGGTGGGACTTCAGTTGACGTTTCAACCAAAATTCCTCTGAGGATGTCACCTGGTGATGAAACGATCAGAAGCTAAACAAGAAGCTGTAGGGGTTGCCTGGAGAAAATAAGATTTACACCAGTATCATTTCGGCAGTTCAAGAATGGATGAATAGCAGCTGAACTGAATTCTGGGTCTTTATTCTATTGTTCTGCATCTCCAGTTCTTTTTCAGGGATGTGAAGTTCATGCAGTTACAGGTGGACTTCTTCATCATCCGCAATGGGCCAATCCCTTGCCAGTTTGAGTTCATCTGCAAGCCACATGAAAGCAGCTATTGCAAGCCATGGTTAACAGCAAAACCCAGCAAGGGCTTCTTGTTATCAGGTGACTTGATGGTTGTGGTATGTGCGTGTACCTGCATGTTCTGCTCCGGTTTATGTTTGTGCTAGAAAGAAACAGTCCATGGGTTGCTGTTTGGGTTTGAGAACGTGCAATTCATTCTCTGCAACCTGTCTTTTCCCCTGAAAAGGTGGTTGTATGAGCATCAGACTTGAATAACTTTGATTGTTTGAACTTGTAGCAGTTTGATTTCTGGTCTATATTTCTGACCTTAGGTAGTGTTTTTGTGCACTCCATTGCTTTTGTTAGACCTCTGATATTTTTAATCCCAACCAGATAATCAATAGGATCTGTTGATTATATTTTGTGTCTGGAATATTTCAATTTGCTATTTCTATGGTTACAGCCAGACTTTGCTAAAATGTTGATCTTTGATCATCTGATCTTTCTTTGTAAATCTCCAACAACTCTTTCCACCTGCGCATGAGATCTGTGTGAAGTTTTCAGTCTTGGTGTTCTTAGTTTACATCTTTCTTCTCTCTTGAGATGCTGAGGTAACTGTTGAGTTGGAAGTGTTTGTGAATAAATCAACAGCAACCCATTTAAACTCTGGAGAAGACCAATTGGAAGATGTCTTAGTTTTACACCTTGACCGGGGCAAGGATTACTTTTTATCTGTGACAGGAAATTATCGCCCCAGCTGCTTTGGGACCCCCATACATGCTCTCATTCACATGAGACAACCCATCCAAGATATATTGCCAGAAACCATCAGAAAGCTGGTGAGATCTTACTGTCATGGTACTGCCCTTCTACCCTGTGATACCCCCATTTGCGCAAGAACACAGGCTCTTATAGCGCCTGTTGTTGTTTTTATCCAGACACTGATGCCATTGCGGTCAGGAGAAGATTTCTTCTGGGATGAGAAGCCCTTGGACTTACCCAAGGAATTGTGGATGATGGTGGACCATCTGTACCATAATGCTTGCCAAAAGGTGAATATCCACCTGAGTCTACGCATCCTAATCGTGATAGAAGTATCCTGTTTCAGTAGGCAGGTATTTAATTCTGAAGTCAAGGATAGAAAAACAGTCTTGGGAATGTTTCTGTAGATTATTTGACTCACAAATAATCTGTTGTTATTTGTGTTATCTCTGTAATCTCTATTCCTTACAGATAGTACTCGTTTACTGACCACAGTTGTGACTGGCAGCTCAGTCATTAAGCAAAGCATTCACTAAGTGAACTGTGCTTATGAACTTACTTCATCTTTCCTTTGCTTTACAGACCTGTGAAGGTTGTAAATGCAAGGATTGGTCACAAACAGAGGTGGTATTCAGCTGGTTCAGACCGGTTCGGCACTATGTCGACATACCCCGGCGCTATGTCGTTCTATTTAGGCTCATTTTGAAGCCGCGTGTATGCGTGCAAGGCGCACACGTGAGCACAGCGCATGCGCGGAAGGCCGTGCGCATGCGTGGACGCGCGCGCGCTCACATTTGCGAACCGGTAGGGAAAGTAAGTGAATACCACCTCTGGTCACAAAGTTATTTTTTTTATCACTGTCATATCTGTGAAAGGTTGCTAAACGAGGCAGTTGTAAATGAGGACTACCTGTATGACAGTTTCATGTACAAAAAAAGCCTGGCTATGGGATGATGGGAGCAGATGTGTGTGTATGGATGCAAATAAGAGGAATGTGCTTTCAGAAGACCTGACAAAAGGCAACTCTTTGCATGTAACTTCCATCTTCCTTTGGTTCTGCTACCACTGCTGCCCCTCGCCTGCAGAAGGACCTGTTCCAGCAGCCTGGTCCTCGAGCTGAGTTTCCGGAGATCCGTGACTGCCTGGACACAGGAATGTTGGACACACTCGGTATTCTTTGGGGAAGGCCTTTTCCTTTCACCCTTGCCCCTTAAAGCTGCTTCTGGGCCACCGTCTAACAGACTCTTGAAGATGTGTCAATGGGGAGAGTCACACTGCAGCTTCAACCTATCAGCTGCCCCATCCCACCCCAAGAGGGACTTTTTGTCTCCTTAAATGGCTTCTGTATGAACAAAGCCAATTTTCCCCCTATACCGCCTTTTACTCATGGATATGTGTTCAGCAAGCTTGTGGGCCCGCAGATTACACCAGTCACTCTGCTTGGCTTTTCAGACCTGAGGCTATCATTGCCTTCTGTTGGGGGCTTCAGATGTAGGTGCTTAATAGACATATCCCCCCCCCATGGGAGACTGGGGCTTTCCCAGGGTCAGAGTAACGACAGGCAGAGTAAGCAACCCTTTTCCTTTCATTATCATTGTCAGTTGGCAGCAGCTGCTCTGTGGCTGAAGTTCTGCTTCTCTTCTTGGAGAGTCTTCCAGAGCCAGTTATCTGCTTCCAGCTGTATGACCGCATGCTGGAGAGTGCCGGCAGCTACGGCCTGAGTAGTCAGGTAAGGGAGCCCAGGGAGGAGCAGGAATGTGTAACCACCCTGGGCATCTCTAGGTCAGCAGTGGCTCTCCTACTCTTTTCCAGGTAGTTTCCATGCTCCCCAAGTGCCACAAAAATGTCTTCAATTATCTGATGGCATTTCTACGGGAACTGCTGCGACATTCTGAGAAAAACCACTTAGATGGGCATATCCTTGGTAAGCAAGATTGAACCCCCTCTGGGAGTGCAGCATCATCTGGGCTGAGGATGGGAGGGGAGGGTTTATTTGCTCTGGGATGACTTATTTGCAGGGAGCCAGGAGGCTCCTCTCCACTTACAGCACTGCAGAATTCCAGCCCCTTGCTGTCCATTGCTGCTTCCTCTCTCTGGGGCAGCATTATTCCCCACCCCCACCCCAAAGCTCAGTGCTCTTCAACATCTTCATAAGTGATTTAGATGAGGTGATAGAAAAGGAACTCATCAACTTTGCAGACAACACCAAGCTGGCAGGATAGGCTTAAGACCCAGATGGTTCTCGACAGACTTGAACCTATCTAACAAAATGAAGTTCAAAGGTGAGAAAAGTAAGGTTTTACACTTAGGCAAGAAAAACAAAATGCACAGGTATAGAATGGTACCTGGCTCAATACCTGGTGGTACCTGGTGTCTTAATGAGCCACTACTTAAATATGAGCTAGCAGTATGCTGCAGCTGCCAACAGAGAGATTGTCAGGGTTCCAAGTAACACCCCCAATGCAAGAAGACTCCAAGGCTAGAAGTTCCTCAAAGTTCCATTTTATTAGAGATGTCATATTGACACATCTGGGAAAACCCGAATCTGAAAACTTCCAGGTTTTCCCCACCCAAAAGAAATCCCAAGTCCCTTCCCCTGCATCCACATGTCCATCACATGGTCCAATCAATGCACCGTCCCAACTGGAGATACCTCCCAGTCAACGCCACTCCAGGTGCAGGCTGAATGTCCTTGACTCTCAGAGAAAGGAATGTTATTATGGCTAGATATCCCCGCAACTCCATGCAATCCGAATGTCCTTGGAATGTTATTATGGCTAGATATCCCCGCAACTCCATGCAATTCCCCCTCCCAGTTTCCCACAGCACTAAGTGTAGCAGCTCTGAAGATCCAAAGAAAAAGATGGCTTCCAGGGCTGACAAGATCACATGAAATGCTAGTAACATTTAATACTGCACTGGTAAGACCGCACTTGGAATACTGCATCCATTTCTGATCACTATGATGCAAAAAAATAAATAAATGCTGAGACCCTAGAAAGAGTGCAGAGAAGAGCAATAAAGGTGATAAAGGGTCTGGAAGCTAAAGCATATGATGAACTATTAAGGAATGGCTAGCCTAACAAAGAGGATTAGAGGTAACATAATAATTTGACTGCCAGTACTTGGGGGTGGGGGACTGTCACAGAGAAGAGGCAGTCAATTCTCCAAAAGAGCTGAGGACAGGACAAGAAGTAACAGGTAGTAAATCATCAAAAAGAGATCTCATCTGGAACTAAGGAGTCAGACAGTGAGAACAATTAATCATTGGAACAGCTTGCCTTCAGAAGCTGTGGGTTGTCCATCACCGGAGGTTTTGAAAGAAAAGATTGGACAACCATTTCTCTGCAATGGGATAGAGTCTCCTTCTTGAGAAGGGGATTGGAGACTTCCAAGGTCGCTTCCCTCCCTTTGATTCTACATTCTAACTATGCCGAACCCTGATGGAAAACTTTTCTGACCCCCTGGCATTCTGTGACTCACATTTTGTATTCCCTGCGAGTGGTTTGCTATTTGGCTCTGCTTTGATTCCTATACTGCTCTTTTAACCCAAATGCTTTCTTGATCATTGTGCAGCCTTACATATTCAATAACTAAACAACTGTGGACCCTGAAGGCCTCCTTTCCCATTGCCAGCCCTCACCGCTTCCTTCTTTCTTTGGGCAGCGAGTGTGTTTGGGCCTGTCCTGCTGCGTCCTCCACCTGGCCACCCAGCGCCCGACACTGCTGAGAAGCAGAAGGCCCAGCAGTTCCTCCAGCACTTCCTTTTCCAGGAAGGAAGCTCACCTTGAAGGCTTTGGGAAGATTGTCAGTGGGATTCCTGGGAAGATGCTTTGGTATATTCAGAAAATTACATGCTTTACTACTTTAAAATGTTTTAAAAATAAAGATAATCTTTTAAAAATATACAGGGCAGTTACGAAGAAGCAATTTCTAAAAACTAGTAGTGGGTTTTGGTATTAAAGGAGCGACTAATGTGGATTCTGACTCTTCATATCCCAGTTTCTGTGGGGGGGAAATCATTTTCCTCCATTGCTTTTCAATTTAATTTTCAATCCTAAGTCAGGTGCTTTAATTTAAATAAATGAATTCTTTTAAGATGTTTCCCACTCTTTGCAATTCAGACAGCGCTGCTGTGGGGGCATGCAAGTGGCTGTTTTAAGGAGCTACCAGGTAAACCAGGATGCAGATGCCAGCCTTCCCTTCCTTGTTCTCTGCCACCCAGCCACGCTGTTCCCCTCGCCTCCATAGTCTCCATTCCGAGTCACATCATGGGTGTCTTTGGCAGCTCTTCTTCCTCTTTGGATTTCAACGGGTCACTGGCTGTTTGAAAGCATCCATAAGACCCGGAATTGGAAGGTCCGACCTTGGGACTCTACCTGGACATTCCTAGCCTGGCTTGGCTGCCTTTCTCCACTATCCTGTTTGGGCCACTCCCAAATTTAAAGCGAAGTGAAATAAAGAGACCAAGGCAGAAGCATCTCCAAAGGGCAGGCTAGCCCACTCTCGCTGGGTCTGGTGGGCCTGGAGAATGGAACCTGGGCAGCCAGATCTCCTCTTTCATGAGGCACAGCCAAGAAGGAACACAGTCAGAGTAGTTCAGCACTCTTCCAAGTCAATTTCTGGGCAGTGCAGTGAACAAAGGTGAGTTACATCATCTTATGCTGTTTAAAGATTCTGAAACATATATAAAGAGGACTATTGCGAAGATAGTCCCATTTTGTCCCTTAAATCAAAGAGTGGAGCTCTGTTGTACCTGGAAAGAAATTGGTGTCAAAAACACTAGTAAGGGGGAAGGGGGCAGGTTTGAACAGGAAGCAAAGGCAAGTTAATGGAGAGGCTGAACTCCAGGAAAGAGGAACTGGCCTGGGGTTGTTTGCCACCAGAGAGAATACCCAGCGCTGCCAACCCACATTGTGGTCACCTTCCCCAAATTAGAGACGGGTGTTAAAGCAGTGTTGGAGTAGTGTCAGTGTAAGGGGAAACCACTACTATAAAAATGGTATGGTTTAGCTCATTCACATCTCTATTGCGGATATTGCATGGCTGCCTATCTACCATGCTTGGCAGCAAACAAGATAAAAGACAGAATCAATTTCGCAATCCATTACAGTTGAGACCCCTAAAAATTTCAGTAACTGTAAACCACACACCCGTACCCCGATCAGGGCTCCAATAATCCCCTGGCCCCAGTGTCGGGAATTGGGCAACAGCCCTTCACGGTCTTCTGGAAGGCCAGCAGAGTCATGACTTGTGGGGCCACGAGGGAAGGCTGATCTGGTCAGGACAATGCTCCTGTGCAGAGAGGCATCTCAGAGGAACAGTGTAATGCACAAATTGCATCCTGCCTTCTCACCGTACTTCTATAAGGAGCCCACTGAACATTTCCCTCCAGGGGATTCAAGAAAAAGCGACAGGACCGTTTTTCACATTTACAACTGTTGCAGCATCCCCCTGGTCACGTGATCAGAATTCAGACACTTGGCAACTGATTCCTATTTATGACGGTTGCAACCTCCCTGGGTCACGTGACCCCCTTTTGCGACCTTCTGACAAGCAAAGTCAATGGGGAAGCCAGATTCACTTAACAACCATGTTGCTAATTTAACAACTGCAGTGATTCACTTAACAAATATATCAACTGATTCCTATTTATGACGGTTGCAACCTCCCTGGGTCACGTGACCCCCTTTTGCGACCTTCTGACAAGCAAAGTCAATGGGGAAGCCAGATTCACTTAACAGCCACATCCACTTGCTCTGCCTGGTTGTGGACCTTGAAGTCTGCAAGATGGAAACCCTGGAGCTGCTGCTGCACTCACCTTCCTTCTGTCCTGAGTTTCCAACAGGACCAGGACTTTGCCTGCAGAGGAGTACCAGTTGCACAATACACATTAAATGCGCAATCGCATTTCCTCACATTCAGAAGACGGTAGAAAAATCCAATGTGGGTAAACTAACAGCAAAAATTGAATTGTAGGAAATGGAAAGAAAGACTCCAAAAAGCTCAAATGGGAAGTCTGGGAATCAAAAGGGAATATTGGGAAAGCAGAGATTCAGAATGAGTTGAAATTGCCAAAGGAGGCCAAGAAGAAACAAAAGCCCTCAAATTTTTCTTGAGCTGTTTAGCAGTTTGGCCAGCAAAGGCCTTGCCTTCACTTCAAATGCTCAAGCTTGATCTGTCAAGAAAGCTTCGATTTGGATTCTTGCACTGTGGAAGGAATTAAGCATAGTGGCCTAAAGGGGTGAACATCTGCCAAAGTTGGGGGGAAAGCACAGGTGTCAATTTCATTTAAAAATACTTTAAAACCATAGCTTGAAATATAGAATTGAAAGTTGGTTACTGAATGCCAGAAAAGCAGTCTATGATGGAAATAAAGCATGTGTAAAATATAATGCACTCTGATAACAGCTCAACAGTGAACACTTTAGTAAAAGATGTGTAATATCCACGCCCTGTAGTGATACTAAAGGTGTTTGGACTGTGGATGGGAATGTCCATCTATTTTCCTATCCAAAGAATGCTGTGTTATGGTTTGAGAACCTGAATAATTCTAGGATCTAGAATCTAGGATCAGTTGCATGATAAAAGCCATGGGCGCAGTGGTTAGAGTGCAGTATTGCAGGCTACTTCTGCTGACTGCCGGCTGCCTGCAATTTGGCAGTTCGAATCTCATCAGGCTCAAAGTTGACGCTGCCTTCCATCCTTCCAAGGTCGGTAAAATGAGGACCCAGATTGTTGGGGGCAATATGCTGACTCTGTAAACCACTTAGAGAAGGCACTGTGAAGCGGTATATAAGTCTAAGTGCTATTGCTATTGCTATGACACAATGAGGAGCATGAGGAATCTGTACACCTTAGCAGAGTGTCTACCAAAGACAGGAAAGCAAGCAGAGAAATATTAAGAAATGCAAAAGCTGAAAGAAAAATAAAATTTTACACTTAGGCAAGAAAAATCATTGCACAGGTGTAGAATAGGTGGTACTTGCTCCATAGCAGCAACTGTGAAAGGGATTTAGGAGTCCTAGTGGACAACCACTTAAGTATGAGCCAGCAGTGTGCTGCAGCTGCCCCCCAAACCAATGCAGTCCTAGGTAGCATCGACAGAAGAAGAGTATCAAGATTATAGAACTGTGGTGGTGCAGTGGTTAGAATGCAGTATTGGAGGCTACTTCTGCTGACTGCCAGCTGCCAGCAGTTTGACAGTTCGATTGTCATTGGCTCAAGATTGGCTCAGCCTTCCATCCTTCTGAGGTTGGGAAAATGAGGACCCAGATTGTTGGGGGCAAGAGGCTGACTCTGTAAACCGCTTAGAGAGGGCTGTAAAGCACTGTGAAACAGTATATAAGTCTAAGTGCTATTGCTATCACGTGTTAATGCTGCTTTATACTGCACTGGTGAGACCACACTTGGAATACTGAGTTCAGTTTTGATCACCATGATAAAAAAAAGATGTTGAGACTCTAGAAAGAGTGCAGAGAAGAACAATAAAAATGATTAGGGGACTGGAGGCTAAAGGCTCAAAAGCTTTGTTATTGTTATGTGTCAGTAACCCCCAGTTCAACTACCTAGAATTGCAGTCTAATGTAATGAATGTGTTGGTGTAAAGTATATTTAACAGAATAAAAGTATAACAGAGTTGGAAGGGATCTTGGAGGTCTTCTAGTTCAACCTCCTGCTCAAGTAGGAGACTATACCATTTCAGACAAAAGGTTATCTCTTCTTTAAAACCTGCAATGATGGAGCACCTACAAAAGGCAAGCCATTCCACTGGTTAATTATTCTCACTGTCAGGAAATTTCTTCTTAGTTCTAGGTTGGTTCTCTCCTTGACTAGTTTCTATCCATTGCTTCTTGTCTTGCCTTCTGATGCTTTGGAAAATAGGTTGACACCCTTCTTCTTTGCAGCAGTCCCTCAAAAATTGGAACAATACTATTATGTCACCTTAATCCTTCTTTTCACTGGACTAGACACCCAATTTCTGCAACTGTTCTTCATATTTTTTAGCCTCCAGCCCCCTAATCATCTTTGTTGCTCTTATCTGCGCTAGAGTCTTTCTAGAGTCTCATCATCTTTTTTATATTGTGGCAACCAAACCTGGATGCAATATTCCACGTGTGGTCTTACCAAGGCATTATAAACCTTAGATAGGTTCTTTCACTATCTCCTCCTCTGTTTTATAACTAAGTAAAAATTTATAGATTTTTCCAAAATGAAATTTTTTTATCTCCAACCATGTTTGTAATAGGGATTTTCTAAGTAAATGTTTCTTAAAATATGTGTGGGTTTTATACTTTTCATCCCAAACAAATGCATGCCATCCTAGGAGGAGGTCATATCCTTCTATCCTTAAAATTCTTTCGTTTTTTAGAGTGATCCACTCTTTTATCCAGGGTAAGGCTGCAGCATGAAAATATAATTGCCAATTTGGAAGTCCGAATCCACCTCTTTCTTTTGCATCTTGCATCGAAATTTGTTTTATTCTTGGTTTCTTACCTTGCCAAATGTATTTTGATATAGTTTTAGTCAAATCTGAGAAAAAAAACTTTGTTTCTAATGGTGTAAAATGTATATAATACTCTGAGCCAGTGGTCATCAACTGGTGGTCCGTGGACCACTAGTGGTCCGTGAGAAAATTTTGGTGGTCCGCAGAAAAATTATTTGCATTTTTTATATTGCAGTAAATATTTATCTTTTTTAAAAATTCATATTAGTGTCCCGAGGGATTTAAAATTATGAATTTAGTGGTCCCTGAGGTCCGAAAGGTTGGTGACCCCTGCTCTGAGGCACTCTCGCAGGGGTGTGGCTATTCTTTACATGCATTTTGTCTGTAATGTTTTGGATATAGTTTTGTCACCCAGCCTTTTTACTTTGGCCATAAATAAAAAGCTGTTATTTTTTGCAAGCCTCGTCTCGAGTCTCTCTCTCTCTCTTTGGCATCTCAGTGGCTCGGGGAAACTTCTGGAACCTTACAGTAACTTCCTTCCTTCTGCTCGTTTTTTATTTCACATTATCCTGTGCATTTTTCATTGTGGAGTGATTCTAAAATATACGTTTACTATTAAAAAATTGAAATACAAAGGAACTAGGAAAAAACAAGATCAGTCATACTAAGATATGCGAAAAAATGCAGAAAGATAAACCACTTTCCAGCCTCCATCCAGGTATTGGAACCAGGACTGACCCTTGGACCTCAGCTCGGGGCGAGGGGGTGGGATGGGGGGCTCCCTGGACCCAATACAGGCAGGGAGAGGGAAGACCCCACACAGGAACAGCGCCTCCTGATGGCGAGGGGCGCCAATAGGAAGCCATTGGGAGGCGGGGTCAAGGCCCGGGCCGGAAGTACGGCGTCACAACGGGCTGGCCGGAAGCGGAAGCGGGGCGGCCTGCGGAGACCCTGGTGGCGGCGGAGAGCGGAGAGAACGGCGGTGGCGGAGGACGACCCAGCATCATGGCGGCGGCGGCTCCGCCCGGGCCTGACCCGGCTCTGAGGGCACCCGGTGAGGCCACGGCCTCTGCAGCCGGCGCCGGGCCCGGCTGGCTCAGCGCTGCTGCTTCTGTTGCCGGGCCTTCGTAGTCGGCGGGCGAAGTGTTGCGGTGCGGCCGACGAGCCGGCTGTCCGAACCGCCTGGGTCCTGGGTCGGCTGGGGGCGGAGGGCCGGTCGTCCGGGTCTCGGGAGTAAACCGCGGCCGGAGGTGGGTTTCTGAGTGACCGCGGCCTGTCTCGTTCACGGTTTTTCCCTTTGCTTCTTTGCAGACAATCCGCACCGTCTTCCTCCTGTGGCCGTCCCTGAACTCCACTGAGCCATGGGGGAGAACAGCCCACGGAATGTCATCTACTACGAGGTGGAGGAAGATGACTTGGCTCGAGATGACAAACTGATAAGATTTGATGACCAGAATGGCCTGGCCTCACCTTCCTCCGGGACAGTCTATGACAGGACGACCGTCCTCATTGAGCAAGACCAGGAGCCATTGGAGGAGGAGGAGGAAGAGGAAGAGGAAGAAGAGGAAGGGCAAGGCGGGCACCTTCTGCCTTTCTTACAGGAGGATAGATTTCACTTGATGGCCGATCATGAAGGCATCTCCCAGGGCTACGTGCAGCACATTATTTCACCAGATCAGATCCATTTGACTATCAATCCTGGCTCAACTCCCATGCCGCGGAACATTGAGGGGGCCACCCTCACTTTGCAGTCAGAGTGCCCTGAAACCAAGCTTAAAGAAGTAAGTTGCCAGCTTAAATGGGACCCTCTTTCCGAGAGTCTTCTGGAATAAGTTCTTCATTGAAAGAATTTTGGCTCGTGTTAAAAAGTTATTGAGTGTCTTCTGGTTTGTCAGAGAAAATTATTTTCTTTTGCATTTTAGGAGCTTAAAATATGCCAAAATACATAAGTTAAGGTGCTTAAATTTCTAAACCAATTTTGTTTTTCTATGTTTTTGTTTTTATTTAATTTCTATTACTGCCTATTTCAGCCAGTGACTCTGGACAGCATATATCATAAAACATAAAAATATACACTATACTTAGTCATGAGTAAAACTATTGCCATAGATATTAATATAACCAAGAAACAGGGCCCTTAACATACTCGGGCCCCAGGCCCGGGCACACAGCCAAGTCTTCACAACCTTATGGAAGGCTAGCAGGGTCATGGTCATCCCACTCTCTGAAGGAATGATATTCCAGAGGACATGGAGAACCAGAGAAGGCACATCTCCTAGTTCCCACCAGCCAACATTCCTTGGCTGACGGGACTTGTAACATGCTCAACTTGCCAGACTAAACTGGATGAGTAGAAACAACTTTTGCCTGCTCTTGAGTAATGTTTTATGGTGGATGTAAAAAGTCTGCACACCCCTGTTAAAATGCCACTTTTTTGAGATGTGAAAAAAAAAAACAAGAGACCAAGATTAATCATTTCAGAATTTTTTTCACCATTAATATATGTGAGCTGTGCAAATCAATTGAAAAAAATAGTTTGGGGGGAAAATAATATAAAAGTACAGTAACATGATTGTATAAGTGTGCACAGCCTTAAACTAATACTTTGTTGAAGCAACTTTTGATTTATGACAACACTGAGTCTTTTGGGGTAGGTGTCTGTCAGTATCAGCTTTGCCTTGGGAAGCCCTCTTCAGATTTACAATTGGATTCAGGTCTGGGCTCTGGCTGGGCCATTCCAAAACTTTGATCTTCTGGTGAAATCATTCTTTTGTTGATTTGTTGATATTCTTTGGGTCATTGTTGTGTTGAAAGGTGACATTCATCCTCAGCATTTAAAGCAGAGGCCTGAAAGCTTTGTGCCCAAATTGACTGGTATTTAGAACTGTTCATAATTCCCTCCACCTTGACTAAAGCCCCAGTTTCAGCTGAAGAAAAGCAGGCCAACATGGTTCACTGTGGGTGTAGTGTATTTTTGGTGATGCAGAGTGTTGTTTTTGTGCCAAACATACATTTTGGAATTATGGACAAAATTACAACTTGGTCTCATCAAAGACTCATTTGCCCACATGCTTTTGTCAGAAATGCAAAATGTAGCTGGGCTTGGATGTTTTTCTTTGTAAGAGAAAAGCTTCTGTCTTGCCATCCTACCCCATAGCCCAGGCATATGAAGAATAGAGTAGATTGTTGTCACATGTAGTAAACAATCAGTACTTGCCAGGCATTGCTGCAGCTCCTTTAATGTTGCTACAGGCCTCTTGGCAGCTTCTTCGACCAATTTTCTTGTTTTTTTCATCAATTTTGGAGGGACATCCAGTTCTTGTTAATGTCACTATTGTGTCAAATTTTCTCCACTTGTTTGATAACTCTCTTCACTGTGTTCCATGGTATATCCGATGCCTTGGAAATTTTTTTATACAGCTCCCCCAACTGAAACTTTCCAGCACTGAGATCCCTTTGATGCTTTGTAAGCTCTTTGCAGATGATGGCTTTTGCTGTAAGAAGCAACTAAATGTCAGAAAAATCCTGCTAGAAAAGCTGAAATTTATATGGTTTGATCAGAGTCACCTTACTTGATGGCAGGTGTGTACTATTTACCATCAGTTTGAATGTGATTGGTTAATTCTGAACACAGCCACATCCCTACTTATAAGAGGGTGTGCACACTTAAGCAACCACATTATTGGATGTTTTAATGTTATTTCCCCCCAAAAAATTTATTTTTCAATTATATTGTACAGTTTATATCTTATATTAAAGATGGAAAAAGATCTGAAGTGTTTTATCTTGGTCTGATTTTTTTACATCTTAAAATCCTGGCATTTTAATGGGTGTGTGTGTAGGTTTTTTTTATATCTACTGCATATAGTACAAGTCCAATACATTTTTGTACCTTTTTAAATTGCTGCAAAATGCTCAGTCGCATTTCATAAAAAAGACAGAGAAGAGGCTTAAAAAGGGTTATAGGAATGTTTTCCTGATCAGTCAGTCAGATAGATAACCTTGCTGTCTCTAAATTCTGTTCATGATTATTGACATGTTGGCTTGGGAATTTTCAGTACTAAAATTAAAAGAAAGGGTCTAGTGATTGAGATAAGGAATTATGTTTAACAAGTTTCAGTTGTTTTAAAATTGTAAATTCAGAGAGCAGTTCTCTTAGCTTCAAGTTTTTGGTTCAGTGAGAAGTTTAAAATAAAGTATTTCTTTTGTAGTTTCACAATAGGGTAGTTGTCAAACATTCAAAATCACTTTCAAGCAAAATCTTATTGTCACATGATTTAAAAGTGATAACAATACTCAGTTTTTTAAGAAAAAGTTAGAAGTACAGGTAGCCCTTAACTTCAGCCACTTGGTGACTGGTTGATGGCTGCCTCTCCAGGTCATGTGACTTGCATGTCAGGTACTAGGCAACTTGGCCGCATTGATGGCATTTAGCAGCATCCCACAGTCACATGACCATAAAGAGAAAATTCTGCCTGCCTTACCCAGGTGAGTAGAAAGTGCCTGCTTGAATGTCTCATCCTTTTAGGAAGGGGCATGGAGGAAACAGTCCTGCTAGCTGCTTCTCTGTTTTGAAACAACTTGCTCCCACTCGTTTGACCTTCCAGGGAATACATAAGATCTGGCTTGTCTGGAAGGCTTTGATAGGAGCTGTCCCATTGTTTGGGGAGTGGGAATATACTCTTACTCTGCATTTTTATGCATACAGAGTGAGGCATAAATGCAATCATTCAGAAGATTTCATATTGCATAGAAAAGGAACCAAAGTAAAGCTACTTTATGCAAGTTTTGTATACTGCATTCTCAGTATACCTATTACACTTCCTCCAGATCCTTCAAAGTAAATTGCTCACTGCAAACCCTGTTAAAGGTTTTCCTTTAATTTAGCTATGGAAAGCAGAGTAACTGTGATTTGTAGTAAGAGCTTGTTCTACTATTATCTGGACTGGGAGACAGGATCTGGGATTTACATAAAGGACATTAGGTATGTTGAAGATATGACACTGGAGGGATAAACTCTGGTAGTTCCAATCCACCCAGGGCTTCCATTTTGGAAATATGTGATGTGGGGATAGGAACCCAGTGTTATTTTTCACTGTATAGAGATTTTCCCCAAGGAAACCTTAACTATATTTAATGAATGTATTTGTATATGTATTCTTTGGGCTACAATCTCAGCTATGAGCAAATCACTTTTACTGAGTACAGTAAAGCCTAATTATAGTTTCCTGTAGACCTTCCTCATCATCACGGTAATGTCAAGTTCATGTGTCCTCTATTCATCCCCATAAGTAGACTTTTTTTTTTTAATTTCTAAGAAGTCTGGAATGAGTCTCATTTTCACTATGCAACTGGCCGAAGCATATTTATAAGGGGCAAATGATGATTCATATGCAGTATTATGATACAACATTTACTTGAATCAGACATTGTAATTGGTGTTTGATGATTCATGACATTCACTATTTTTATATTGTAGGTTATGAGGGATGCTGTTAAAATGTCAGTTGCATCCACCAGAGACATTTAGGATAGGCTCTCAAGTGAAGTGATCTTCTATACATTTCTTAAAGTTGCATAAAATAACCTACAAGGAAAAGCTGGGGAGCCTACTTTAGCATAGAGCTCACATTTAGCTATATTTTTCTTACCTGCTGTTCTGAATCTAAAAGTCCTTATTGTGCCCCCTAATCCCCAAGCAAAGGGCAGGGTCATGGGACTGTCTATGGACACGAACAAAGGAGGATCTCCTCTGATTCTAATCAGAGCTAGCAGCTATATTTGCATAACACGCAAACAGTGCTGCTTTTGCTGCCTCCTGAACTCAAACATTTATTTTCTCTTCCAGTAGCTCTGTGAAATGGATTGGGCCAATATTGATTTGAATGATGCTTGTTTCTCTGACAGGTGAAGCGCTACCAGTGCACATTTGAGGGCTGCCCTCGTACCTACAGCACTGCAGGCAACCTGCGCACCCACCAAAAGACCCACCGTGGGGAGTACACCTTTGTGTGCAATCAGGAGGGGTGTGGGAAGGCCTTTCTGACATCTTACAGCCTGAAAATCCATGTCCGGGTGCACACCAAGGAGAAGCCCTTTGAGTGTGATGTTCAAGGTTGTGAAAAAGCCTTCAATACACTGTACAGGTAAGAGGGTGAATTTTTGAAATTTCATATTCATCAGGAGAAATTACAGCTTACACATGGAGAGAGAGAGGGAGAGGGAGAGAGAGATATCTCACATCAGTGCTTGTGGCTCTTGCAGAATTTATTACCTGATGTACATCACCCACACAATGTCTTCCACTAAAATGTTGGCTTTGATGGGTGTTTTCAGTGTGCAGAACCTTGGCCCAAATCTGTAATCATATCAGATGGGCCTTGCTCTTTCACTGCAGGGCATGTCTTGGATCAGAAGAGACATTCTCCAACCCCCTTCTTCTTTAGGTTAAAAGCCCATCAGAGGCTTCATACGGGGAAAACATTTAACTGTGAGTCAGAAGGTTGCAGCAAGTACTTTACAACCCTCAGTGATCTGCGGAAACACATTCGGACTCACACTGGAGAGAAGCCATTCAGGTAAGTTGTCTGGTTGCTGCATGAATTGCATTGTATCCTG
Organism: Thermophis baileyi; assembly: GCA_003457575.1. NCBI lineage: Eukaryota > Metazoa > Chordata > Lepidosauria > Squamata > Dipsadidae > Thermophis > Thermophis baileyi. The sequence goes on from QLTV01004134.1 coordinate 506,684, forward strand.
GGCCATTTGCAAGGCTTTTAAATAGGCGGTGTACCATAATATCTGTTGGGACTTTTTGGAAGCAGTTTATTCACTGAGGCCTATAATGTGTAAATTAACAAACACATTTCCAGTGTGTACCCCTCTGGCAAATGTTCAGTTATCTGGCAGAGTGCACAGCTTCATTTGTTCAGTGTCACTCAACATTAGACTAGTTTGCCGTAGAAAAACAAGTAGTTTTAGCCCTCTTCATTGTGCAGGTGGAGAAGATCAGCTTGATGCAGAAATGTCCCTTTCTGCAGAAGCTTAGAGGCATCAAAACTGCTCTTGGGTTTTTGGTTTCAGTTGACTTGATGGGCTGACTTTCACTGGTCCCAACGTACCCACACATATTCTGAGATTAATATTGGAGTCCTGCTTTACCTCCCCATCTCAACCATTAGTTTGGTGGGCATGAAAGATAGAGGTGGCCCTGCATACAGGTTAAGGCAAACAATTTACAAGAAAACCCCCATAAATGATCATTCATGAAAACCCAAATTAAACGTGTTCCCTAACTTTATATCATGGAATAATCAGGCCAAACTGGCAGTGCTTTGGTGACCAAATTCATGGATGAACACATATGCCTTAAGCAGCTCCTGAAAGCTTCATATACTTTAGGCTAATAGAAATTTCAGTAGCTGGAGCCAGATGCCCTCAGGTTGCCCTCTAAATAGTCCATAATAGGTGCATACCATCAAGAGGGTCTCATGTGATCTCAGCTGAGGAGTTGATGCATGTGGAAGAAGGCACATAATCCAATTTCTCTACCATGTAGGCCTTGCCATTCACACATGGCAGGCCTAGAGCCAATTCAATGCTTTCAGAGCAGATGCAAGATATTTATTGCATATTTCTGTTCATTTGCATGAGAATTCCAGAGTTGATGGGGCCATTTAGGCCACTGAATTGAATCCCTTGCTCAGTGAAGAAATCCAGGTTAAAATGTTTTGTATCTAGTATCTACTCCTTGCATCCAGTGGTGTAGTTGTTAAAATGTTAGGTCAATTCCCCCTTATTGTAGAAAGTTAGTGGGAAACTTGGGCATGTACACTCTCTTAGCTCAGCCCACCTCATGGGGATGTGAGGATAATATCAAGAAAAATTGCCATCTAAGCCACTTGAGTTCCTGAAGGAAAGGCAGAATTCCTTCACCACCTCTCCACCACCACCTCTTTTTGAGTAATTGGTTCCATTGTAAAAGTGTTCTTCTTATTAAAATACTCAACTGGAATCTGCCCTCCTGTAGCTTAAATTTGTTAGTCCATGTCCTATTCTCTGAAACAATAGAAAATATAAGTGTTTGAACTCTATTATATCCCATAGTCTTCTCTTCAAAGCTAAAGCTTCTTCCATGTCTTTGTGGGTTTCATCCACATCACCCTTTTCTAAACCTCTTCCAGCACTCAAGATAGGACCTGAGGAGAGGAAAGTGGACCTCTCCTAATTTTGAAACATTCCTTTTCACCGTTCACTCTGTGCTGTAGTGATGTCATGCGCGCACACCACAGAAATATCTTCGGACAACGCTGGCTCTTTGGCTTAAAAAACAGAGATGAGCACTGCTCCCTAAAGTCAGTCACGGCTTGTGGGATAAAACCCATGGGGACACCTTTACCTTTTCATTCCTTTTGATGCAGCCTAAAACTGATTTGCCCTTTTTGCAGCCATATCACATATATTATTCTTACTCAACTTGGCAACCAACCATCACTCTCACAAGTGCTCTTACAAAGCCAGCTTGCCTGAATGGAGCTGAAGCTGGCACACTGCAAGGTTGCAAAGGTGATGCTGTAAGCCTCCCTGCTTTCTCCCATAGGTGTGACCATGATGGCTGTGGGAAAGCCTTTGCTGTTAGCCATCATCTGAAGACACATGTCAGGACACACACTGGTAAGACTTGGAGGACTTCTGACCCCTGAATTCTTTTACTGAGCTTAAGAAAGTAAACATGTTTGAGTGAACATTGACAGGGCCTACTAGTTTTGATAAGGGTGCTGTAATTTGCTACATTAGGATTCTGCTTATTAAGAGCCTAGTTCTCATCCCCTGCAGTGAATTTAGAAATAAGTCTGTTGTAAGTATTCCAAATAGTCGATCTGCTGGAATCCAGAGATTGATGGACTTGTACCTTTGGTTTGATTGATATGTCTGTTGATTTCTTCCACTGTAGGTGAGAGACCTTTCTTTTGTCCCAGTAATGGGTGTGAAAAGGCCTTTAGCACACAGTATAGCCTCAAAAGTCACATGAAAGGACATGAAAAAGGATCCTCATACACTTTGTTCTCCAACAACAACCTCTCTGAGGTGAGTGTTTAGTTCTTCAGTTAAACCTTGGTGTGCTTCATGGGTAACTGCATCAGCAATACTCTAATCTTTTCTAGAAGTCCAGCTCCTGAAATCTTTGCAGCTGAAATCTCACAAGGAACTATGAGTGTCAAGCAATACTCTGCCTCCAAAACAGGTTGATAATTAGATCTGAGCAGTACTGTAGGATAATAATATTTATTTCTGATGCTAGGACTTTGGATCATATATAAAAAATAAAGATCAATATAGATAGTTCTTGACTTTAGACTGCATTTGGGACTGAATTTCTGGAAATTCTGGTTACGGTTGTAAGTTAAGGCACCCAGGTGAATGTACCCGGTTTTACAACATTTTTTGCAGTGGTCATTAAGTAAATCACTGCAGTTATTAAGCAAATCCACCATTGTTAACCAAATACTGCAATCATAAGTGTGAAGTCATTCTTTTGAATGGATGTTTTTTGCCAGAAACCGGCAAAAAATATATATATATCACAGATCACAGTCATGTGACCATGGGATACCGCAACCAATTGCAAAGGTGAGCCAGTTACCAGGCACCCAAAATGTGGTCGTGATGGGGGAATGATATTTTGCAATGACCAGGTGTTTTACAGACTGTAAAGCACCCATTCTGGGCCTGTGGTAATTTTGAACAGTCATTAAGTGACTTGTGAAACTTTGATTGAATGGACCAGTTGAGAATGGAATTTCTATAAAGCCAATTATTCATTGAATGGCGAATGTGATTTTTTACCACAACAAACACACTTTTATCTGAGAAACAACTTTATTTTTTATCATGAAAAAGCCAATGTTAGTGATTAGTTTGAAGAAAGTATCCAATTTCACCCATATCTTGGAAACATGGTGCTTCAGGTTATGTCCTGAAGGCTGGGTTTTGCGATCAGAGGAGCAGTCAGGAAAACCTATCCTGAGTATGATCACTACTTTGCTTTGGGATTGGCAATTCCTTTTCTTCCTCATCCCTCGTCTTCCTCTTTCTCACTGGCATAGCCTCTAGAAGTATCCAGCCTGGTATCCCTTCATCTTCTAAGCAGTGCGAGTTCAAAGGTTTTCCTTTTCCCATTCCTTCAAACTGCAATTCTGCCTTACATCACAAAGCGGTTTCCCCCCCCAGCCGTTTGCCAACATTGGAATTTTGACTGCTTTCCAACTGTAGTAAAGTTGAAGATTTCTGACTGAGCAGTAGTATCTAAGGCCCTCTTATGTCTGTTTCTTCTTCAGATTGCCCACCAACCCAACCATTTCTTCATCCAAAATGTTTTATTCGACAAAATCATTCTCTGGATCATAGGATAGGTAATTGATTTTAGCGGGCAAAACTATGTACTTACATTGTAAAATTTTTGGGTACATTTTCCCCAAAGAATGAATGGGAACATTGTCAACAGGCTCCATGTTTCCAAGGGACATCTTCATCACCACCTCTTAATACCACTTTCTGACTTCTGGCAAAGTTATTGATGATTCAGTCCTGAACATCCACTCTATAAGCCATCCTTCCTCTGAATTATAGTATCTAGGTGGCAAAGGATGAATTATGTCTTTCAGCACTCTTTGGTAACACAATTTGCTAAATATGACTTGTGTCACTGTGTGATCCATCAGTATAAATACCCAAATCCTTTTCTTGCTGATCTTTTTGCCTGCTTATAATTTCAACACTGCTTTGATGAGAGCTGTTGTTTGCACCATTCTCATGTTTTCTTGCCTCAACTGTCCTCCAATTTCAGTTGTATTATTAGTAGCTTTATATTGTAAATTTTTCTGTAGCATATCTTTTGCTTAACAAATATCAAACACTGTTTCTTTATACCATTCTCCAGCGCTCATCCCGATTCTGACTTTTCAACCAATACTAATTTTTGATTGGAATGTGTGATGCTCAAATTTATTTTTCTTTTTTGACTGCCTTTAGAGCCATTGCAGATTAAACAATATTTATAAAATATTTGCAAATAATGCCAATTTTAAATACCAGTCATGGAAGACCCTTAGATTTCTACCAACATGTGAGACAAAACACATGGACAGGGGATACCACAGTTGCAAATGTGCAGAAGCAATGGTTCTCCAATCTGCTTTATCAAACAGATTGTCTATTATTATTATTATTATTATTATTATTATTATTATTATTATTATTGTTGTTGTTGTTGTTGTTGTTGTTGTTGTTGTTGTTGTTATTATTATTATTTTTTTTTTTTTTTTTTTATCGTG
>QLTV01004134.1:522322-533677 GCA_003457575.1 Thermophis baileyi
TCTTTGTTGTGCTTTTTTGATGACGTTTTTGATGTTAGGTGTCCATTTTAGATCTTGCGATATGGTAGAACCTAGAAATTTGAAGGTCTCTACTGTTGATACTGTGTTGTCTAGTATTGTAAGAGGTGGTAGAATGGGAGGGTTTCTCCTAAAGTCTACCACCATTTCTACGGTTTTGAGTGTGTTCAGTTCCAGATTGTTCCGGTTGCACCACAAGGTTAGTTGTTCAACCTCCCGTCCTTATGCGGATTCATCATCAAATACCAAAATCCCATGACAACTTAAACAAATGTAATCTGATTTTAGCCTTTAATCTGCAACAATAAGTGTTTTTGTTGAAGTAAACTGACCATACATCTCTTGTAAAATTATTCGAATGACAAGGGCTTGCGCAAGTCTGATCAATATTTCAAAGAGACTGTAAATCTGAATTTCCAGAGGAGGGGAGGGAAAGGAGTGGTGAGCTATCCTTCCTACCTCCTTTTGGGTTACGTAGGCCTTTGGTGAGGGAAACAAATCACTTCATTGTGCTTGGCATCGCTGATCTTTATTTTTTTTATTGTAATTTCATTGCTGTTGGATAGTATCAGCTTTATCAGGGAGATCAGACAGAAAACATACCAGATGAGCTAATTCTACTTTATTGTAAAGCTACATTAACCGAATCTTGCAGGTCTGCAAGTACAATTCTCCCACTATCATCTGTATAACCTGAGAACTTAGGGAGGGTTCCTTTGGAGCCTCTTGCTCTGCTCACTGTGCAGCTGTGGGCTATGCCTGCTCTTCCCTAGGCAACCTCTTTTCACATGATCCCCCAAGGTCTTTCCCTCATACCATTATAGGCGCATATAAGTTCAAATAAATATTTTAACTTCTTTGATTGTGGTGAGCTGCTCAGTCATTTGAGAATTGGGTGGCATACAAGTATAAGTAAATAATCATTTTATTTGTGTATAATCTCAAAATCATGCTGGTAAAAATAAGGAAGTCAAATCCCTCCTACTTTGACTTGCCAATCTTCTCTCTCTCCATGCCTTTTTCTTTTGATTTGGCCCTCTCTAAAGTTGCTGGCTCCTTCCTTGGAGTTGGGCAATTCACCGTAGAACCCACGGCAGGTTCATCACTTGTGCCGTTTTCTGTAGTTCTCCTCTGCTCCAAACTCTCATTGAGCAATCCCTTGTGTTTTACAAAAACCAGAAGAATCTTTGGTCAGTGCTGACTACTACATATTCTGAAGTCAAAGTCTAATGGCTATTGAAAAGTGTGACATCGGAGATGGACTCACAGTTGTGGCTGTAATTTGGGGTTTAGGAGATTTTGGCCTTCTGGACCATTGGCTGTGTTGGATGTGATTGGCCAGAATGGGGCAGGGGGCACTCAGTTCCCCTGCTCTGTTCTGAATGCTCCTCCGCTTAATTCAGGCTCCCTCTCCTCTTCTGCAGGATACAAACCACTCACTCTGCCTGAGCGACTTAAGCCTTATGTCCACAGATTCAGAACTGCGGGATAATTCAGATCCAGTAAGCATCTCTTGCCTTTGGTTATTATAGCCCAGTAGAGGGTGTCTGGTATATAAGTAGCCTCTTGCCATCTCTTTGGAGGAGGACCTGTGCTCCCCAGTCAATGATACTGGTCTGTCATGCTGCAGAAAGCAAGCTGGCTTCTTGGATTTCTCCAGCAGAGTACTGCGAACAGCCTGCTCTTGGTTGTCTTACCTGGGCCTAGAGCCAGTGCTGGCGCTGAGCTTGGGCACCAGATCACTGAGCTGGGATGCCTTACCACTGTTTCCTTTATGTAGGCACATGGACAAGACCTGAGTACAATCTCACCAGCAAGCATCTTCGAGTCGATGTTCCAGAGCCCGGAGCCTCCTCCAAATCAGGAAGACTCTCAGCACACAGGTACAAGTTCACTGGGCAACATCGTATTAGAAGTGATCCTCAGATCTGAGCAAACTCTCCAAGGCTCAAGAAGAGCTGGCTTGGCAGCCCCTCCGAGCCCAGTGCAGTTAGAGAAACTGTATCTGGGAATAGAAGGAGAGATTCCATGTGCTGTGCATCTAATGCTCTGATGAAGAAAGGTGTTCTTTGGGAGCAGTGAGGAATCTTTGGGCTGGACTGCCTGGAAGGAAAATGTTGCCACAGGCCGACTGATGTCGGATGTATCCAGGCCTGCCTTACCAGAGCAGTGTAGGCACAGTAGTGTGTCCTCTCGGAAGGAAGCAGGGCAAAGTTTAAGAGAGGGGCATCTTTCCCGTGCAGCTGTGAGAGCATCCAGCTGTGGCTTTCCTGGGTTCCATCAGGATCACACACACACCCCTCCTAGGGCAGGTCTCAGGCTACAGATGGATTTGATGGTCCCTATGCTTGCTTGACAGATGCCTTGATGGGAGATTTTGGTGGCGATACCCAGCTAGCTCCAGCAGCCCAGCCAGCATCAGGAAAGACTGCGCCCTTATCTCTGCCGCTTGTTCTCCAGCTTGGCATCTCTGAGCCTTCCCTCCAAGCACTGCCTCCTGCATCCACGGGTGCTCAGCCAGCAGCGTACGGCACCCCTGCCAGTCTCCTGCAGCCTCCAGAAGTGCCTCCTTGTAACAGTACACTTTTGGCAGCCAATCCCCAGGGCTTCCTGCACCACCTTCAGAGCTCTGCACAGCCCACGGGGGCTGGGCTTCCTGGAGTCTCAGAGGTCACCCCTGGACCAGCAGCTGCAAGTGCCCCTGAGGTCCTGCCCAGCAGAGTTCAGACTGTGCCCGTGGGAGGGGGCCCTGCACTGCCCAGCAATCCCAGGGTTACCATCGCCCCCTCACAAAACCCAGCCATTTTTCAGTCCAGCATCATCATGGGAGAACAAAACCTCCAGTGGATTTTAAATGGTGCCACTGGGACACTGCAGAACCAGGAACAAATGGTAAGTCCCAGAGGCTTGAGGGGGTTGTGTGGTCAGAGCTGTGTAGGATTACAAGATCTCAGAGTATTCTGCAGTGATCTTTATAATACCGTGGGGAGCTGCAACCTCTCTCCTCACAGGCTTAACCCAAACACCCCTCCCCCCCCACTTTTCTTTCCAAGCCACAGCCTCCTGTTGTAGAGAAGGTCTTCTTCACAACTGCTCTCCCTGTGGCTGGTGGTGCAGGTAAGCCACATGGCCTGAACTCCACATTCTTTGACATCCCCCCCCCCCAAGAAAACCTGCTGCTGAGAGTGGCAGGGAGGATTTGGGGGGCGGGGGGGCGGTGTCTGACCACAGGGCTCTGGTCTTGAGCCATGTGATTTGAGGCTCTCTGCATCTCCTTCCTGAGGGAAGCCCACTGATTGATAGGTGTCCTTCTTACTAATGCAAAACAGGGGGGCCCACCATACACTCTGAGAGAGGGAGGGGACATAAGGGGCTTTGCTAAGGAGGGCAGCAGAGCTGTGGGTTGAAAGAGGATATTTATTTCCATGAGCATGAAATTGATGCTGGATAATGTAGTTTCTGCTTCAGGAAGAGCAGCCGAGCTCAGGAAGCTGCAGCCTGAGATGTCTGACCTTAGCAGCAGCTCCAAGCTTGCAAAGCTACCTAGAGGAAGGCGATGTTGCTAGCTAGCAGCAGTGATGGGCATGGAAATGGCCCTCCTAGAAGAGGCTTTTCTCTGAGCCTGGCTTCATGGGCCATTCTCAGAGAAGCCGCTGGGGCCTCTCCATGGAGTGATAGCTTTTTCTCTCTCTCCAGGGAGTCCGGTGCAGCAGATTGGCCTGAGCGTGCCTGTGATCATCATCAAGCAGGAAGAGGTGTGCCAATGCCAGTGCATCTGCCGAGACACAAGCAAGGACAAAGCAGGCAGCAAAGGCTGTGCCTCCCTCCTCTCGAAGACCCCGGGGAACCCCCCGGCACCAGGGCCACAGGACTTCCCCAGGACGGTGGCCAGTACGTCCACTGCTACTGCTAGCTGTTCATCTGTGCTGCCTCCTGCTGGCCAGCAGAGCACCCTACTGGGCCACCCGCCTGGCCCCCAGAACCAGTCCCTAAGTGCCATGGAGGCCTCCCGCTTTCTTTCTCTCCAGAACCTGGAGACGGCCTCTCCTCTCGTCCCCCTTGAACCTCTCTTGCAAGGGGAAGAGGGACTTGCCTTGGGCAGCAACTTCCCTTAGGGAAGCTCTGGAAAGCAGCAGCAGAGATGGGTGAGGGCCAGCTGCCCTGGAGCGTGTCACGGGATCCCTTTCTCCCAAGGGGAGGCGCAGCCGGCTCTGCCTCGTTTGTCACTTTGGCTCATAGCAATGTGAGCGTAGGAATTGGTCACTTTGGAAGGAGGGGTGGGCAGGTGGGCTGCACTTTGCTTTCAGGAGGGTGGCATGGAGTGCTTCTAGGCCTGGGGGTGATTCAGGGTAGGGACCCTGTAAGCAGGGAGGGGAAAGAAGTCAATGTTTGTCTGAAAACAGGGAGACGGGGGTGGGGGGTGGGGGGGGGACCTCGCCTAGCAGCAGCAGAAGCAGAAAGGCGTGGAGATGCCCTCCCCACGGCCTCCTCTGTCTGCTAGCTGTAGAAGGCAAATGGTGCGCATCACGATCAGACTTTGCACATGAGTAGAAGGGCTGCTGGCTCTTCCATCTTCCCTTCCTGCCCTTCTTGGCAACCAAGTGCACTGCCTGGGTGTTTACATGAATTCAGGGGCTAAAAGGATTTGCACTGTTCAGCTTTATCAGAATGACTCTTGCTAGAAAATGTTCCTCTTAGATTGGCTGACTTTAGGGGGTTCAGAGAGGTGCTCAGGGGTCTCAGTGTTGGTCCAGTGGAGACCGAGGAGCAATCCAGCTTGGTCTGGCAAAGCAGACTGTCCTTTCTTCAGCAGACTATTGGGGTGCAGTGAGACAGCCTACCTGCCCCACCCCGGGGAAGGGCGCCTTTTCTCTCTTAACTTACTCAGGGTAAAATCCCAGCATAGAATGCCTGGAAGGTTTTGGGAAGTCTCCTTTCTAAAGTTTTGTACATGTTTTTATTTTGCCACATCCACTGTGTTTGGATTTTCTAGTAAATCCTCTTTTGTTCCCAGGACAAATGCCCATTGCTCAGAATGCCCCTCCAAGAGCTTTTCTCAAGCTGAGAGGCAGGCAGGGTGGTCAAACAGCAGAGGTGGAAGAAGCAGGGTCCTTGCCACTGTGACGTGGCTGTGGAGGGGAGGAGACTGCAAGGCCTTGCAAGGCACCTTGCAGGTTCCGGTGCTGCTGCAGGAGGGGGACAGGCCGGCTGGTTGCTGTTCCTCTGGGACTGTCTGCAGTCCATGGGCATTTCTGATGCTCCGCTCCCTCCTAAGTTAAACACAGACGAGAACCTCCTGAATCTCGCCCTGTGCCTGTGAGGCTTGTGTAGTTAAGGTGCTTCTTATTGACTTTGGAGAGCTGCTCTACTCTCAGCTGGGGTGGGGCTTAGACTAGCATGTCCCTGCATGGATTTATAACACGTCTCTGCACGTGTTGTTATAAGAGCATTCCCTTTGCTTGATGCTGCCTGTTGGAAAGATATCCCACCCCCCCGTGACTTTCGGAGCCAGCTGATCCTGTGGATTTGCTTATGGGCTGAGGGTTGGAGTGACTGAATTGTACCAAGACTCCAGGGAGTAATGAGTCCCAGCGGACTTCATCTCAGCTGTGTATTGAGGTGGGAGCAAGTTATTAGAGCAGGGCAAGTAGTCAGTTTCTGGGATATGGACTTCATCTCTCAGACTTCTCAGCAGTGACTATACAGGCTGGGGGATTCTGAAATAGTATTCATGAACATGGGAGTGACTAAGTTTTAGAAAGACCTGCTCTGGAGACTAGTGTTTTCTGGCAGTTGCTTCTGCTATTTAAGTTTAGGGAAGGAATATCGTTCACTGGGGCTGATCTAGTTACACTTGCTGGCCTCTAAAATGCACTTTAGTTCTCTTTCAGCTGATGGCTACAATGTCATTTGTAAATAACTGTTCACAGTCCTTGGGTATTTCCCTCCTTTTTGTTCTGAGTAAAAAAGTATGTGATGTGCAAAAAAAAAAAAAGTACTTAACTTCAGTGCAATACATTTAGCTAGAAGTGTCCACATGCACTCTGTGAGTGTGGTTATATGTATGTATATGTGCGTGCATGCGCACAAGTGTGTTTATATGGGAGCGATGGAAGGGCCTTTCACTCTGCCCTTTTCTGACTTATGCATCTTTAAGCAAATGTCCAGTCTATGCAAAACCTCCATTAGTAGCCTGAGCTGAACGGACTTGGTCAGATAAGAACCTTTCCAGTTTTGGTCCCTGCTTGGAGACCTTCCCAGCTCTGCCTTGCTCCTCACAAGGGAGGGAAGGAACAGGCTGCTGGCCATGAAGCTGTTTGGAAGGCTCTGCTCCTGCTCTCCCGAGTGCCCTGCCACCACCTGCCTGCCTGCCTTATTTCCAAGACACCAGACATTCCAAAATTTCAAGGTACCAACAAGAGGCAGGTTAATCTTGGAAGAGATGGCAGTAACATTGGTGAGTTCTTATCTGTTAAAGCACAGGAAACCTTGTTTGGAGCATCTATTGGCCCGGGATGTAAATGCTATTCTCCCATCATATCCTTTGCGTTCGCTTCAGGTCTAAAATAGCATCTTCTGTTTTTAGCCAATATTTCCTGCTAGTCAGGGCTGGTTTTTCAACTTCTGCATTGTTTATTGTTTCTAAGCTTTGGAGTCTGTTCTGCACTGAAAAATGCCAAGGAAACTGGATATATTTATGTATGGTGTGTCTGTGTCTGTGTGTTTGTGAAAATGGGTGAAAATGGTATGTTATCCACACTGTGTTTTCAATAGTGTGCACGCCGGCCAAACCCAGTTTCTATGCAGTGGACACTTTCAAGTAAATGCATTATATTTTCCTTATCACTTGGGTGTTTTAGTTTTTCTTCCCACATACAGTCTTCACCAGTAAAGTCCAGGGAAGAATGATTGTTGTTGTTCTTATTTCGAAATATGTTATTTGAAGTTTTTTTCTTTTGTTTTGCAGTGTTATTTCTTTCCAAATACTAAGATACTGGCTTAGATTATGTGGGCAAAAAGCAAAGTACCATTCTATCTAGCCACAGTCAGGATTTAGGAGTGGAGCTAGATGTGGGACTCTACTGAATATCAGAAAAGAGTCTTAAACCTCTCTTCCGATTTTGGATTAGTCCAAATTAGGATTAAGGCATACCAGGAAATAGGTATTTCCCATTGTTCCAACCATGAAAGTTTCAGATGCACCTTTTCCTGTCGGGCAGAAAAATATCAATTTGTGCAAGATGGAGGGAGAGAAAACCCTTGAAGAGAAGTAGTTTCCTTCTTTTCTTTCAGCAGGCACTTTCCCACAAAGAACGATTGATTGCTTCCCAGAGTAAGGAGCCTGGAGACTCCAAAGGTTCTCAGATAATTTTTGAAAGTGCCTTCCTGGGTCCCCTTCACTTTTGGACTGTGATCTAAATCTTCATGATCAGATTCTGGCTGGGTTTCATGAAAGGTTTAGCCAGTTTATGAAAGGCTTAACCACTGCAATGCACAACTGCTACAGTTTGGTTAGTTTGGTAATTGATCAGCCCATTGTGTTAATTCATGATTTGAGGTGGTCTGTGAATTGGGTGAATTGAAAGATCAGGTTATGCATGTTGTGGGAACCCTGCCTCAGTATTGCTATGGCTAAACTCCACAACCTCAGAGGACATGGTGGGGAGAATTTGAAGTAACCTGTTTCTCTCAGGAGTACCTATATTGTGTTTAAGCACATTTAGTTTAACTTTGAAATCTGGGATCAAATATCTGTGCATTCAGTGATGTGAAGATGCTCACTACAGGTACAGTACTTCCAAAGGAAGAGCTTTCCAAAACACCAGAAGAATAAACAACGTTGTATTTTTGAAGAATGTAAAATGTGAAATAGGGTTTGCTACCTGCTCCAGTTTGTATAAAATTAATATTGTACTTTGAAATATCTGCAAGGAATTAGAAAATAATTTTTTAATTGAAGGCAATATTAGTAGCAATTAAATATTAAATGCTTATTTAAATGTGGTGCCTATGGAAGATTTTTCTTCAATAAATGAATTATTGGGGAGAAGATACATGCCAGTTCCCATGCCATTCACTTAAATGGCAGAAAGCGTGCCGAGCCATTCTGTGGGCCTCCAGTCAAGAGGGGGAGCATTGACATTGGACTACAAAACAACTAAAGTTGGAACAACTTTTGCCTCTGCTTGAACAGGGAGCAGCAGGATATCCTGATTCTTTTTTTTTTTAATAAAATAATCTTTATTAGGTTTTTCGTTAAAAACAACATATAAAACAGACATACAAAAAATACATAAAACAAAAACACAAAAATTACCCTTTTACAGCTTTTTCAAAGTATTTCCTAATCTATTTACAAATTACAATATATTTTTTTTTAACATTCATTAATATTTATCTAAATCTATCTTTAAAGAATTGAGTCTCATAATATATTTTCCACATCTATTTCTTCCATTTTACTTACATATAAATCACTTGTTTATCATAGGAAAAGAGAGTGAGAACATTTACAGTTTCGTCATAGATAGTCCCCTTTTTATAATCAAATTTGAAGTTTTTTGTTGTGTCGCTGTAGTTATATGTAGTATTAAATAACGGTCCTCCTTTTTAAACTTTTCTCTAAAAATTCCCAGCAAGAACAGTTCTGGCTTCAAATCAATTGTCTGTTGTGTAATTTCTTCCAACCAGTTTCTTATTTTGTTCCAGAATATTTTGATTTTAGGGCATGTCCACCAGAGATGGTAATAGGTCCCTTTCCTTCTTACACTTCCAACATTTCGAAGACACTGTTGGGAACATCTTTGCCAATCGTGCCGGGGGTAGGTGCCAGCGGTAAAACATTTTGTAAATATTTTCCTTATATAATGCTGCTAACGTCAATTTATAGTTTATCTCCCAAATTTTTTCCCATTCTGCCAAACTGATTGTATACCCATGGATATCCTGATTCTTTTTCACCTGCTCCTTCCAGTGTGCCTTTGTGGGAGCTGCTGAAGTATCCTAGGCCATCTGGACCAGAATCTCAGAGCCAGGTGCAGCAGGAGGCTGGAGTCAAATGGGGGGAATCAGAGCACTCATTTCTCATATGGAGGCCTCCACTGTTTTCTTTCATAGTATTTTCATCTCCAATTTCTTTTAGTCCTGCAGAATATAAAAAGCAGCAGCTTAATAGAATCATAGGGCTGCAAGGGATCTTGGAGGTCTTCTAGTTCAGTAGGCAGGCAGACCTTATACCATCCCTGTCAATATTTTCTTGAAAACCTCCAGCAATGGAGCATCCACAACCCCAAAAGGCAAGCCCTCAAGGCCCCTTACCTTTATTGCTCTTCACTATGCACTTTCTAGGGCCTTAGCATCTTCTTTGTATCATGGTGACCAGAGTTGGACTCAGTATTCCAAGTGTGGCTTCACTAGTGCAGCCTCACTAGCTTTATACTATCCCTCTCCTGATGCATCCTAGGACTGCATTGGCTTTTTTGGTGGCTGCATCACACTGCTGGCTCATACTTAATGGTGGTCCATAGCACACCTACATCCCCTTCACAGTTACTACTGTTGAGCCTGGTACCACCTATTCTACACCTGTAAGCATTTAGTTTTTCCTGCCTAAGTGCAGGACTTTACTTTTCTTACCACTGAACTGCATCTTGTTGCATAAGGCCCAATGCTCAAGTCTGTCAAAGTCCTGAATGTTGAGTCTACCTTAAAGCTTCAAGGATACAACATAGAAATCCAGCATTTGCTGTGATTGCCACCTTGCCTCCCAAATAGAACACTGTACTTTGACCTACAGATGAACATAGGAAGTCTATAGGTAATCCTTGACTTACAAGCTATCTTTTAATGACCATTGCAATTATGATGGTGTTGAACAGAAGGATTTGTAACCTGTACCCAAGATTATGGCTGCTCTAGCACTCCCACAATCACATGACCACAATTTGTATGCTTGACAAAACCAACTGCAGGGAAGCTACAACTGCCTCACACCCACCTATCTTCTCCTCTCTCCTGCCCTGTTGGGTTTCTTGGGTCTATCTCCCATCTTGCTTTGGGCCTCCCTCCCTCTGCTACACATTGCTCTACTTAACTTCTTCTGAAGATTGCTTTTCCCAAAGGGAATCAGGAAATGTGATGCGTGGCCTTCCTAATACAGAAACTCCCTGGTGCCGTCCTGAAGCAAGTGCCACTCTGAAAGCAGCTGCAATCCTCTCAAACCAAGCATTGTGGGGACTCCCAAAATGTCCCCCATTTCCGAGATGGCCCAAAGCCTTGCAATCCATCAGCTGATTCTCTTTGGAAAGGTGATTTTCCAAGATCACTTTTTCAACACACTATCAGCTAATGCAATGTGTGGCCTTCCTGCAGAGGCCAGCCTGGCACCATTCTGGAAGCGGGTGCCTTCTGACAGAACATGTGAATGGAGCCCAACTCCAGAATGGTGTGAGATGGCCTCAGTTGGGCAGACTTGTGGAAAGGAGATTTTCAGAAGAGGTAAGTGGAGCAAAGCATGATGGGGGGTGGAGGCCCAAGTGTAAGAGACCCTGCCGGGTGGCAAGCTGTATGAGCTGGGGAGGACTGCAGTATGGGTCAGGAATTGTGCGAGGCCTCCCAGGGACTCTCCACACTGAGGCACTCTGTGCTACACTTAACAATTGCAATGGGAGAAGCTCATCCTAAAGCTGCCTTTTAGGCAAAGGTTGGCTTTCCAAAGCCAGGCAAGAACCAGGAGAGGTTTCCCACAAGCAAGCTGACCAGCGAATAAAGTTCTGAAAGCAGCCACCACTTTAGCAAAGAATTGTCAGGGCCCTGAAAATGGTGGCTGCTTCCAGGAGGCACGGGGAGGAGGCCTGAGTACTACAGGTCCATCGGGACAGGTTGCGGGGAAAGAGAAGCAGGGGGCACTGCAGCATTCTCATGGTCTCTCGTAAAGGCAAATGACCACAATGGCACTTTTATTTTATTTATTTGTTTGTCAAACATGTACAAGATAGCAGGTATAGGTATAAACATAAACATAATCAAAGTGAATACAGATAGATGAGGACAATAGGACAGTAGGACAGGGACGGTAGGCACGCTGGTGCGCTTATGCACGCCCCTTACAGACCTCTTAGGAATGGGGTGAGGTCTACAGTAGGCAGTCTAAGGTTAAAGTTTTTGGGGTTTGGGGAAGATACCACAGAGTCAGGTAGTGAATTCTAGGCATTGACCACTCTGTTGCTGAAGTCGTATTTTCTGCAGTCGAGTTTGGAGCGGTTTACATTAAGTTTGTATCTATTGTGTGCTCGTGTATTGTGGTGGGTGAAGCTGAAGTAGTAATTGAAAGGTAGG
>QLTV01004135.1:35803-66237 GCA_003457575.1 Thermophis baileyi
TGACCTCCCGGCTCTGCCCTCCCCTCAGGGGGACAGAGGGGTGACCCTGCTTACAAGGAAGGAAGAGGGCAGCATCACTCTTAGAGGTCCGTCCCAGCCACCAGGCCTTTTCTGGCAGCCCATCCCATCCCAGCCCAGCCCAGCCCAGCTCAGCTCAGCTCAGCTCAGCTCAGCTCAGCTCAGCTCAGCTCAGCTCAGCTCAGCTCAGCTCAGCTCAGCTCAGCCCCACTTCCCTGAGAGGGCATCCACTTACCTCCTTCCTCAAGGCTGTTGCCAGTGCCGCCGCGGAGTGAGGCTGGACAAAGAGGCTGGGCAAAGAAGCGAGGCGAGGCCAAATGCAGAGCCGAAGGCTGGGTGAAGAAGCAAGGCAAGGCCGGATGCAGAGGCAAAGTCTAGGCGAAGAAGCAAGGTGAGGCTGGATGCAGAGGCGAAGGCGAGGAAGCGAGGGGCTGAATGCAGAGGCCAAGGCCGAGCAAAGAAGTGAGGCAAGACCGGGCGCAGATCCTAGGGGCTGGACGCAGAGGTGAAGAGGTTGGGCAGGGCTAGTCAAACAAGCTTCAGCTGTTGCCAGGCAGAGAGAAGCGTGGCGTACCGAGGCCAGGTGGGGCCAGGCCAATGCGCACAGCCAGTCTCCGGGCACTTGCTGCCTCCTGTGTGCGCGCACGTCTGCCACCACCTGTGCGCACGTGCACCCGCTGGGATGGGGTGGGCCGGGATGTGCTGGGCCAATGTGACGTGACGCGGGCTGGCCCCTTGCATTTTCCAGGACTGCCCCACATAGATTAACCCTGGAGACTGTGGCAAGGAACATGCTATAGCTTGTTCTTTATTGTTAGGTAGGCGTCACCTCTGTGATCTGAAGGGAAGAGGGGTGACCCAGTTGTCAGTAATTTCTTTGACTAATCCCTGCTCTGTCATTTCTAAAAAGAGTTTGTCCTCAGTAGATATTGCCACCCGATTGCCATCTTTTGTCTTTTGAAAGACTGTGCACCTTAAATGACATTGGTCACTGTCACAGGTGAGGTTACAACTAAAAGACCCTATGAAGGGACAAGGCGAATGGGTAATAGATGGCAATTCTTTAAGAGGAAGTGGTTGTGGCATGACTTAAAAGTAGAAGGACATCCATTCTATAATTTGCTTGTAAGCATGCTGCTAACAGAGGTTGGTTTGTGCACGCTTCCTAAACAGACATCTCCTATAATGACCCATCCTAGGTCTAATTTATGAGCATATGGAGCATTGTGGGGACCATTGATCTGAGCTCTTGCTTTGTGGACTCTTAAGATATCTCTCCCTAGGAGCAAGACTATCTGAGCCTGAAGATTGAGTTCTGGTATCAGATGCACTATTTGGTTCAAATGTGGGTGATGAATTGCTGCATCTGGTGTGGGGATTTCAGATCTATGGTCAGGGATCTGGTGTCAAACCCCGGCCCAGGGTTTCCCATATTTGGGGGAGGGACCCCAGCACAGGAGGTGGGTGGTAGGATGACCGGCTGTCAAACACCGAGGCTACAAGTGACATCCCGACCCTGAGGCAGCAAGTGGCAAAGTGACAAGCAATGTGACGCCAACAAACAGCTGATCGTCAGCTGGCTTGCATTCGGCCTGGATCGTGGTTGCTTGCAAGCCGGCCAACATGCTGTTGATCGACTCTGCCAGCGGCCCGACGATCAGCTGATTGGGCCTGCCAGCTGCTCCAGAGGCAGAAGGGTGCTGCTCCAGCATTCAAAAGGCTCTGGGAGGCGGAGGCTCCCAGCGCAAACTTTAGTCCTTATTTTTTCAGAACTCACTGTGTGCTGAAAATCTGGCTTAATAAACCACTTGGAACTCGAAGCGAGTGGCATCCTCTTTTTTTTTTTTCCACCAACTCCACATAAACATCCATACATATACCATAAATCATATCAAAATATATGTAATTATACATTTCTATCCAGTATACCATAAATAAACATCCTAATTTAGCACCTTTTGTATTTTTATCGCTCGTCTGTTTTCCCTCAATATTTCATACTACTCCCCTCCCTCTATCTCCCTCTCTTCCCTCTACCTTCTTTCTCCTTCTCTCCCTCTTTCCTACTTCCCTCCTCTCCTCCTCTCCCCTGCCTTTCTACTTCCTCTTCCTCCCTCTTGTCCCTCCCCGAGTACATCTAATCATAATCCATTTTATAGTTAACAGACGAGTACCTCAAATCTCTAACTTAATTCCATCATTGGTGCTACTCTTAAACTTATATTTTTTTCCCTTATCCATATTTATACAGATATTATACTTCTAGTTATATTTACTGTTATTCTAATGCTGCCTCCTTTGCCATCTCTTTTTGTCACCTGGGTCTACCACCTTAATTTTCAATTTTCTTCCAATTTAATCGCTATTGCTTATCTTCCATACATATTCATTGTCTCTTGTACCTCCTTTCTTATTTATCCTTCAAATCTATCCTGTTTGTGTTTTTAATTTTAGGCCATACTCCTCCCTTTCCTCAATTTATATCTTTACTCATTTTATTTTTATTCAGTCATCTCCAAATGCCCTTAATTTCTAATCTCTTTTACCTTTTCAAAAACCCCTTTCACCTTTATTACTCACTTTTTCTTATTTTAACTCATCCTCAATATTTAAACAAAATCTAATCTTACCGCTACACATCCATCCATTGGTTGATAACATTACCAACTTCCCAATATACAAAAAACCCCTAATTATCTAAAATCTCTGGATCTCTGGACACAAACAGGATGGATTTGAAGGATAAATAAGAAAGGAGGTACAAGAGACAATGAATATTTATTTATTTAATTTATTTATTTAATAAAATTTGTATGCCACCCAACTCCCGAAGGAATCTGGGCGGCTCACAACATATGAATAAAAAAGACACCAATAAAAAACATTAAATTATACAAATCTTATATAAAAACCTTTTAACATAATAATTATGCAAATTTTATCACATTCCAACAATTGCATTTACTATAATATAGCTTACATAATATATATCATCATATACCATTCTTCCATAAAAACCTTATACCACAATTAATTAATTATACTCAATACCATTAATACAAATAGATCTATTAACATATGTTGTATATCATCATATACCAATCTTATATAAAAACCTGATGTCATAATTAATTATACACAACTAATAATATTGATGCAATTAAATCTATTAACATATGTCTTTCTATCCCTCTTCATCCCTTTTGAATCAACATCAAAATTTAATTTCCATTTTTCATAATATATATCATCATGTACCAATCTTATATAAAAACCTTATACCTTAATTAATCATACACAATTAATAACATTAATACAAATAAATCTGTTAATATATGTCTTATTACCTCCCCTCCTTTCCATTAACCTTCCCCTCTTCATCCATTCTCTTTTGATCTCTCAGAAATTCTACTTCTTGTAGGTTTTTCCCTTCCTTCCCCTTCTCTTAACTTCTTCTTTTTCTTTCTTTTATTTTTATACATATAAATTCTTTTTTTCAAAATTCCTTTCCTTCCTTTTAAATATATTGTTTGCTTAAATCTCCTCACAATTCCTCCTCGCCTCTTCTCCCTATTACCCCCTCTGTCTTTTGCTTGGTTCTTCTAAAAGTGATACTCCCCCCTATCTACTCTTTTCTTGTCACTGTTAATCCCAGTAAAATTATCTATTTGTTTTTTATTTTCAATCTCTTTATCTTCAATGTAGTTTCCTTGTTCCTCATTTTTATTCTCCAGTACTGTGCATTCTAAATGTTCTGCATCTTCCAACTTCATATTGCAGTATTCCCTTTCAACCAGCAGATGGCATTGCCAAATTTCCAATGCAGCAAGCCAGTTATTTAACAGAACTCTCCAAAACGCTTTAAATCCACGTATGGAATATTTTCTTCAAATTCTTTATTCTTTTTCAATCTCTTTAATTTCCACCAAATCCAATTGTAAAAACTTCCAGAATTTCTTGGACTTTTAAGCTCCATTTATTTCACCCTCTCTATGGTATTCCCAATTGCTAGATAGCCACTAGCTTCCACTCCGGGATATCTTTTAGTCTCATTTTAAGTTTTTTTCTTTTTATCTTTAAATTGGCCAGTCACTCACCCGACTCCAGCACTTTACTTCCACTCCGCTCCTGCACGAACGCTTAGATCAGTGGTTCCCAAAGTGGGCGGTACCGACCCCTGGGGGGCAGTGGGATGACTTAGGGGGGCTCTAAGAGGCAAGGGTGGCGGCAGGGGGGCACTAAGAGGGGCAAGGGGGCGGCAGGTGGTTCACCATACCGGTAGCGACAGCCTGAGGCTGGCAGAGCTCCATAGGTGTGCGCCCCGAAGCTTCCCGGCCCGCAAAGGAAAGAAAGAAAGAAGAAAGAAAGAAAGAAAGAAAGAAAGAAAGAAAGAAAGAAAGAAAGAAAGAAAGAAAGAAAGAAAGAAAGAAAGAAAGAAAGAAAGAAAGAAAGAAAGAAAGTAGGAAGGAAGAAAGAAAGTAGGAAGGAAGGAAGGAAGAGAAAGAAAGAAAGAAAAAGAAAGATGTTAGGAAGTAGGAAAGACAGAAAGACAGAAAGACAGAAAGATGGTAGGAAGGAAGGAAGACAGAAAGAAAGACAGAAAGATGGTAGGAAGGAAGAAAGACAGACAAAGAAAAAGAAAGAAAGAAAGAGAGAGAGAGAGAAGGAAGAAAGAAAGAAAGAAAGAAAGAAAGAAAGAAAGAAAGAAAGAAAGAAAGAAAGAAAGAAAGAAAGAAAGAAAGAAAGACTTATGACCACAATTGAGCCCAAAATTTTGGTTGCTAAGCAAGAGCGTTGTTAAGTGAGTTTCACCACATTTTACAAGTTGGCCACGCCCACCCAGTCACCTGACCACCAAGCCACGCCTACCTGAAGGGGGTGGGGGGCACTGAGGATGAGTTTGTAGCACCAAGGGGGCGGTGGACTGAAAAAGTTTGGGGACCACTGGCTTAGATCTTCTTACCCAGGCGATCCACAATCTCCTTACTTCAATCCTTTCATTGTGGCCGTCTCAGCTAATGGCGACTAAGTCACCTCTTCACAGCTGCCGGTCGAGAGGCTGGTGCCGGCTTCCTGGGGGGTTTGCAAATCCCCCCGGATCACCGACTGGTGCCCCTCTTCTTCACCCCCCCTCCAGGGGGGTTCTGGCCCAGTTCTGATGGATCTGGGCCCCCGAACGGCTGGAAATTCGACGTTTCCCCCGGAGATTCCGAGGGAGACGTCATGGTGCCGTTGGCCACACCCTCCCCGAGTGGCATCCTCATTGTGGGTTAGGTCTGGAGCTCGGACATTTGAGAGGAAGTTTGCGCTCCTCTTTTGTTTTTCCCTCCTGTTTGGATTGTGTACCTGAGGGTTCCTGGATGGCCTGCTGGAAGGTAGGGGAGCAACGGGGAGATGGCAGAAGGGACGGCACCAGCAGCTGATTTTGGGGTTACCCTCGTTGGACAAGTGGGGCCCCACGATTTGGTGGGAAGACGGGTATCGGAAGTTGAGGATAGGAACCGGTCCCAGGCCCCCTCCGCATGACCAGGCCCAGAGAGGAGGGGAGAGAGTGACAGACGATGGTGGGGGGGGAGACAACCCATGCGGGCCCAGGCTGCAGGCCACCCCTCCTTTCCCCGGGTGTATGTGGACTTGGCAGAGGTGTTAAGTGAGAAGGAGTGTGACGTGCTGCCTCCATCCCACTCCACCAACTGTGCCATCAAAATCCTTCCTGGGGCGAAACTACCAAAGCCCAAAATGTATGCTATGACACCAAAAGAGTTGGAGGAGCTACAGAATTATATAGACAGGAACCTAGCTAAGGGGTTCATCCAACCTGCCCGCTCGCGGATTGCGGCCCCTGTGTTATTTAAGGAAAAGAAGGACAGAACAATGTGCTTGTGTGTGGACTTCAGAGGAATCAATGGGGTGTGCGTAGAGAACATGTACCCCCTTCCCCTTATGAAGGACATGTTAGCCCATTTGGTGAAAGGGCAGTTCTTCACCAAGTTGGACTTGAGGGAGGCATACTACTTGGTGAGGATTAAGGAGGGGGATGAGTGGAAGACTGCCTTTAACTGCCGCTTGGGGCGTTATCAGTTTTGGGTGATGCCATTCGGACTACAGGGGCCCCCTGCTGTGTTCATGCAACTTATCAACAAGGTGTTGCACGAGCACTTGTATAAAGGGGTGCTCGTGTATCTTGACAATATCCTCATCTATACCGAAACCATGGCTGAGGACACCCAGCTGGTATGACAGGGTTTTGCAAAAATTGTTGGCTGCAAACCTCTATGTGAAACTGTCTAAGTGCAAGTTCCACCAGACCCATTTGGACTACCTGGGCTATCATGTCTCCAGTGCCAGGGTGGAGATGGATCCCACCAAGGTTCAGGTGGTCCTGGAGTGGAAGGCGCCGAAAACACGCAGGCAGCTGCAGAGTTTCCTGGGGTTCGCTAATTTCTATTGGCAATTCATTCCCTCGTTCGCCAGGGTGGCGTTGCCATTAACGGATCTATTGAAAACTAAGCACACGGCAGCTCAACCCCGCCGAAGCCAGCCACTCCAGTGGACGATGGAATGCCAGCGCGCCTTCAAAACACTGAAGGCCTTGTTTGCCAAAGAGCCCATCCTTAGAAACCTGGACCCTGAGCAGGCCTTTGTAATCCAGGCAGATGCCAGTGACGTGGCAGTGGGAGCTGTCCTATTAGAGGAAAACGAGCAGGGCAAGCTGCAGCCCTGTGCCTATACTTCCCGCAAACTCACCGACACCGAACGGCGGTGGACAATGTGGGAGAAGGAGGCTTCCGCTGTCCGATGGGCACTAATGACATGGCAACACTTCCTGGAGGGGAGCAGAGTGCCTTTCGAGGTCTGGACAGACCATAAGAACCTCGAGGCTCTCCAGACCCCGCGTCAATTGTCACCCAAACAGGTTCAGTGAGCACAATATTTCCAACGCTTCCGGTTCACCTTGAAATACATCCCTGTGGGTAAGAACTTCCTGGTGGATGCCTTATCCCAGATGCCGCAATACAATAGCTGCCAGGAGGAGGTGGTTCATGCCATTATGCCCCCTGCTCCTCAACAAGCAGCTCAGGCATCAGTCCGGTGGCCTGCAGCAAGTGCGGATGAGCTGACCCATAACCTACAGGCTGAATTACTGACCGACCCCTGGTTCCTAGAGCACCGGCAACTACTTACTGAACAAGAAAGGTTAGTGTGGAAGGGCAGTAAATTGTACGTGCCACACACCCTGAGGCCACAAGTGCTACAGCGGTGCCATGATGTCAAACAGACCATGCACTTTGGGTTCCTCAAAACCCTGCATCTAGCCAAGAGACAGTTCTGGTGGCCCTGAGTGAAGAACGATATAGAGGACTATGTCAAAAACTGTCCGGTCTGCGCGACCGTGAAACACCGCTCAGGGAAACCCCCGGGGCTCTTACAGTCTGTGGATGACCCAACCCGGCCGTGGGAGGAGATAGCCATGGACTTCATCGTGGAGCTCCCAGAGAGCAATGGCCATACCGTTATATGGACGATCATCAATTTATTTTCCAAACAAGCCCATTTCGTGCCATGCCCCGGTTTGCCATTGGCACATAAACTGGCTAAGCTGTTCCTCACGCACATCTACCGCCTCCATGGGGTTCCACGGCCAAATTCTGGAGGGAGTTCGTTCGGATGATCGGGTCCTCCCTGGGGCTAAGCTCAGCTTTCCACCCGAGTACTAATGGGGCAGCGAAGAGAACTAACGCCATGGTGGAGAGGTAGCTTAGGTGCTACGTCACCTACCAGCAAACCAACTGGGCTGAGCTCCTGCTGTTTGCAGAGATGGCATATAACAATGCTGTGCACAGCAGCACAGGCTTCACCCCCTTCAGGGTAGTTAGTGGAGTAGAGTTCGTCCCAATTCCAGAGTACCCTCAGGAAGCTCCTTCCCACCCTGGGCCAAAAGAGTGGATGGAGACCTTGCAGGGAGTATAGGGTGATGTCAAGGCAGCATTGAGGAAAACGGCTGAAACCCAGAAGGTCCAGGCCGACAAGAAACGAGCTCCACAAAGGCCCTTCCAAATGGGGGAGAGGGTGTACCTCTCAACCAAATACTTGAGGCTAAAGGTTCCCTGCCGGAAGCTGGGACTGAAGTTCCTGTGGCCCTTCCCCATTGTGAGGGTAATCAACCCAGTTACAGTGGAGCTGAAACTTCCCCGGCTGCTGGGGAGAGTGCATCTGGTCTTCCACAGCAGTCTGCTGAAGCCCATAGAAGCATCCAAAATCCACCCTATGCCGCCGCCGGCACCTGGCCCTGTAGCGTTGGGAGGGGAGACCCACTATGAGATCGACCAGGTGTTGGATTCCAGAATACATAGGGGAAGACTGCAATACCTGGTATGATGGAAAGGATACCCATTAACGGAGGCCTCCTGGGTGGCAAGTAAGAATATTAGAGCTGCCCGACTAATAAATAAATTCCACAGGGAACATCCCCACAAACCCGGAAGGGGTCTGGGAGGTCAGGCATGATGGCCTGCTAACGCAATGCATGTGCTTACTGTCTTACAGGTACAGCCCTGGTAGAGGGGAGCTGCCTGTCAAACCCTGGCCCGGGGTTTGCCATACCTGGGGGACGGACCCCAGCACAGGAGGTGGGTGGTGGGAAGACCAGCTGTCAAACACTGAGGCTGCAAGCGGTGTACCAACCCCGAGGCGGCAAGCAGCAAAGCGGCAAGCAACACGATGCCAACGAACAGCTGATCGTCAGCCGGCTTGCATTCAGCCTGGATTGTGGTTGCCTGCAAGCCGGCCAACGGGCTGTTGATCGACTCTGCCGGCGGCCCGACGATCAGCTGATTGGGCCTGTCAGCTGGTCCAGAGGCGGAAGGGTGCGGCTCCAGCATTCAAAAGGATCTGGGAGGCGGAGGCTCCCAGTGCAAACTTTAGCCCTTATTTTTTTGGAACTCACTGTGTGCCGAGAATCCGGCTTAATAAACCACTTGGAACTCAAAGTGAGTGGCATCCTGATTGTGGGTTAGGTCCGGAGCTTAGACCTTTGAGATCTGGTTGCATTCAATAAGAGTTGGTAAAGTCAGGCATGTTTTCCCATCTACCAACTCAAATTGATAACCAGGTGGTCTTCTCCCCGCTGTCTCCACAATTCCTGCACAATATCAAAAAACTTGAGCAGGCTAGAGACCTATTACTTTGGTCATCTAGAATAGCATAAAGCTTAATGGCTTTGTCCTTTTGACCTGCTGGGTAGACTCTGACTAAATAGATTTTGGAGCAGGACCTGCTGCCTACAGTCTCTTTGCAGACTTCTGTGCACTTTGAATTGATCTCTGTTGTGGTTGTAGCAGTGTGTTCTTCCTCCCCACCGTGCTCACTGTGCTCACTACAAGTGTAT
Source organism: Thermophis baileyi (assembly GCA_003457575.1). NCBI lineage: Eukaryota > Metazoa > Chordata > Lepidosauria > Squamata > Dipsadidae > Thermophis > Thermophis baileyi. The sequence goes on from QLTV01004135.1 coordinate 45,210, forward strand.
TGTAAAGTCCATGGAGCTGGCCCTGGGTGTAAAGCTGTGTTGTGGCCTGTGCTGCCACATTCCATGCATTTTACACTGACCTTGCAGTCCTTGGCAAAGTGAGGGACTGATGAGCAGCACTTGTAGGAAATGTTGTTTGCTTTCAGGAAAGCGTTGCGGTCTTCCATGGACTTCTCCCTGAAGGCTCTGCATTTTAGGAGAGGATGTGGCTTCTGGTGTAGAGGACACTGCTTACCAGGATCTCTGATCTCAGTTTCTGTGTGAGACGAGCTGGCAGACCTGTGAAAGGAATCTGGAGGAGTCACGTTAGTTTTGTGGACTGCTACTGGAGGCTTGGGAGGATTATATTCTGAAGGAGTAGCACATGACAATGTGAAGTCAAAACTAGGATCAGTTCTTGTTTTAGCTTGTTAGCACACGAAGTCCACAAAAACAGAGAAGGGGTACATTGTATTCTCTTTTGTATTTGGAGCCATGCGTGATCCACTGCTCTTGTAAGTTATAGGGTAATTTTTGTATGATGGGATTGACACCTCTGGCTGTGTCAAGGAATGCAAGTCCTTGCAAGTCCCCTTCTGACTTAGCTACTTGAAGTTCCATTAGTAAGTCACTAAATTCCCTAAGTTTCTAATAGGCTCTGTCAGGTATTTTGGGAAAGCTATCAAGTCTTTTGAACAGTGCATTTTCCACTTCTTCTGCTGAGCCATAACACTCATCAAGTCTGTCCCAGATCATGTTAAGGCCTGTTGCAGGGTAGTTTATGTGTCAGGCCGAAGCCATATTTTATTACAGACTTTGGCCTGCCACACTTTAAGCTGGAGAATGTATTCTTGCTGTGGGAATTTGGGAGGGGCTGTTGCATGAGGGATGTAGGCATGTAGCCATAACAAATTCCTTTAGATTCTCAAGGTCATCCTTTGTCCAGCACCTGCCCGGAAGCTGAGGGGAGTAACTGACACGTCAGCAGAAGGCGACTGGCTAATATCATGAACGTGTGGGTGTGGGGACAAGGGGCTTGATCTTTCAACTGGGTTGAGAAACCCTCATAGCGTCAGATTCGGGTTTCTCACAGCTGTACCAACATGGCTCTGTTAATAAATTGGAACTTTGAGGAATGCTTTGCCTCGGACTCTGATTTAATTTTGGATGCTATTTGGAACCCTGACACTAACCCGAATCTCCCTTTAAAAACAACCCAGCTACCCCGAAGCTTCGGGGCGCTGTTCGGGGTCCTGAGCCCCAACATCGACCCAGCAATGGGCGCTGTGAAAACTCAGGAAAGGTGGGCCGGATCGGGAGAGGGGGGCGCTTGGCTGAGACGCGTGCAGCCAGCGCCCAACGATCCGGACCCAGCCGAAAGATTACCACAGAGGGAACCAGACGCCACGGCTGCCTGGAGAGACACTTGGCGCTTATCCTCCCTGAGTAAGTCAACCCTGCCCCGGGTCTTGGGGACGGCATCGCCTGGGAGCATGGGGACCCATCTGACCACACATGGGGGAAGCCACGGCGTTGGCATGCAATTCCAACCGATGGATTCAGCGGTGGCCAGCAGGGCTCAGGCCGCGAGCTACGGTTGGTTTGATTCGCCGTGGGTTAGGACCCCGCAATCACTTCCCCTGCCAGATCCTGGATTGTGCGAATGGAATAGTCTGGGGACCTGTGGCTGGGAAAACCCCCAGGGGAACAGCGCCACATGGCCGGCGCCGCAGATGCCATTCGGAGAGCATGGAGGAGCGCTGGGCGGATGGGGTTACCCCTTGCGGGCTTTCCTTCCCCCTCCTCCGCTGCAACCGCCAGAGGCCGCAATCCCAGAGTGGAGTAATGGGACGGCCAGAGTTTGGTTAGCACCAACTGTGGCTCTCACCCCCCAGCCGCTACCGTCGCCGTTTCAGGGGGGGCCAGTAAGGCACACATGGGTTGGCAAAGAAGTCGGTTCCCCACTGGTCTCCACGCCCGGGATGCTGCCCCAGCTGGGGCCAACCCGACCTCCCCGTCGGCAAGCCGCGCCCTGTCAACCGTGCCGCCGCCTTGGTCGGGGGGTTCCTGGGCGACCGTGGGGCTACCCGGCCTGACCGATGATGGGCCAGGAAGATAACAAGGGGGACCCTGGCCCAGGGGATAGGGGCAAGGCCAATCCAGAAGGGCCGGAATCGGTAGCTGGACCTCCCCCTTCTCCCCTTGCTACCGCGACCACGCTGAGCTCACAGAAGAGGGCATGGGTCAGAGATAACTCACCACTTCCTCCTGAAGAGAGCCCCCCTCCTGCCGAGGGGCATGAGGGGGGAGGATATCCCCCCTTTGCTGGACAACGTTCCCTCCGTCCCAGCTAGGGAGAAAGGGACTAGAAGCCACCAGCCTCAGCGTAGCAAGCCGGGGCTTAAGGGATTAAAACTCCCACAGAGAAAAGTGCTGGAAGGAAAGTCCCTCCAGTTAAAAGAGACCTCTCTAGCAGCTGCAGAAGCAGAGCGGCCCCTCTCAACGGGGCAAGGCCACAGACAGCACGAGAGACGGGAAGAGGGAAAATTCGTCAGGCAGGTTGCAGAGGCTCCACCCCAGACCCCAAAGGGAGAGGGGAATCCAGCCAGGAATGACGGACCCATACAGGTCGAAGACGGTGGGGCAGAGGACGACCCGATGATAAGTGAAGCTGTCCACCCCTTTGCCATCAAAGCCATACTTACGGTGCCCGAGACGGGGGAAGAAGGAGAGGTAGATGCAATCGTGGACACGGGCTGCTCTCGATGCTTAATTAGCAAGTCTGTTGTAGGACAGTTGGGGATCCGCACTAGGCCCTTGGCCAACCCCATCCGGTTTCAACAAGTGGATGGGACGCTAATTGGGGGGTCCCCCGCCATGCATGTCACCAAATTGATAGAACTGCAAATACAGCGCCACCACGAGTTCCTCAGATTCATCGTCGCTCCGAAAATGCCTGAGACAATCATACTGGGGCTTGCGTGGCTAGACAAGTGGACTCCCACCATAAAGTTGGAAGACGGCTACCGAAAGCTAACCATGAGCATCGGGCCACTACCCCCCAGAGAGAAGAAGGGGCCAGAACCCATCGACCTGGGCCGGCCTCAGCCGGCAGCCCCTGCAGTCGAGGCCAAACTCCCAGGCACTCAACAGGTGCCGGTAGAATACAGAGACCTTGAGGGGGTCTTCAGTGAGGAAGATTGCAACTATCTTCCCCCTCACTGGCCCATGGACTGCGCGATAGAGTTTGAGCCAGGGGCCATGCTCCCAAAACCCAAGATGTACTCAATGACCCCAAAAGATTTGGAGGAACTAAGGAGATACAGTACATCGATGCCAATCTAGAGCGGGGCTTCATCCAGCCGGCAAAATCGAGGGTTGCAGCCCCAGTGCTCTTCAAAGAGAAGAAAGATTGGGGGCGGGGTCAGGCTGTGCGTGGACTTCCGTGGGATCAACGCAGTGTGCGTGCAAAACACGTACCCCCTCCCTCTCATGAAAGACTTGCTGAACCACTTGTCCAAAGGCAAGATATTCACCAAGCTGGATTTGAGGGAAGCATACTACCGCATACGCATTAGGGAGGGGGATGAGTGGAAGACCGCCTTTAACTGCCCCTTGGGAAGCTTCCAATTCAGAGTGATGCCCTTTGGACTACAAGGGGCCCCCGTGGTCTTCATGCAATTCATAAACGAAGTACTCCACCCACACCTATTCAAGGGGGTACTCGTTTATTTGGATGACATTCTCATCTTTAGCAAGACCCTAGAGGAGCACGTGAAACTAGTACGGCAAGTCTTAGAAAAACTTCAAGCCGCCAAGCTGTACGCAAAACTCTCAAAAGGCGAATTTCCACAAGACCTCCCTAGACTACCTGGGATATCGCATCTCCAGCGAAGGAATAGAGATGGATCAAGGGAAAGTGAAAGCAGTGCTAGACTGGCAGCCCCCACGCACTCGCAAGCAATTACAAAGCTTCTTGGGCTTTGCAAACTTCTACCGGCAGTTTATCCCCACTTTTGCAGAGGTGGCGCTGCCACTGACCGAGCTGCTAAAGACATGCTGTTGCTATGTAGATTATCAGCAGGATAATTGGGCGGAGCTGCTGCCTTTTGCAGAAGTAGCATACAACAACGCTGTCCACAGCAGCACCAGACTAACCCCTTTCCAGATCACCAGCAGCCAGGAGTTCATCCCAATGCTGGAACTACCTACTGAAGCTCCCACTTCGATGTCCCTGGCTGAGTGGATGGAAACATTGAGAAGAGGATGGGAAGATACCAAGAAAGCACTAGCTGAAGCGGCGGAAGCCTATAAGAAGCAAGCAGACAAGCACCGATCGCTCCAACCCCCCTTCCGAGTGGGGGGATAAAGTTTTCTTGTCCACTAAATACATCTGATTGAGAATGCCCAGCAAAAAGCTGGGCCCAAAATTCTTCGGGCCTTTCCCCATAGTTAAAATTATCAACCCTGTCACTGTGCAGCTGGCATTGCCAAGAATATTGGGGAAAATCCACCCAGTATTCCATTGCAGCTTACTAAAACCAGTAACTAGGTCCAATATAAGACCCCAAACTCAACCACCACCTCCCCCTGTAGTAATACAAGGGGAGACACAATATGAAGTGAAAAAAATTTTGATACCATTGACCATGGTATCTTGCTCGACTGGTTCAGGGATTGGGAGTGGATGACAGTTTTATGATGGCTCTCCTCTTTTCTCCATGGACGCTCCAGTCAATGCTGTTGGGGAAGGAGACACCCATCCCTAGGTCTCTGTTGTGTGGGATGCCTCAGGGCTTGGGTCTCTCTCCCTTTCTATTTAACATCTATATGAAGCTGCTTGGTGACATCATCCAGCTGTCAGGCCAAAGCCATCTTATTTGGACACTTTGGCCTGCCACACTTTATGCTTTTGAAAAGTATTCTTGCTGTGGGAATTTGGGAGGGGCTATTGCATGAGGGATGTAGAAATGTAGCCATAACAAATTCCTTTAGATTATCAAGGTCATCCTTTGTCCAGCACCTGCCCGGAAGCTGAGGGGAGTAACTGACACGTCGGCAGAAGGCGACTGGCTAACATCATGAACGTGTGGGTGTGAAGACAAGGGGCTTGATCTTTCAACTGGGTGGAGAAACCCTCGTAGCGTCAGATTTGGGTTTCTCACAGCTGTGCCAACATGGCTCTGCTAATAAATTGGAACTTTGAGGAATGCTTTGCCTCGGACTCTGATTTAATTTTGGATGCTATTTGGAACCCTGACATTATGTTTATTGTCCTGATTCGTTTTGCATGCTCAGCAGATTCATTTCCAAGCCATTTAACTATTAAGTCTATCTCTTCACTACATGACAAATCTAAGCCTCTGATGGCATTCCGGAAAGAAGAACACCAGGCTCTATAGCTTTCAGGACAATCATTAAACCTTTCAAGTCCTTGTGTGACTAACTCACATTGTGCAAGGAACTTGGCAAAGTCTATGGTGGCTTGATTAGCCGACTGCATATTGCTGTGGTGAAAAGATGTTGTGTAGAGACCTTTTAAGAGTCTCTGGTCTCAGCTGGTCCTTTCTATGCTGCTCTAGCACAAAGGCTGATCCTGTAGGATAATTTGCAGGGTCAGGTACCTTGGGTGCAGGGGGTCTGTCATCAGAGGTGCAGTTTTGCTTGGAGCTTTCTATTTTGTAGGCTTGAGGTTTGTTGCTGACTTGTAGTGGTGCTGTGTAGCATCTCTGGCTTGCTTCTTGAAGGTTGTCTTTTCTATCTAGGTGAGCATTGCTGCTTGGCCTGGAGTGTTGATAGACGTACTCTGAAGTGCATTGGAGAGGATCTTGGAGTTCAGCTTCTGGCCCAAGCATGTTGCTGTGTTTACTGCATTTGTTGTCAGAATATACAGCTCTTTCTAGGGCTTTGACTTCAGCTGTGGCAGCTGTTACTTCCTTCTCTATGGCAAGCCGCTCTAGGATCACTTCTAACAGGGCTTTCTGCATTTCCAGGGATGCCTCTTGCTGCATTCTTTCAGCCTCTAATTGTGCTCTCTCCTTTTTCATTTCCATTTTTTGTTCAGCAAAGGCTGCTTGTGCTTTTGCTGCTTTGGCCTTTGCGCTGGCAATGGCAAGTGCATTACTTGCTGATGACTGTTTGGAAGAATTAGAGACTTGAGACCTTGTCTTGTATGAAAGTGCCTGGCTCTGTGACATGGTGCCCTCTGGAGGTGCTTAACTGTGTAGACTGCTGTATGGCTGTATGTAGGTGACTGCATTGACTGGGTAGCAGGCCTCTGTGTAGTCACTATCCTAGATCCCACTTGCTGGGTAGCTGCTGTTTCACTGTTCTGTCCTCATTGCACATTACTCTGTGTGTGTGATGTCTCCTGTGGATGACAACTCCTCCATTTCTTCCTCAGAGGCCTCCAAGGAGAATGAGGTCATTCGTGGCACATCAGGAATTACTGACCCTGAACTGCCAGCAGAACAGGCCTTGGCAGGGGAGAGCTTGCAGACCAGTGAGGAAGAAGGGGAGGAGCTGCCTGCCATAGTGAATGCCAGAGTACGCAGGGCAGAGAGGCAGAGGTCTGCCAGATTGCTGGGAAAAAGGCTCCGTCCCTCTTGATGGGCTGCACCAGGAGCTATTTAGCATGGCAGGCAGAGGGAGGCGTTGCTGGAAGCAACATGTGTGGGTCATGGCCAGATGTTTGTTTGTGAGACGCTGCAGTGGATTTAGTGTAAGTTGCCAGGAGACTCTGTGCTTGTGTTTTGGACCCTGTTTCAGCAGCTGGTTATCTGTTTGATGGACTAATTGGCCATTGCCTGGAAGTTTAGTCTGGGGCTTCTTCCTGGCTGGCTTCGCTTGGAACCGACCCTCTGAACTCCTGTCCTGGGCTGTTCCTGTGAATTCTACTTGTAAACCCTGAAACTCTGACCATTGGACTGGCTGACAAACCTAATGGGAGGCCCCAAACCTCAGATTGGTTTTTGGTTTCTCTTTTGAAACTACCCAGGCAAAGCCGTATTTCTGAGACTGTTTTGAGTTTGCCGTATTTTCATGTCTTTGTTATCTACTTGGTCTCAAGCCAAATTGCTGTTCTAATCTAGCAGCTGTGAGAGAGCTGACACCTGAAACAGAACTGCTGGGGGGAAAGACAAAATAAAGCTCTCTCTAAACCAACACGGACGTGTGGGTGAGTGGGGCAGCACAGTGTGCAGCTTGACATGCCCACCTATCCTCCAATAAAACAGACCATGTGTGTAGATCTGGATGCTTTATTAAAGGAACAGGATGGTGAAACTGGGGAAAATAGAAACACATACAACAAGAACCTAAATACAAAATAAGCAATGTTGAGTTGCTGGTGAGCATAACAATTAACAAATACAGATACATCTAAATCTCACCAGCAATGCTGTGTGTATGGGATGCAGATTTTTGTCCTCAGATGAACATGTGCCACGGATTAGGCTGGATTCTTCCTGGTGCTTCTGCTTCCTCCAAATGCTAAAGGAAATGGAGTCTGGCTTCCCAGGATGCACTTGCTTTGGAATGGGAGATGCTGGGAAGATGACTCTTAAAGTGCTGGATCCCAATTGTTCTGACCCAGCCTTCGCAAGTAGTGATAAGACGTTTACTCGCGAATAAAACAACCCCTTTTTATAACAGGGCAGTAACAGTCTTTTATTCACATGGATTGTTCTGCCCCAGCTACGAACCATGAAGAACGCAGCACACACAAAGTCCGTGCAAACCTTATCTTATTAAATAAAGACTACTAATAAGCTTTCTTAGTAGTTTGTTCAAACAAAAATACGGTTTCAATCAGTCTTTTATGAACAAGGGCTGTTAATTCAATTTCATTAACAGCCGACAAGAGTCCAAGGTAAAATAATTCTTGATGCAATAGTCTTTCCAATATCAGTAATCTTACTGTGGTTTGGCAAGACGCCCAGAAGCAATTAGCAGAACAGATAACACAGGAAAACCAGAGCCAAAGAGAGGTTTTCTGAATCTGATACACGAGGAGATTATGAAGAGTTATTTCCTGCAAATTACTTCAGCCTTTGTCATCCCTTAAATAGGCTAGGGGCATGGCCAATTAGCGCCAACAGTCTTTTATTCACGTGGATAAACAAAAAAAATCAAACGTAACTAGTCCCAACAAACCTGGGTTTAGCTAAAAAATCTGAATTTCTTGCTGTATACTAGAAATGAATGGTTGTCTGTGACAACCGGCCACTCCCAAACCCCTCCTATTTATTTCCCAGCCAGGGAGGGGCTGGCTATTGTCTGCATCTGCCTCTCCCTGAGAGCCGGCATCTGGGATGGGCCTCATCTGTTCCTCCCCCTCACTCAGCTCAGGCCCCGAAGACAGCTGCCTCTCCACATGGGGGAGGACAGAAGGCCCTGGCTCTGCCTCTGTCTCTGATGCTGTTTCCTTATCAGAGCCTTCCAAAGGCTTTGAAGCTGGCCCAGGCTCTCCCTCCACCTCCTCCTTGTCTGACTCTGCAGCTAGCTCTGCTGGCAGCCGACGGAAGTGGCCCACTTTGGCCACTAAGTGGAGGCCAAGGTGCTTTAAAGAACAACAATAGCAATACAAATACATAATTACATACACAAACTTTATGCTGGAGGCATGACATGGTCAAATAATATCTTTTAATTTTGGTGATCCTATCCTTAAGTCTAAGGAGGAGTTAGAATCAGAAGGACGTGTCTGCCATTGGTTTACATATTTACAATTGAAAGAAAGATTTAAATCAGACAAAAAGAGTTATGGGTTTGATTTTGTGAAAAATGAATTAGAAATCCTACCACGTGGTAGTGATGAAAATATTATTGCTAAGGTCTATAAATTGTTATTGAATTTGAATTTGGAAAATGAATATGTAAAGCACTGCATGATTCAGTGGGCAAGGAATTTTGGATATAATGTAATGCTTGAACAATGGGAGAATATGTGGACGAAAGATTTAAAATTTACACTAAATTAAAATTTAAAAGAAAATTTCTATAAGATGATGTATCATTGGCATTTAACACCAGATAAGTTGTCAAGAATGTATAAAGGTATTTCGAATAAATGTTGGAAATGCAAAAGTAAGGAAGGGACCTTTTATCACTTATGCTGGACATGTGACAAAGCAAAGAAATATTGGAGTAGGATTCACATCCTAATACAGAAAATTCTCAAAGTGAATATAAAGATAAAACCAGAAACTTTTGTTTTGGGTTTAATGGAAAAAGACTTGGGAAAAAAATTGGAACTATGTTGACAGCAGCAAGATTACTTTATGCACAAAAAATGGAAGGGCACTTTGATTCCCACAATGGATGAATGACTGCAAATTTTGATGGAGTTAGCAGAGATGGTTAAACTGACTGCTTTGATTAAAGAAAAAAACAATTACTTTTGTTTCTACTTGGAAACCGCTTCTGGACTTTGTGCTTGAGGTGGAAAAAAAATGAAATTTTGATTTTGGGTTTTACCAATTAGATAGGTTTGTTGTTATAGAAATGGCTAGTTTATACTATTATGTAAAAGTAAAAAGTTGAAGTCTGATGTTATTATTTTATTCTACTGCACCAAAGGGAGTCGGAAGTCAATGCCTTTTCTTTCTTTTCCACATTTTTCCTGCATTTTTTCCCTTCCCCTTCCCCTTTCCCTACCCTATCTTTCCTACTATTTTCTTTTGTATTTTTTATTTTATATTATCAATTAATAATAATAATACAAAAAAGACAACAAGTAGATCCGGCCACCAGGTTCAGCATCAGGTCAATAGGACAGTTATAGGGCCGATGCAGAGGGAGCTGCTCAGCCTCCTTCTCCCCAAACACATCGGCAAAGTCTGTAATTTCCAAGGGAAGATCCAAAGACAAAGCGGGAGGTTTCTCTGCCATGTATACATGAAGCCAATGAGAACTGTCCTGCTGGATGACCCCATCTGACCACACAATTCACGGGTCATGTGCTTGGAGCCATTCCAGTCCAAACACGATTGGGAAATGCGGAGTGGCCGCCACGTAGAACTCCAACCACTCCATGTGGTTTCCCATACGCATCTGGAGAGGTGTCAGGTGTGCCTCCATTCAAAATCCAGGAAAGAAAACCCCCAACTCCATGATGATAGAGAAGAGTACTTTCACTGAATGAGAACTGATAGCGACAAAATGAAAGCAAGGTCTGAAGCAAAAGGCACGTAAATTGCATATAGAAATAATCCAAAATCCCTCCCCTCATAACCCCCTGGGCTATTCATCCAATCCCGGCGGCCTCCAGATGTCACGTGGGCACAATATCAGGTGGAGCGTCCACAGCTGGCCGTTGACCTTGAGTAGGCTGTAAACATGTCCATCCAGCCTGGCCGTACGTGATGAGAACTTTCCTCCCTAAACCCCTAATCAGACACATGTAGAGACATCTCCAGCACAGCTTCCCCCCTGCCCAAATACCTAGCCTTCCCTCCCCCCCCCGTTTCTATGGCAGCCGAAGCAAGCAGGCAGCGTGGAGGCTGACATTTGCTGATATCAGATTTCTTCAGTGGTTATTGTTGGAAGTTTGTACTTTAGCTATGGATTTTACAAAAATATGTAAATACAATAACAAAACCACATTTACGGTTTATCAGGGTATTTGGAACGGAACAACTGAATCAATCTAGGGGCTCTGATATCTCGTTCATTCACCCATTCAGAATGAGAGGAAGGGAAGTGCTTCCAGGCTACCAAATACTGTACTTTGCCCCTATGTTTTCTAGAGTCAAGGATTTCTTTAACTTCAAAATGCTGTTCCCCTTCGATAAGCAAAGGCACAGGGGGAGACGCTGGGGTTGGCTGAAGGGAAGAGGTCTGTTCGGGCTTCAAAAGGCTGACATGGAAAACAGGGTGAATTCTTCTAAGGGTTTTTGGAAGCTCTAATTGTACAGCCACTGGATTAACAATTTTCACAATGGGAAAAGGTCCCACATACTTAGGGCCAAGTTTTTTCGACTTCTGTGTAGTCTGTAAGTACTTAGTCTACAGGAAAACCCCATCACCGACTCGGTATTCCCTTGGTTTAACCCTTTTCTTGTCAGCCTGTTTTTTATGGGCTTGGTGAGCTTTGTCTAATGCTTTACGAGTCACGGGCCAGATCAACTGAAGCTGTTCAATCCACTCCCTTAAAGAGGGAATCTGAGGTTTCTCCTGAGGTAGTTCAGGGATGGGTACAAAGTCTTGACCATAGACTACCCTGAATGGGGTAAACCCCGTACTACTATGAACAGAATTATTGTAAGCAACCTCGGCGAAGGGTAGCAAGTCAGCCCAATTATCTTGCTGGTAATTAACATAACACCTGAGGTATTGCTCCAGGACTGAGTTAGGTCGTTCACACGCCCCATTCGTTCGGGGATGATGGGTGGAGCTTAAGCCCTGGGTGGAGCCTAACAAAGCCAGGAACTCCTTCCAAAACTGGGAGGTGAATTGGACTCCTCTGTCCGAGATTATTCGTTCAGGGACACCATGTAACCTGTACACATGCTGAATAAATAATTTAGCCAACATCTTTGCTGATGGAATTTTGGAGCAGGGCACAAAATGGACCTGTTTAGAAAACAGGTCTGTGATTACCCAAATGACTGTATTACCCCCGCTCTCAGGTAACTCAACAATGAAGTCCATGGATATTTGTTTCCAGGGGGCCCCTGGTCTAGCAACATTTTGAAGTAACCCCTGCGGTTTCCCAGGTGGCCTTTTTGTGGCAGCACATACAGGGCAACTAGCCACATAAGCCTCAATGTCCTTTTTCAATGATGGCCACCAAAATTGCGTTTTAACTAAGTGTAATGTTTTCACAAACCCAAAATGACCTGCTGCCTTTGAATCATGGGCCTTTTGGAGCACCAGCCGTCTAATTAGAGCTGGGACGTAGAGCTTGGCCCCCACCCAGGCGAGGCCATCAGGAATGGTACACTCATTTGAGTGAGACAAAAACCATTCATCCGTTTTCAACGCTTCTGTGAGCTGAGAGTTTAGGTCCGCCAAAAGGTCCCAGTCCACCTTCGTTTGGGGACCTGGTGACTACTGGAACCGCCAGTTGTTTGGAAGGAATCACAGGTTGGATTATTTCCTGCCGTGTGCTGTTATACTGGGGCAACCTAGATAAGGCATCAGCCATAAAGTCCCCCCCCCGGTAGATAACGTAGGGAGAAATTAAATCGATTAAAATGTTGTGCCCAGTGGGCTTGCTTAGGTGACAACTTTCTAGGGGTCTTCAATGCCTCAAGGTTCTTATGATCCGTCCACACTTCAAAAGGATGTTTGGCCCCTTCGAGGAAATGCCTCCAGGTCAGTAGGGCCCAACGGACAGCAAAAGCTTCCTTCTCCCAAATCGCCCACCTCCTTTCGGTTTCAGTTAATTTGCGGGAGGTGTAGGCGCAGGGTTGTAGAGCCCCATCAACATTCACTTGCAATAGTACTGCTCCGACCGCCACGTCACTGGCATCGGCTTGAACCACAAAAGGGGCGTCCATGTCGGGGTGCTTAAGGACCGGCTCGGCCACAAATAGTCGCTTGAGCTTCTCGAAAGCTGCCTGGCACTCCATAGTCCACTCCAAGGGACGACTGGGTTTAGGTTTGGCCTCCCCTTTTGTTTTGAGGAGGTTGGTGATTGGCAGTGCAATTTGGGCAAAAGAGGGGATGAACTGCCGGTAAAAGTTGGCAAAGCCTAGGAAACTTTGCAGCTGTTTACGGGTGCGTGGAGCCACTCCATGACTGCTCGGACCTTCTCAAGATCCATTTCAATACCGTCATGCGATATGCGGTAACCCAAATAGTCAATTTTACTCTGATGGAACTCGCATTTTGACAATTTAGCATACAGTTCAGCAGCCCTGAGTCTTTTCAGGACTGATCGTACTATTTTCACGTGTTCTTCCATGGTCTCCATGTAAATCAGAATGTCATCCAGGTAGACCAGGACCCCCTTGTAAAGATGTTCATGCAGCACCTCATTAATCAATTGCATGAACACCACCGGTGCCCCCTGTAGCCTGAACGGGAGCACCCTAAACTGAAAACAACCCAAAGGGCAATTGAAGGCAGTCTTCCATTCGTCCCCTTCCTTAATTCGAACTCTGTAGTAGGCCTCTCTCAAGTCCAACTTAGTGAAAATCTTCCCCTTGACCAAGTGGGCTAACATGTCCTTCATAAGGGGCAAGGGGTAAACATTTTTGACGCAAATGGCATTAAGGTTTTTGTAGTCCACACATAAGCAAAGAGAGCCATCTTTTTTCTCCTGGAACAACACCGGGACAGCCACTCATGGCCTAGCTGGTTGGATGAAACCACGTTTCAGGTTTTTATCAATAAAGTTCCGCAACTCCTCCAGCAGCAGATGCACAATAGCCCAGTTCTCCAATTCACATTTGGGTTCCATTTTCAGAGCCAGGGTAGCCCAAGTAGAAGGGGTCGTTCCATCCCCGGGGCCACTATAAAACTCAGAGTCTCTTGGTGGTCCCCCATCCTCATCTCAACTGGTTCAGTCACAAACCGGGCGGTGCCCCTCCCAGCTACTGACCCATCCAACTGGCAGAAGGCAATGGGCACTTTCATAGATTCCAGTCTCAATCCCATTTTATCCACCACCTCTGGGCTGATTACACATCTAGTACACCCAGAATCCAAAAGGGCCAGCATCTTCCCCTGGACACTAGATGATGGCACCCGCAGTTCTACTGGGATGGTCAGGGGCCACGCGTGCTGACTTACGCGAGCCGAGGTGGCGCAGTGGTTAGAGTGCAGCACTGCAGGCTACTTCAGCTGACTGCTAGCTGCAGTTCGGCGGTTCAAATCTCACCAGCTCAAGGTTGACTCAGCCTTCCATCCTTCTGAGGTGGGTAAAATGAGGACCCAGATTGTTGGGGGCAATATGCTAACTCTGTAAACCGCTTAGAGAGGGCTGTAAGGCACTATGAAGCGGTATATAAGTCTAAGTGCTATTGCTATTGCTATTACCAGGGGGTCGTCATCAGAGTTGCTGTCGCTGTCCCCTAGGGTGGTTGGAGTTCCCAGCTCCTCCAGGCCTGGAGGGGCAAACTCAACGACTTGCACGCCTTTCAAAGCCGTTTTGCGTTTTTTTACTGCTGGCTTGTCAATCTTTTTTCCTCCAGCAGGGGTCATCCTAGGGACGGGCTTGGCAAAACACTCAGCAGCTCAGTGCCCCTCTTTTCCACATCTGAAGCATGCTGATGATCTGGGCTTTGATCCTGCCCCCCCCCTTGCCATCCTAGGGGCCTCTTTCGGTGTGGAGGGGAAAGGCTTGCTCCAGTTGCGGCCTCCTCTGTACCAGTCTCTGGCCAGGTCAATCTCCACCTCAGCTGCCATCACATACCACCGTTGCAGGTCTCTAGGGGCCCCTCGAGAACAACAGCCTTGGTAAACGTCCTCATTGAGGCTGTCCTTGTAGCATTCCATCAGGGCCTCAGCGGACCACCCCCGCAGATAGACCACCAACTGGCAAAACTCCTGGGTGTATTCATCCACCGATTTCCTCCCCTGGGTCAGGGTTTTCATTCTGGTTCTAGCTTTACGTTCAGCCAGGGGGTCATCAAAACGCACCCATAGGGTGGCCATAAATGCATCATAATTCCTCATCACTGGGGAATCCTCATGATGGAGGGCCACCATCCACTCAGCCGTGGTCCCTTCCAGGGCCATGGTGACACACCTCAAACATAATATTCTGAATTTGCCAAGTTTTTAACCTTTTCCTAGTACATTTATAATCTGAGATACTCATCTTCACAGATGTATCCTTTTTAGCCTTCTTTTCTTTTCTTTTTTCTTTTTTCTCTTTTCTCTTTTCTCTTTTCTCTTTTCTCTTTTCTTTTCTCGAGGTGGCACAGTGGTTAGAGTGCAGTACTGTAGGCTACTTCAGCTGACTGCTAGCTGCAGTTCGGCAGTTCAAATCTCACCGGCTCAAGGTTGACTCAGCCTTCCATCCTTCCGAGGTGGGTAAAATGAGGACCCAGATTGTTGGGGGCAATATGCTGACTCTGTGAACTGCTTAGAGAGGGCTGTAAAGTACTGTAAAGCGGTATATAAGTCTAAGTGCTATTGCTATTGCTATCACCCCCCTTGCCGGGGGGTTTGGGCTGCTGCTGCTGCTTGCATTCCTGCTGCCCGTTGGGTCTGGCTGGGCTCCCGGGGGCACTTCAGGGTTGGCTGAGGTCCCCTCCTCTTCCCCAAATTTTTCGGCTTCCCTCCCCGCAGGCAATGCGTACCTTTCACGACCTCTCCGACTCTCCAGCGCTTCTTTCAGCAGATGCAAAGCTTGGGTCAGCAGGAGGTCTTCTTTGTCCTCCTCCTGCCAGGCTGCCTCGCCTTTTTGGCGCCTGGCTGCAGTTACTCCAGAGGGAAGTTCCTCCAAGGCGTCCAGACGCCCCACGCCCAACAACCATTTGGCTCTCACCGGCTTCACTTCGACCTGTGGCTCACACACCCACTCTGACTTCTCCCAGCCACGACGGGACTGGGGAGGGGTGGACCCGGACACTCCCTGGTCCTCCTGGTCGCTGCCTTGGCTAGACATATTTTGCTTAGCCCCCGCGGTAGAAGGTCTTCTCCGGGTTGGCTAATAAAGCAGACCTTGCTTTATGTCAGGTGTGCCTCTGTTCAAAATCCAGGAAAGAAAACCCCCAACTCCATGATGATAGAGAAGTGTACTTTTACTGAATTAGAACTGATAGTGAAAAAATGAAAGCAAGGTCTGAAGCAAAAGGCGCGTAAATTGCATATAGAAATAATCCCAAATCCCTCCCCTCATAACACCCCGGGCTATTCATCCAATCTCGGTGCCTCCCAGATCCGACCCATGTAGAGACATCTCCAGCACAGCTTCCCCCCCCCCAAGTACCTAGCCTTCCCTCCTCCCCCCGTTTCTATGGCAGCCGAAGCAAGCAGGCAGCGTGGAGGCTGACAAGAGGCTCGGTAGCCATCGCTACTGGCCCTGACCAAAGTGGCCTGCCTTCAATGGTTTCCACCAGAATAGGTGCTTCCACCTCATGCTGCAGCACCTTGCACTTTGTGGCAAAAGCCGTTGCCCCTGAATCCACCATGGCTTGTGTTAGAACTACCTCACCTCTGGGAAAAGTGAACATCACGGCCACCACCAAGTGCCAAGTCGGCATAATCTGTGATGCTAACACCTGGCCTGCCCCAGAAATAGCCCAACCTGGCAAGCCATTTAAGTTGGGCAGTGGGAGTTTCCCCTGTTGCTGGAATTTTCTTTGCAGGAAACTTATCAGCTAGGTGACCAGGGGCTCCACAGTACAGGCACAAACCTTCTCTGTGCCTCTGATCCTTCTCTGCCTACATGAGGCATCTCCCCCCCCCACTGACTTGCATGGGTTCCTCAAGGGGTTGAGGCCCCTTGCAAGCCCTTCCAGGTATTGGAGCGGCCACCTCTCGTCGCCATGCCTTCGCTGCTGGAGCCGGCCATCTATGCACAAGCATAGATGCATTAAGGCTTGTAGTGTGCTAGGACAGTCCGTCCAGGCCAACTCATCCAGAATCTCCAAGGACAGGCCCTCCTGGAATTGGTCCATTAGGGCCTCCTCATTCCATCTCAAATCCTGACTGATAAGTTGAAAGTCATTGATGTATTCAGCTACTGGGTGGCGCCCCTGCTTCAACTCCCACAGCTGCCAGTTTGCTGTTTGCGCCTTAACAGGGTCTTCAAACATGGCCTTCATTTGGATGCAAAACCCTGCATAGTCATACAACAATGGACTGGACTGCATGAGGAGTGGGGTCGCTCACCAAGCTGCTGGTCCCATCAATAGGCTGATGATAAATCCTACCTTCTCCTGGTCAGTTTGGAAATTGTCTGGTCTCACTTCCGGCAGAACTCTCACTTTTGAAGGCAGGGGAACTTTTAGCTCCCCTGCAGACCCTCCACAGTTCAAGGCTTAGAGTGCTTTCTAAGCCAGAAGACACACACACACACACACACACACGGGATAGGGGGAGGCTTTGGAAATCGACCCCTTTGCTCCCCTGGGAAGCCAGGTGCTCTCAGACTGCTTCTTGAAGAAAAAGAAGAAGGAATCGGGTGAGTCCCTGGCTGGGGCGGGGCAACCAAGCAAGTTCACTGTGGAAGAATCAGCCATTTTTAATGGACAATAAAAGGTGCCACCGCTTCTTAGGCACTAGTTTTTTTTTTTTTTTGCATATTTATTTTTCATGCTGAAAGAGGCTTTCTCTAGTTGCAGCCTGCCATTTCCTTACCCTAACTACCCTGACATCAACTTGGAACAAACTCTGCATCAAGTGGGAGATCGAACAGTTTCCTTATGAGGCTAGCAGACAACTTTGTCATCCAAAAGGTAGAGGAGGGAACTAGAGGTTTACTGGACTTAATTCTTACTAACAGAGATGAAATGATAGAGGGAGTTGAAGTTGCAGGAACTTTTGGGGAGAGTGACCATGTCATATTGGAATTCGATATAATGCAGATACAAGGAATACAACAAAATCTAACTAGTGTCTTAGACTTTAAAGAGCTGATTTCAACAAACTTAGACAGAGCTTGAGAAGGATTCCATGGATGAAAATCTTAAAAGGGAGAAGAACTCAAGAAGTTTGGGAAACTCTGAAAAATGTGATTATAAAAGCCCAGTCCACCACAATACAGTTGAAAAAGAGAAATAAGAAATCCATGAAGAAACCATCATGGTTACATAAAGAACTCTCTGATAAACTGAAAGACAAAAAGGATAAGTATAAAAAATGGAAAGAGGGGCACATAACTAAGGCAGAATACCAGCATATAGCCTGAATCTGCAAAGAAGAAGTCAGGAAAGCTAAGGCTCAGAATGAACTAAGATTTGCAACAAATGTCAAAAATAATTTTAAAAGTTTCTTTCATCATGTAAAAAACAACAAAAAAGTCAAAGAAACAATTGGCTCACTAATGGGAGAAGATGGCAAGGAAGTGACGAGGAGCAGAGAGAAAGCAGAGCTGCTTAATTCATTCTTTGCATCTGTCTTCACGCAAAAGGAAAAAATAGCCCAACCTACCAAAAACAGAACTGTAAAAGACAGACTAGAAATACAAATTAAAACAGGCAAGAAAATGGTGAGAGAGAACACCTGCCCACCCTAGATGAGTTCAAATCGCCAGGACCATATGGATTACATCCCAGAGTTCTGAAGGAGCTGGCAGATGTGATCGCGCAACGTTTGAACCATATATTTCAAAGATCCCGGCACACCGGGAAACTACCAGAGGACTGGAAAAGGGCTGATGTGGTTCTCATCCTCAAAAAAGGGAAAAAATGGATCCAGGAAATTACAGACCACTCAGCCTGACATCAATACCTGGGAAGATGCTGGAAAAGATAATCAAGCAACAGATCTGCGAACACCTAGAAGCAAGCAAAGTTATAACCAGAAGCCAACATGGGTTTGCCAAAAACAGATCATGCCAAACAAATCTTATTACATTCTTTGACAAAGTGACTAAATTAGTGGATCAGGGAAATGATTTGGAAATAGTATACTTGGACTTCAGTAAGGCATTTGACAAAGTAGACCACAACCTACTTCTTGGTAAGATAGAAAACAGTGGGATAGACAGCATCACTACCATATGGATTCATAACTGGCTGACAAACCACACTCAATGTGTAGTCCTCAATGGAACTACATCTACAGTACTGTGCAAAATATTGATTTGATTTGGATTTCTCTTTTGTTCATTTACTTTCCATTTTGTTAATTGATAAAAATAAACTATTAACACTTCTGTTTCTGAAACCATTCTTAATTTATAGCATTTTTACACAACTGCCTAACACTTTTGCACAGTACTGTACATGGAGGGAAGCAGGGGTGAAATGCTACCGGTACAGACCGGTTCGGGAGAACTGTTAGCGGAAATGTGGCCTGGTTCACCGAACTGGTAGCGACGGCTGGCTGGCCACACCCCTGAACCGGTCCCCCGGTTGCCGCTCGCTCGCCCTGCAAGTGGATGTCCCGGGGCTGCACATGTGTGCAGACTTCGATCTATCCCCGTTTCTCCTTGGCGCGCTGCCTTGGCGAGCAGCCCGGGCTGAGGCCACCCGCTCGCTTCCCTCCACAATCTGTGGCGCCTGCGCTCTGGCCCTATCCTGGCCAGCCTGATGTCATGCTGGAGCGCCAGCAGTCCAATGCGGTGCGCATGTGCAGCAGCTCCGGGACATCCGCTTGCCGTCCCAGAGCGCCACTGCTGCCGCTCTCAGCCCCATAGCAGCAGCAGAAGAAGGTAAGGCCGACGCTGGCGGTGGGGGGGGAGGAAGACCCGCTGCGCTCGTGCGAGGAGCCGCTTCAGAGGGACATGGCGAGGCTCGCTTGCCTTTTGGGCGAGTCCGATGCGCGGGACCATCCCGAAAACAAAGCTTGCTTCCCCTTCCTCAGATGTGGCAAAAGGGTCTGGGCTCAGCGATGTAATTCGAGCCGCCCACCCACCCACGCACGTGCGCGGGGCTCGGAGGAAGCAGCAGCGTCGGTGGCAGTGGCAATGGCACCTCACCCTGAGGCGCCGTGGCCAGGTCCTAGCACTCGAGAGGCTCCGTTCCGCAGGCCGGACACACGTCGGACTCGCCAAAGCCACTTTTGCCTTGGACATTTTCTCTCCGGGACGTGGCGGGCGAGAGAAAAAGAGCAGGGTGGAGCCCGGAAGGCTGCCGAGCAAAGAGCCGGAGAGGCCCGGTGGGTTCCTCTGTGGGGCTGCGCCCACCTGCGAGGCTTGTGGGGGGGGGTTTACCATCCCACGAGGCTGCTAGCCCCTAACCTGGGGAAACACCAGCTGTTCGTCAGAACTTTTTTTAAAATTTTTTTAGTTAAAAACGCTAAAAAAAATTAAAAAATTGGCCATGCCCACCCAGTCACATGACCCCCCCAAGCCATGCCCACTAAGACACGCCCACAGAACCAGTGGCAAAAAAATTACATTTCACCACTGGAGGGAAGTATTGCAGTGGAGTACCACAAGGTTCTGTCTTAGGCCTGGTACCCTTCAACATCTTCATAAATGATTTAGATGAGGGGATAGAAAGACAACTCATCAAATTTGCAGACAACACCAAGCCAGTGGGAATAGACAACACCCCAGAAGATAGGCTCAAGGTCCAGAAGGATCTTGACAGAGTAGAGTAGAACATTGAGCCCTATTTAACAAAATGCATTTCAGTGGCGCGAAAAGTAAGGTTTTACACTTAGGTGAGAAAAACCAAATGCATACAGTAGGTACAGAATTGGTGGTACCTGGCTCAATACCAGTAACTGTGAGAAGGATCTTGGAGTCCTAGTGGACAACCACTTAAATATGAGCCAGCAGTGTGCTGCAGCCACTAAAAAAGTTAGCACACTCCTAGGCTGCATTAACAGAGGGATAGAATCAAGATCACATGAAGTGTTAGTACCATTTTGTAATGCCTTGGTAAAACCACACTTAGAATACTGCATCCACTTTTGGTCAGCACAATACAAAAAAAGATGTTGAGAGTCTAGAAAGAGTGCAGAGAAGAGCAACAAAGATTATTAGGGGGCTGGAGGCTAAAACATGAAGAACAGGAATTGGGTATGTCTAGTCTAGTGAAAAGAAGGACTGGGGTGACATGATAGAAGTGTTCCAACACTTGGAGGCGGGGCTGACGTCGCAGCGATACGACACATCTTCACGGGGCTCAGTGGAAGTATCTCCTTTACTATTTATATTGACATTGGAAGTGTTAAATAGAAATATTAGACAAGATATAGAAATTAAAGGTATGGAAATAAAAAAGGAACAATATAAATTACAGGCATTTGCAGACGATTTGGTCTTTATCTTGGAAGACCCACAAGAAAATGGACTTAAACTAATTAGGCAAATAGAAGAATATGGTGAAGTCGCAGGACTGAAAATAAAGAAAAAACCAAAATAATAGTTAAAAATGTTACAGACATACAGAAAAAAGAACTAACGAGGGAAATAGGTGGACAGATAGATAAGAAAGTTAAATATTTAGGAATTCGATTAATGGCAAGGTGTATA
>QLTV01004135.1:71335-86064 GCA_003457575.1 Thermophis baileyi
TAGAAAAATCTACAATTATCATTGATGGGAAGAGTAGCCACTATAAAAATGAATATCTTGCCAAGATTATTATATCTATTTCAAACAATACCAATAAAACTGGGAAAAATATTTTGAAGAATTAATAAAACAATATTAAAATATATTTGGCAAGGGAAGAAAGCAAGGATAGGTTTGAAAATGTTGCACGATTCTAAAAATCGAGGTGGCTTTGGCTACCAAATTGGGAATCGTACTATCAGGCTTCGATACTTACTTGGGTGAAAGAATGGATTGGCTTGAGGAACAAAAGACTATTGACCTTGGAGGGACATGATCTTGAATTAGGTTGGCATGCTTTTTTATGTTATGGGAAAAACAAAATACATAGCTATTTCCAAAGATGTTAGGAATGCACTATCAGTTTGGGAGAAAATTAAAGAACAACACTATTTGAAAATAGTGTTGACTATCATAGTGTTGGCTATCAAAAATAGTCTGGCTTTCAACAATGGAGGCACTGATTTATCCAAATGTTATTGATATAGAGAATGTTACCAGATATAAAGATATTTTAAATGAAAAAGGGGAATTTAAAACTAAACAGGAATTGAGTGATCAAGGGATTAAGATAACATGGTGGTCATACGTGCAGATACAATCTAGATACGAGAAGGATGTTAAAATGTATGGTTTAAATAAAGAATTAACAGAATTAAATCAGATATTAACAGGGACAGATGAAAAATTAATAAAGAAAATATTGTTAAGTATTAAGATGGAAGATGAACAAGTAAAAGAGACAATGATAGTATGGGCTAAAAATTTTGGCTATTCGATTGAGTTAGATCAATGGCAGAAATTATGGGATAGAAATTATAAACTAACAATGTCTACTGCATACAAAGAAAATCTTTACGGTAAAAAAAAATCTTAAAATCTTTATAACATGTTTTATAGATGGCATTTTCCGCCCGCAAGGTTAGCAAAGATGTTTAAGGATCATTCTGCAAAATGTTGGAAATGTCACCAGATACCTGGTTCAT
Source organism: Thermophis baileyi (assembly GCA_003457575.1). NCBI lineage: Eukaryota > Metazoa > Chordata > Lepidosauria > Squamata > Dipsadidae > Thermophis > Thermophis baileyi. The sequence goes on from QLTV01004135.1 coordinate 72,361, forward strand.
ACTATCATATGTGGTGGACATGTCAAAAAGCGAAAAAATATTGGACAAAAATACATACATGGCGGGAAAAAATGATAAAACAACATATAGACTAGAAACCAGAGACATTTTTGTTGGGCATTTTACCAGACAAGTATAACAAAGGGAATGTATATCTGATTTTACATGTATTAATGGCAGCAAGAATAGTATTTGCACAACAATGGAAAAGTGAAGAGATCCCAACAGAGGAAGACGTGATTAGAAAAATATTAGAATGCGCAGAAATGGACAAGCTAACACTTACAATTAAGGAAAAGAAAGAAACGGAATATTGGACTTATTTTATCAATGGCTAGCTGACAAAAACAGGAGCTAGAAACAGGGAAATATATGAAAGGATCAGTGATACAAGGAAGATGTGTTAAATTGGTTAAACAAATAGTATGATTATTACTGTTATTAATTTTAGTACAGTATAATTGATATTAATGCAATGAATATTGTTGTAAACACTTTGATTATTACTTCCTAAAATGACTTGTACCCAGACAACACACTGTTCAATCGAAGCTGGAATTTTTTACATGTTATAAAATAAAATAAAAACTTATTACAAAAAGAAAGAAGAAGTGTTCCAATAATTGAGGGGCTGCCACAAGAAAGACGGGGTCAACCTCTTTGTCAGACCTGCCAACACTTAAACCTCTAAATAGAAATGATCCTTGGCTCCATTTGCTGAGAAAGGTATAATTTTATTAGAAGTCAAGTGTATTGCAGTAGTGCATAGCCAGAACTGAGAATCATGCACCGAAATCCCTAAGTTCAACTTTTCCCTCCCTTAACTGCCTCCCATCACCAACACACACACCCATGACCAATCAGGTTCAAGCAAGATGTTTTCAGAATGGTCACTTCAAGTGTAGGTTGGTGTGCAGCTGCGTTCTTCCACCAGCCGGGTGACCTTGAAGCAGCATCTCGGGGAGATACAGCAGTTACTTTCACTTTCCCCCAAGCATTCCCTCTCCCATCCACCCTCCCCAGAGTGTTGTGGTCCGCCAGAGGCCTGTGGAGCTGGCAGCAGAGTAGGACAGCGAGGAGGCTGGGGAGGAACATGGGCCATCTGGGAGGTCTGTCCCGAATCCAGAGCCTCCAGAGGCTGACATGAGTGAGGCAGAGGAACAGGGGGAGCCTGTTCTCAATGCGCGCATGTGCAGAGCTGCCAGAAGGCAAGAACAGTTTCAGAGGAGAAGGACTACTCGGGAGTAAGGCTTGGAGATAATTGGCCCCTCCCATAGGCTATATAAGTGGAGCACACAGAAGGGCCCGTCGCAGGAAGCAACTTGGTTCAACTCGTGTCATTTTAGCCCGGACTCTGTGTTTCTGGCCTTGCCAAGTTTCTTGCTAATTGGTCTTTGGCAGCTTGTCAAGGAAGATCAAGGTTCGTGTGCTTATCTGCCTTTCCCCGAAAGACTGTTGTCGGACTTGTTAGCATTTGTTTGGGACTCATTATGGCTGGAAATGCAAATAATTACCAGCCGTTAAAATAAAAGAGGTTTTTGGGATGCCGTTTGTGCTATATCATTTGATCAGGAAGCCTAGGTCAGAACACAGAGTCCATGGCAGACTTTCACCGCATGGTAATCAAGCACAAGCAAGTGTGAGGTGGCAGCTGACATTCTGCCCCCCTTGAAGAAAGTATTAGTTCTGGAAATGAAAAGAGAAAAAGAAAGGTTAATAAAAGAAAGGTGAACAAATTAGCATCCTTTATCAGGGTGGTGGACATGGAAAGTACGCATAAGCTTTAGGGCTCACACATGTTGGGCGGCCACCCATTCAGCCTCAGAGGAGGGAAAGTGCTACCATAAGATTAGGTATTGGAGTTTGCCCCTAGGGATACGCAAGTCCAAAATTTCCTTCACTTCGAAATGTTGTTTGCCCTCACTGAGATTGGGAGGAGGAGGGGCTTCTGCCAGTGGCCGTAATGGGGAGGTTTTTACTGGTTTAAGCCAGAGGTGGGCTTCACATACTGTAACAATCGGTTCGCCCAGCACCGGAAATGTGAGCGTGTGCGTGCGTGCGGCATCACAAAACATGGCAATTCGCTCGCACACGCCGTCCGCACATGCGTGCAGCGTCAAAAACACAGCGATATAGGATGGGATTGCGCCGGGCGGGTGGGCAGGCCCACCCGCAGGTCGCTACCACCGGTTCGCCCGAACCGGTCCGAACTGGCTTAATCCCACCTCTGGTAAGCTGACTACAGTGGAACACAGGATGTATTTTCCTAAGGTTCTTTGGTAATTTAAGTTCGACGGTCACTGGGTTGATAATTCTTACAATGGGGAAAGGACCTACAAATTTTGCTCCAAGCTTTTTCAAAGGTTGCCTAGATTGCAGATACTTGGTCAACAAATAAACTTCATCCCCTATTTTGAACTTGCCCTGTGGGGACCTCTTTTGGTCGGCGTATTTCTTATACATTTCTCTAGCTTCGTCCGATGCTTTGCAAACTACTGGCCACATAGTTTGCAGTTGTTTCACCCAATCGGCTAGGGAGAGGCACTTGGGTGTTTCCTGTGGGAGTTCTGGCATGGCTACAAAGTCTCTGCCAGTTGTGACCCGGAAAGTGGCAGAAACAGTGCTGCTATGTACTGCATTGTTATATGCTATTTCTGCGAATGGGAGCAGGTCTGCCTAATTATCTTGATAATTGACATAAAACCTCAGGTACTGTTCCAACACATCATTGGTACATTCACAGGCACCGTTAGTTTGATGGTGATGTGAGGAGCTGAGACCCTGGGTGGTCCCTAGTAACCTCAAGAACTCTTGCCAAAATTGGGAGGTGAATTGCACTCCTCGGTCAGAGATAATCCTCTCGGGAGTCCCATGCAGGCGATAGATGTGTTGTACAAAGAGTTTTGTGAGGGTTTGTGCAGAGGGGATCTTGGGGCATGCTATGAAATGTACTTGTTGTCAGCCCTGGAGGCCATCTTTTTCTTTGGATCTTCAGGGCTGCCACACTTGGTGGATGGGCATGCTGTGGGAACTGGGAGGGGGGTTGGATGGCGACGGGGTGAGATGTATAGCCATAACAACAATAACAGTCTTTCACTGGGAGTCAAGGACGTTCAGCCTGCACCTGGAGAGGCGTGACTGGGAAACAACTCCAGTTAGGGTGGTGACCTGATTGGACCATGTGATGGACATGTGGGTGCAGGGGAAGGGACTTTGACTTTCCTTTGGGTGGGGAAAACCAGGGGGGTTTCAGATTCGGGTTTTCCCAGATGTGCCAATATGACATCTCTAATAAAATTGAACTTTGAGGAATTGCCTGCCTCGGAGTCTTACTTGGTTGGGGGTGTTACTTGGAACCCTGACACTTGTTTTGAGGTTGGTGGTAACCCAAATTACAGTGTTCCTCAAGCTCTCTGGTAGTTCAACAATAAAATCCATAGAGATCTCTTTCCAGGGTGCCAAAAGACTGACAACTTGCTGCAATAGCTCCCGTGGTTTGCCCGCATTTCCTTTTGTTGAGGTGCATACGGGGCAACTAGCCATGTATCACTCCACGTCCTTTTTCATACCTGGCCACCAAAATTGACATCTAATTAGGTGCAGGGTTTTTACAAAACCAAAATGCCCTGCAGTTTTAGAGTTGTGGGTTCTCTGCAGAATCAGGGACCTTTGTCTTGTGGGCAAATAGAGTTTACTGCCGACCCATGTGAGTCTGTCACGCAGGGAGATGTCCTCCTTGTGCTTTACAAACCACTCGTTTTGGACCAGGACTGTTTTCATCACCCAGTGTCAACTGTTCAATTAGCAAACCCAAAACAAGGAAACACTCTCGGGATAATTGAATTCCCAAAAGCAAAACTTTATTAGATACACCATGTTGGTACTGAAGAAACAAAACCAGCTCTGGTTTCCCGCACAAATGCTTGCCCAATTAAACAATACTTTCTTCTTCTCCCCACCCCTGGTTAATCACATTGTCCACTTATGAGACATCCTTTTGTTATGGGAACAGTCGATCTCTTTCTCAAACACCTGCAGCAGTGACCCTGGTGGCTTCCATGCTCTCATGATCTTTGCATGCATTCTCCACATTCCATTTCCCCTTTCCCTCCCCCCAGTTCATTGGCAAGTTGAAAAGCATTAAGGTTTGAAAGAAGCAAAGTGGTTCATTCTTGACATGTGGACCCCCTGAAGGAAAAGGGCACCTGGGAAATATTAAACACAGATTAAGTATTGTTGCTTAGGTGGTCTTAGACTTCACTAATCTCTGGTCACTTGGGGTATTTTGCATGGAATTTTTCCACTAAGTTGTCTGTGCTAACATTTTGGGCACCTACCCACTCTGCATCAGCTGAGGGATATCCTTTCCACTGCACTAAATATTGCAATTTCCCCTTAAAGTATCTTGAGTCCAGTATCCTCTTTTATCTCATAGTGTTCCCCCCCCCCCACCATCACAGGAGGTGGCAGCTTGTCCTCGACTGGCCTTAACTTGGAGCCTTGGAAGGGCTTCAATAAGCTACAGTGGAACACTGGGTAGATTCATCTGAGTACCTTAGGTAGCTGTAATTCCAATGTAACTGGGTTTATGATTCAAACAATTGGGAAAGGACGGACCTATGTACTTGGGACTCGGTTTCTTACAAGGTTGGTTCAGCTTCAAGTATTTAGTAGACAGGTAAACTTTCTCCCAGATTCTGAACTTCTTCTCAGGGGCTCGCTGTTGTGACCCAGCGCGGCAAACCCCCCAGGAAACGACACACACACACTGTTTTCCACAACAAAGAAGGCTTTACCACTAATAAATGCTTAGTTATAAGTTGATTACAGGGTTTATACCAAAGTTCTTGTTGCAAATCACAGAACACTTTGGCCGGGATTCCAAATACAAAAAACACAAACAGGTCATTAAGTCCATAAATTATCCTCACTTGCTGGAATTGGCCGAGAGCCCGGACTGGAGTTAGTCCAACTGATATCACCAAAGTTCAAACAGCAGCCAAGTCTAGCATCAATCAGAGGCTCCTCCTCTTCACTGGAGTCACTTAACTCCTGCTGGGGAGGTGCAGAAGGCCCTGGTTGAGTATCGTCCTCTGGCCCTGCGTCCTCCTCGGTCTCGGACTCAGGTGCCGGAGATACAGACTGATCTTGCCACCCCATGGTCGGTTCTTGGTCTTCCGGATCCATGAGCAGCTGCGCGGGACTTGGGCAAGCCACAACACTCGCTTCCTATCTGCCTGTCTCTTTTGTGACTCCCTGGTTTTATTCAGGGCTTTCTGCACATTTCCCCAAGCAGCTTTCAGGGTGTCCATCCATTCAGCTATCATTACTGAGGGAGGAGGTTCCCTCAGAAACTCTGGCATTGGTACAAATTCAATCCCCGTAGTTACTTTAAAAGGGGTGAATCCAGTGCTGCTATGCACCGAGTTATTAATAAGCCACTTCTGCAAAAGGTAGGAGCTCTGCCCAGTTGGTTTGCTGATAGTTTACAGAGCAATGTAGGTATTGCTCCACCATTGCATTAGTTTGTTCTGCCACCCCATTGGTGCACAGATGGAACCCCGAACTAAGTTCCTGAGCTGACCCTATTTGCTTTAAGAACTCCCACCAGAATTTTGCTGTAAACTGCACCCCCTGGGCTGAAATGATGTGCCTTGGGACTCCATGCAGCCGGTAGATGTGCTGCACGAACATTTTGGCCAACCTCCACGCTGAGGGGAGCTTCGGGAATGTGATGAAGTGCACTTGTTTTGAAAACAAGTCAACCATAGTACAAATTACGGTGCTCCCATTACTCTCCAGCAGTTCCACTATGAAATCCATGGCGATTTCCTCCCATGGTCTGCTAGGGTTAGCCACCAGCTATAGCAACCCAGGAGTCTTCCCTGGAAATTGTTTCATACACTGGGCAGCTAGTTACATAGTTTTCTATGTCCTTCTTCATCTTGGGCCTCCAGAATTGTCTTTTTGCCAAGTGAAGGGTTTTTACAAACCCAAAGTGTCTGGCCGGCTTTACGTCGTGGCTCCTTTGTAGGATTTGGGTCCTCTGTCTGGATGGAACATACAGCTTGTCTCCCTTCCACGCCAGGTCCTCCCTCATCATCAGGTTGGCTTTGTGGTCTCTGAGCCATTCACCATCCTTGGAGCGCCCGAATTGGGGAATGCGGATGCCCTCCTGGACAAACTTCGAGCCAGGTTTGGAGACCCCTGCCCGGGTTCGCCGAGCAGAATCCGGGATCCATGCCATAAGGCAGGGGAGCCGGCTGGTAACCGAATACATTCGGGAATTTCACAGCCTAGCTGGGAAGCTGAGAGGGTGGCCGGAACACTTGCTGGTCTACCACTTCCGATATGGACTAAATAAGAAGCTGTACCAAAACTACCTGCCCAGAGGAATTCCAGGCAACCTCGGGGCATGGTACCAGCTGGTGACCACAGAGGAGCTAGACCTGTTGAAATACCGGCAGCACGCAGCACACAAGGGTCACCCCCGATGAGGTCAGGAGAGGAGCCTGCCAACCCATAGGGGCGAAGCACAAAAGTAATGAAATTCCGCTGGTGGGGAAGGGAAAGATAAAGCCTGTCAATTCATTAACCAAGGGCAACCAAGGGGGACTGGTAATCCCAAAGGAATACCAAGACCTAGCGGAAGCATTCAGCGAGGGGGAATCAGACATACTCCTTCCCCATCACCCCACTGACTGTGCCATTGAGATACTGCCAGGGGCAAAATTACCCAAACGAAAGATGTACTCAATGACCCCAAGAGAGATGGAGGAGCTCAGGAATTTCATGGATAAAAACCTATCTATGGGCTTCATCCAACCAGCAAAATCTAGGATGGCAGCCCTGGTGCTCTTCAAAGAAAAGAAAGATGAGTCTTTGAGATTATGCGTGGATTTTCAGGGGATCAGTGGTGTCTGTGTGGAAAATATGTACCCCCTCCCTCTTATGAAGGACATGCTGGGATACCTGGCCAAGGGGAAGGTGTTCACCAAGCTGGACTTGAGAGAAGCATATTACCGATGAGAATAAAAGAAGGCAATTAATTGAAAACTGCTTTCAATTGTCCCTTAGGGTGCTTCCAGTTTCGAATGATGCCTTTCAGGCTGCAGGGAGCACCTGCGGTGTTCATGCAAATAATAAATGAAGTACTGCATGAGCACCTGTATAAGGGGGTGTTGGTGTACCTGTACAATATCCTCATTTATTCCGAGGCAATGGAAGACCATGTGAAATTAGTGTGGGAGGTGCTAAGAAAACTATTGAAAGCTAAGCTCTATGCTAAACTATCCAAGTGCAACTTCCACAAAACCAGTTTAGACTACTTGGGGTACCGCGTGTCCAGTGAGGGGGTGGAGATGGACCCCAGAAAGGTGAAGGCTATTCTAGAGTGGGAAGCCACTCAGACCAGAAAGCAACTGCAGAGCTTCTTGGGGTTTGCCAACTTCTATCACCAATTCATCCCCTCGTTCGCACAGATAGCCCTACCTATCACTGAACTATTAGAAACGGGCAGAGGGGGAGTGAAGCCTAAACCAAGCCAACCACTCACTTGGACTATGGAATGCCAAGTGGCTTTCGAAAAGCTTAAACAGCTTTTTGTGGCGGAGCCAACCCTTAAACACCCGAACCCAGAGGAGCTGTTTGTAATACAAGCCGATGCCAGCGATGTGGCGGTGGGGGCCGTTTTGCTCCAAAAGAATGCAAAGGGGACGCTGCAACTCTGCGCCTACACTTCCCGCAAGCTGACCAACACTGAGAGCATATTAGGGCATTCTGGATAGGGTGTCTGCCAGGAAGTTTTTCCCCCCAGGTAGGTATTTCAGCGTATAGTTAAAATGGTTAAAGTATTGCGCCCACCTCACCTGTTTGGGGGACAGTTTTTGAGGGGGGGGTTAGTGCTTCTAGGTTCTTATGGTCAATCCACACTTCAAAAGACTCCTTGCCCCCTTCTAGGAAGTGTCACCATGTTAGTAACGCCCACCTCACTGCATAAGCTTCTTTCTGCCAAACCATCCATCTGCGTTCAGTCTCAGATAGTTTTTTGGAAGTGCAAGTGCATGGTTGCAAGCAGCCCTGGTAGTCTTTTTGGAGAAGGACGGCCCCAACCGCTACGTCGCTTGGGTCTGCTTGGATGATGAAAGGTTTTTTGCGATCTGGGTGCTTAAGAATAGGCTCAGTGGCAAACAGCCTTTTGAGTTTTTTGAAAGCCGCCTGGCATTTCATGGACCATTTGAGGGCTTTCCCGGGCTTGGGCTTTCCCTCTCATTTAGTTTTGAGTAAGTTAGTTAATGGTAGAGCGATCTGAGCAAAAGCAGAGATGAATTGTCTATAAAAGTTCACAAAGCCTACATTTCTGGTGGAACATGGCCCCTTGCTTGCAGCTTTTCTTTTGGTCTGCTACAGATTTTCCAGAGTTTTATACTTAGAATGCTTTCAAAGTCAGAAGAAACTTCCCTGGGAAAGGGCAAGCTTTGGAAATCAACCCTTCTACTCCCCCGGATAGCTAGATGCTCTCAGAGTGCTTCTTGAAGAAGAAGTAATCAGATGAGTCTCAGGCTGGGGGCGGGGCTCCACAAAGCAAGTTCACTGTGGAAGAACCAGCTGTTTAAAATGGACAATAAAGTCTGCCACCACTTCTTAGACACTAGCTTTTGGCATATTTACCTTTCATGTCAAAAGAGGCTTCCTCTGGCTGCAGCCTGCTTTTTCCTTTTTGTTGAAACATCATCATTTCTGAAGCTCCGTGACTTTAAGATGGTGAGGAGGGGAGGAGTTGGTGTATCGAGCCAAAATAAAGAAGCTGGAAATCACTGTGGAAACTACTGTGGAAACTACTCTTGAAACTTTTGGATTCAAATGTTCTAGAGGATTTTATATCTTTAATTGACTCTGCTGAATTTTTTTTTTGTTTTTAAAACAAGGACTGCCTAAATGGTGTTTTGATCTTGCTGTGAGGAGGGGGATAAACAGTTCCGATTTTACTTGCTTTTGATTGGATTAGTTGTGTGGGCAGAGACCAAGTTCTTTTTTTGCAGCTTATAATACAGTGGTGTTGTTTGACCACAAGAGGGAGCCAAAAGACTGTAGTATTGCCAATCCTTTTTAACTCTTCGGTAGCATCATTCAACCCATTGGATTTCATGTTACAAATGTACAAGTCTAAAACTCTTAACTTTAAAATCTAAGCTTTAGTTACACTCTGACTGCATGGCTATGTGTAAGAGGATGGAGAAAATGGAAAGAACATCAGGAGATATAGAATTTTTAAGACCCTTTTTGGTTGAATACACAGCTAAAACACATGAACTAATTCAGGCAATGGGAACAAAGCTGGAAGCTAAACTTCATATGCTTTCAAAGGAACTCCTTGAGGAGATCCAACATTTGACTGGAAATATCAAACAGGTGAAGGATAGAGTGGAGCACAAACTGGAGAAGAAATAAGTTTTGTATGAAGCTGACTTGGACGAAAGAGCCATTTTTGGAATCCCAGATTAAGGAACTCCAATTAAGATTTCGAGCAATTCCTGAACAGTCTGGAGAGGATATCAGATTAAGGATGATTAAAGCTTTGGCTCAGTTAATTAATTGGGAAGAAAAGATGCTTGACCTTGAAATAGACAAAGTATATAGAGTAAACTCCAGATTTGCTACTACAAGAAAATTACCAAGGGATGTCTTCATTCACTTTGTAAGAAGAAGAACGAGAGATCATGTTCTGGATTGCCACTTCAAATCCAAACTAAGAATGGAAAACATGGATATAATTGTTCTGAAGGAAATTCCTGTTAGAATTTTGAGAAAAAGGAAAGCCTATTCTTTCCTTACTGATATTCTGAAGAAGAGAAAAATTCCCTTCCGCTGGGATAAACATGAAGGAGTGATACTCACTTATCAAGAGCAAAGATTCAGACTGAATTCCATAGGAAAAGCCAAGGACTTCTTGATCAGACATAAACTAATTTTGGACCCAGCTGAAGAAATGGACACAGACAAGAAATCAGAGGTAGAACAACCTCAAAAAGTTTACACCAAAGAAGAAGATGCGGCTGCCGGTACAGGAGCTTGCCATTTTTTCTAAAGATGGAGATTAAGTCTATTACATGGAATATTAATGGGGCAAATGCCCCATCTAAGCGTAAAAAACTATTTCATTACCTGAGGAAACTCAGTGTTTTATATAACTTGCCTTCAAGAAACACATATCAAGAAACAAGATAAGAAAAATTAGGGGAGGAATTTATGTCTGCTGGTTTAAAAAAGATCAGTGGTGTTGCCTTATATATAATACCCCAATTTAAACCTAGGTTACTTTTATTAGATGAATATGATAGATTTGTAGTAGTGGAAATTGAACTTAATGGAATAAAATAAATAGTAGTTGGACTTTATGTGCCAAACAATGATAAAAGTAAATTCTTTGAATATCATATGGATCAATTACTACCCTTTTCGTATGAAAATTGGTTTATACTGGGGGATTGGAATGGAGTGACTTCCCCAGTTTTGGACAGAACATCTACCAAAGGGATGAAATCCTCCCAGGGTAAACTACCAAATACTTTTTTGAGATGATGGACAACTTAGCATTAATAGATTCATGGAGGCAAAAAATACTTTTTTCCCCCAGAAAGACATAAATCCTTTTCAAGGACTGATATGATATGGACTTCTAAAAACCTTGCAAATAAAATTTTAAAAGTTGACATTTTACCTAACTCTTTTTCTGATCACAACCCAGTTCTTTTGGTACTTAGAAAAATGAGCTTGAGTTACAGATGCAGACTAAATGAATCTATCTTGCAAAAGGAGATGATTGTAAAGGACTGTAAAAAGAAATTGAATGAATATTTTGATAACAATCTAGGTAAAGGGACAAATTCAATGACTGTTTGGGATGCTAATAAAGCAGTTATGAGGGGTTATTTTATACAATATAATCGCCCAGAGAAGAAAAAATCCCAGGAAAAGATATAAAAGATATTGGATAAAATTAGACAGAAAGAAATTGAATTGCAAAAGACACCTATGGACTCTAAAATTTTACATCAAATTAAATTGTTACGGCAACAACTGTCCATGCTAACAGTTCAAGAAATAGAAACATAACTGAATTATGTGAAGCAAAGACACTTCGAGTTTGCAAACAAACCAGGAAGATGGTTGGCATATAAACTGAGAAAGGAAAGGGAAAAGAGAATGATCGAGAAAATCTGTGAAGGCAACAATGTAATAACAGACAATGAGCTTATTAAAAAATTACTTTCATAATTTTTATTCCAATTTGTATAAAAATCAGGAGTTAGATATGTTTAAAATAGATGAATATTTGTTAAGACAATGGTTGCCTAAACTTTCACAAACTCAGAGACAACTTATGAATGATCCAGTAACTGTCTTTGAAATGTCAGAAGCCATTAAAAAAATGAAATCAGGTAAAGCTCCAGGTCCAGATGGCCTTACAAGCCAATATTATAAATGCCTCGAAGAGGAACTTCTTCAGCAACTAAAGGATATAATGAATGATATATTACAGGGGGAAAAGATACCTCAATCGTGGAAAGAAGCCAATATTGTGTTGCTACCGAAGGAAGGTCAAGATGCTACGAAGATAAAGAATTAAAGATCAATCTCATTATTGAACAAGGACTATAAACTCTTTGCTGCAGTTTTGACAGAAAGATTAAAGAAGATTTTACAGGCATATATTCACAAAGACCAATCTGGCTTTCTTCCAAAAAGACAGTTAAGGGATAATGTGAGGACTGTTGAATATTATTGAATATTTACAATATCATAATGAGAAACAGGCAGCTCTAATATTCTTATATGCAGACAAGGCCTTTGACAATCTAAATTGGGCTTTTATGTTTAAAGTTCTGGAAGAAATGGACTTTGGAGAGAATTTTATTCAAGGGGTCAAAGCTTTTTATATGTCACAGCAAGCAAAAATTGTGATTTAACTAATTCATGTGAAATTCAAAAGGGTACAAGACAAGGATGTTCCTTGTCTCCTTTGTTGTTTATTTTGGTGTTGGAAGTTTTGAACAGATATATCAGGCAAGATGTGAAAATAACAGGTATAAGTATCAAGAAGGAAGTTAATAAATTGAGGGCATTTGCTGATGATTTGGTTATATTCTTGCAAGACCCAAAAAACAATATAGAATATTTGATGAGAAAATTAAATGAGTTTGGGGTTTTAGCAGGTTTTAAAATAAACAAACAGAAAACAACAATGCTTACTAAGAATATGACCCCACAGGACTGTGATATATTGACTAAAAAGTCTGGCTTTAGGGTTGAGAAAAAGGTGAAATATTTGGGAGTTATATTGACAAACACAAAACTGTTTCAAAATAATTATGTGCCTCTCTGGAATGATATTAAAAAGGACTTATTAAGATGGGATAAATTGCACTTATCATTATTGGGTAGAATTTCTCTAATTAAGACGAATGTCTTACCAAAGATGCTTTTTTTGTTTCAGACGTTACCAATACTTGCAACTGATATTCCATTTAAATGATGGCAGATCGATATTTCTAAGTTTTGAAACTGTATTTTGATGCTTGTTGTTTGATCTGGCTAAAAGAGTGGGTGAACCTCCAGAATAAGAGGCTACTTGATTTAGAAGGTCATGAATTAAGATTTGGATGGCACAGTTATTTATGGTATGACAAGGTTAAAGTAAATGTTGATTTTAACAATCACTTTCTAAGACATGCAATTCTAAGAGTTTGGAATAAATATAAAATAAGGTTTTCTACGAGGATGCCTCTTTGGGTGTCCCCCCAGGAAGAAATAGTGGCAAAGCCGGATTGATGGACTTATGGTAAAATAATATCTTTTAACTTTGGTGAGCCTATCCTCAAGTCTAAGGAAGAACTAGAATCAGAAGGACATGTCTGCCACTAGTTTACATATTTACAACTGAAAGAAAGATTTAAACTAGACAAAAAGAGCTATGGGTTTGACTGTGTTAAAAATGAATTGGAAACCCTATTGTGTGGTAGTGATGAACATATCTGATCCAAGATGGCGCCGACAACGGCTGCCTCGGTGAAATGCTCTCAAATGGTTTCTTTATTTTCTATTATTCTCTGCAATTCTCTACGGATTTCATACTCACGAGACCATCTGCTAAGAATTAAGGAACATTTCTTTAAGGAGCAGCTCTCTGTAACCTCACCCCCACCTGTCTTTACAAACGCGGAGGAGATTCTAACACAGGAGGAAGCTCAGGAGGAACAATGTAATAACAGACAATGAGCTTATTAAAAAAATTACTTTCATAATTTTTATTCCAATTTGTATAAAAATCAGGAGTTAGATATGTTTAAAATAGATGAATATTTGTTAAGACAATGGTTGCCTAAACTTTCACAAACTCAGAGACAACTTATGAATGATCCAGTAACTGTCTTTGAAATGTCAGAAGCCATTAAAAAAATGAAATCAGGTAAAGCTCCAGGTCCAGATGGCCTTACAAGCCAATATTATAAATGCTTCAAAGATGAAATTCTTCAGCCACTAAAGGATATAATGAATGATATATTAGAGGGGAAAAAGATACCTCAAACTTGGAAAGAAGCTAATATTGTGTTACTACGCAAAGGAAGGTCAAGATGTTACGAAGATAAAGAATTACAGACCAATCTCACTATTAAACAATGACTATAAACTATTTGCTGAAGT
>QLTV01004135.1:93419-103867 GCA_003457575.1 Thermophis baileyi
AACGAAGGAAAAAAGACAGAAAAAAAAAAAAAGAAAGAAAGAAAGAAAGATGGTAGGAAGGAAGACAGAAAGAAAAAGAAAGAAAGAAAGACTTATGACAATTGAGCCCAAAATTTTGGTTGCTAAGCAAGAGCGTTGTTAAGTGAGTTTCTCCACATTTTACAAATTGGCCACGCCCACCCGGTCACCTGACCACCAAGCCACGCCCACCTGAAGGGGGTGGGGGTGGGGGGCACTGAGGATGAGTTTGTAGCACCAAGGGGGCAGTGGACTGAAAAAGTTTGGGAACCACTGGGGTAAGGGGACTGAGCCTCCCCCACCCAGAAGCAGCGTGTAGCCTCTCTCAGTAACGGGTTTTGCGGTGCAAAGGAGGAAGGGGTGATCTCCTCCTCCCTCCTCCGTCCCACTGGGGACAGCCGATTCCGGCGCGCCGCAGGGCCTTCTGTCTCATCATAGCAGCAGCCTGAGCAACACCCAAGCTCCAGGTCTGGCGGAGCGTAAAACGTGGTTGCCGCCTGCTCCAGAGCCACAAGGTTAGCTGCGGAAGAGAGGGGCCCTCAGCTGTGAGGTTGCCTGGTGCTGCAGGCAGGGCTGGGGCTGGCAAAAGTGCACCGGAAACATCTCCAGGCGCCCGGAGAGAAAGAACGAGAGGCAGCTCCTGGCCCTCTCTGGCTCAGCTGATCCACGGGTCGTGATTAAGGGGCGCTCACCGCCTCCTGCACCTAAAAAAAAAAAGACCTCTATGAAAATAAGCCCAAATGCTTATTTTCAAGGCTAAAAGAAAATAAGACCCGGTCTTATTTTCGGGGAAACACAGGTAACATAGTAGAAATAAGTTACAGGGAAGTCCTCTTCTATCCAATAAACTATATTGTCAGTATTTATGAAAATGTGGTTCTTTTTATTATATGAATGTTGATATTATTTACTTCTGTTGTTTCTAGTTGTGGTATTTTGTTTATATAATAATTTGTAGACTGATTTTTTCTTCACAAAAGGAATTGGTTAAAATGGCTTGCAAAATATAGGAGCAAACATAAAAATAATTTATTGTGGAAACAAGAGTTACCAAACAAAAAATTACAATAGGGAAAAAAACTAGAGAGCCAAAACTAAGAATCCAGCAATGACAGTATCAACTATTTAAAAAAGAAATATTTGCAGATAGAGAGGATTAGAAACTTTAGGAGCAGTGAGTTTCAAATAAAATGGGCAGTTCTTCCCTTAACCTCTTTTTCATGTTGCCACTATTTCTCAGATGCCGCAGCCCATGAAAGAAAAAGAACAATAGGTGATCTTAAAGTCTAGGTAGCTTTTCACAGAAAAGATATTTCGGATAATCAGAACTTAAGCTACAGTAGTTAAAACTCCAAAAACAACAGTAATACTTTTCAACTATTTGGCTCTGGTTGTTACTTTGATGGGGAGAACCATCTGTGAAGCTCAGGAAGTCCGAAAACATTCCATACCAACAAAATGGTACAGAACTGTTTTGGTACACCAGGAATCAAAATCATATTTTGGGTTTTTTTTCCCATGTTAATCCTTTTTATTAGTTTATAATATAAAATACAAAAATACAAAAGCAAATAATAGGAAAAATGAGGAGGGAAAAGGGAAGGGAAAAGTGTAGAAAAGAAGGGAAAAAAGAAAGAAAAGCCATTGACTTCCAACTTCCTTTGGTGCAGTAGAATAAGAAGTAACATCGAACCTCAACTTTTTACTTTTACATAGTAGTATAAACTAGCCATTTCTATAACAGATCTATCTAATCAGTAAAACCCAAAATCAAAGTTTCACTTTTTTCCACCTCAAGCACAAAGTCCAGAAGTGGTTTCCAAGTAGAAACAAAAGTACTTATGTTTTTTTCTTTTATCAAAGCAGACAATTTAACCATCTCTGCTAACTCCATCAGCTTTTGCAGCCATTCGTCCATTGTGGGGATCGAGGTGACCTTCCATTTTTGTGCATAAAGTAATCTTGCTGCCATCAACATATATAACATCAACGTTCCCAAAAAAAATTCCAAGTCTTTTTTCATTAAACCCCAAAGAAAAGTTTCTGGTTTTAGCTTTATATTCACTTTAAGAATCTTCTGTATTAGAATATGAATCCTACTCCAATATTTCTTTGCTTTATCACATGTCCACCATAAATGATAAAAAGTTCCTTCTTTACATTTGCATTTCCAACATTCATTTGAAGTATTCATCTGAAGTAAGGGCAAACGACCACTGTGGTGCTGCAAGATACATAACTTTGGGACCCGGTCGTAAGTAATTTTGGCAGGGATGTTGTAACTTTGAACATTCACTAAGTGAACATTCGTAACTCAAGGAATACCTGTAGTTCAAATTTCTGAATGATTTTCAGGGTCTGTTGCATGTGGAACACAGTGTAACAGTCTGGAAATTATGTACTGTACATACACTGTTATTTTAAAACTGTCTTTCCCAATCTGTATGCTGTCCACATGTGTAGTGTAGACTTTAGTTCCTAGAATTCTCAGCAATGAGAATTGAATGCAAAGAGTCAGAATAGGTTCTTTCATATAGTGAGCAGGCTTTGAGTTACACAACAACATACTCAGGGGCTGGTGGGATGAAGATGAATGAATAATAATTCACTTCCAGCGGAAGTTGGCAGACTTGGCTGCAACAATTTTCCCAAATTGTTACCGACTCCCCACAGTTATTTGCTTTAGAAAGTTATCTAAGGCAGAAGAAACCTCCCTGGGGAAAGGGGAAGTTCTGGAAATCAACCCTTTTGCTCCCCCGGATAGCTGGGTGCTCTCAAAAAGCTTCTGGAAGAAGAAGAAGTGATCCAGTGAGTCTCTGGCTGGGGGCTGGGCAACCAAGAAACAAGTTCACTGTGGAGGAACCAGCTGTTTTAAATGGACAATAAAGTCTGTCACCGCTTCTTAGACACTAGCTTTGCATACTTATCTATCTTTCCTAAATGAGGCTTCCTTTGGCTGCAGTCTGCTTTTCCTTTTTGTGGAATCATCGCCATTTCTGAGGCTTTGGGACATTAATATGGCGAAGGGGAGGAGTTGAAATATCCAAGCCAAATTAAAGAAGCTGGGAAAAAAACCTGTGGAAACTATCTCTGAAACTTTTGGACTTAAAATCTTTGGAAGATCATTTGCCTTTAACAGACTCTGCTGAATGCTTTCACTTTTGAAACAAAGCCTGTCCAATTGGTGTTTTGTTCTGGCTGGAAGGAGGGGGGGGGGGAAACAGTTTCGGTTTCTATCATTTTTGATTAGTCTAGCAGCAGGCAAAGAGACATAGATTAGGTTTCTTTTACTGCAGTGGTGCTGTTTGTCCACACAAGGGAGCCAAAGACTGTAGAACTGTGATGCCCTTTTTAACTCTAAAGTGGCATTATTTAAGCTATAGGATTTAGTGCTATAAATTAATTATGGCAATCCGTAAGAGAACAGAGAAGATACCAGGAGATGTAGAATCTTTAAGACCTTTTTTGGATGAATACTCAGCCAAAACTCATGAAGCTATCCAGGCATTGGGAACTAAGCTTGAATTAAAAATTGACATATTGGCAAAGGAACTTCGTGAGGAGATACAAGGTTTGACAGGAGATATTAAACAGGTTGTCAGGGTTCCGACCAATGCCCTAATAAAATTAAGAGTCTCAAGCCATTTAGCAAGAAAAATCCAGTTGTTTATTAGGAGCACCATATTGGCACGACCAATTTGTGCCTTGCCTCTGATTCCCATCCCCCTGCCTATGGCAACTCGGGAGCAGGTCAGGAAAGCTTCACGAGTTGACACAGGTGAAGGACAGAGTGGACTTTATGGAGCATAAGTTGGAGAAGCAAGACACTCTTTTTGAAGCTGAATGGGATGAGTGAGATCTCTTGGAAGCCCAAGCTAAGGAGTTGTAATTAAGATTTAGAGCAATCCCTGAACGATATGGAGAGGATACTAGGCTAAGAATGATTAAAGCCTTGGCACAGTTGATTAATTGTGAAGAAAATCTGTTAGAATATTCATGACTGGGAGAGCCATGTTAACAAGGTTAGCCAATGAATAGGCATAGCAACTGAGTCAGCCAATGGGAGCTAACCACATCTGAGTCTGTGCAGAGAATCGAAACTGAAACTTAGCTTAAGGCTGGGCGTGGTTCCAGTCCACTCTGCTCTTTGTCCTTCTCTGTGCTTGTACACTCTGCTGAAATGTAGCTAACTCCTGCATGTGTTTACTTGAAGAAATAATCTGCCTGTGGTATTGTATGTATATATTACTATGTTTATAAAGAAGTTATTGAATCCAGCTGAATCAGTCATCTGTGTGTGCTTCTGGTTTTGATTTTTATGCAACAAACTCTAATAAAATCTTCTCGATCTCGATATTGACAAGGTCTATAGAGTAAACTCGAGATTTGCTGCTATGAGAAAACTACCAAGGGATGTCTTAGTCCATTTTGTAAGAAAAATAACGAGAGACCGTGTTCTGGATTGCCACTTCTAATCTAAGTTAAGAATGGAAAATGTAGATATAATTGTTTTGAAGGAAATTCCTGTAAGAATTCTGAGGAAAAGGAAAGCTTACTCATTCTTCACCGATACTTTGAAGAAGAGAAAAATTCCCTTTCATTGGGACAAGCTTGAGGGAATGATACTCACATATCGTGAGCAAAGATTCTGTTTGAATTCTATAGATAAAGCCAAGGATTTCCTGTCCAGACATAAATTAATTTCAGAGCCAGTTGAAGAGTTGGAGATAGATAAGACTTTGGAGGTAGACCGACTTCAAAAAGTTGACACTACAGAAGAAGAGACAGCTGAGGTGTCTATACAGGAATTTGCTATTTCACCCAAAGATGGAAAATAAACTTATTACGTGGAACATTAATGGGGCTAACGCCCCATCCAAGCATAAAAAATATTTCACTATTTGAGAAAACTTAATGTTGACATAATTTGCCTTCAAGAAACACATATTAAGAAAAAAGATGAGAAATATTTAATAAATAAAAGACTAGGGGAGGAATTTATATCTGCTGGGTCAAAAAAGATTAATGCAGTGGTTTTATATATAAAACCCCAATTTAAACCTAAACTACTTTCACTAGATGACCAGGGCAGATTTGTAATAGTGGAAATTGAATTTAATGGAATAAAATCAATAATAATTGGTCTTTATGTGCCAAATGAGGGGAAAAGTAATTTTTTTTAGTATCTTATGGACCAACCTCTGCCCTTTTTGTATGAAAATTGGTTTATGTTGGGGGATTGGAATGGAGTGACCTCACCACTTTGGGATAGAACATCTACTAAGGGGATCAAACCCTCCCAGGGTAAATTACCAAAGACATTTTTTGAGATGATAGATAATTTAGCGCTAATAGACTCATGGAGGCAAAAAAAACAGCACTGCAAGAGAATATACCTTTTTTTCAGAAAGACATAAATCCTTCTCAAGGATCGATATGATATGGACCTCTAAAAACTTAGCAACTAGAATTTTGAAAGCTGATATCTTACCTAAATCTTTCTCTGACCATAATCCAGTTGTTCTGGCATTTAGAAAAAAGAGTGTGAGTTATAGATGGAGATTAAATGAATCTATTTTGCAAAAGGAGACAATAGTAAAGGACTGCAAAAAGAAAATACATGAATATTTTGACAATAACTTAGGTAAAGGGACAGATTTAGCAACTGTCTGGGAGGCTAGTAAAGCAGTTATGAGGGGTTACTTTATACAACATAATCGTCTAGAGAAGAAAAAATCTTTGGAAAAGATACAAAAGATATTGGGTATTATTAGACAGAAAGAGATCGAATTGCAGAAGGCACATATGGTCTCTAAAATTTTGCATCAAATAAATTTATTACACCAACAATTGTCTATGCTAACAGTTCAAGAAATAGAAGTAAAATTGAATTATGTGAAGCAAAGACATTTTGAGTTTGCAAACAAACCAGGAAGATGGTTGGCATATAGACTAAGAAAGGAAAGGAAGAAGAGAATGATTGAAAAAATTCGTGAAGGCAATAATGTAATAACTGATAACGAGCAAATTTAAAAATTGTTTCATAACTTTTACTCTAACTTGTATAAAATGCAGGCGTTAGATAACTCAAAAATAGATGAGTATTTGTTAAGACAACACTTGCCGAAACTTTCACAAACTCAGAGACAACTTATGTGTCATGCTGGAAGAGGTCTGGAAGAACGAGGAGCCAGGAAGGCAAGCCAGCTGCGGTCAGTTCAGAAGCCATCCAGGCCCAAAGAGTACTTGCTGGAGCCGGCCAGGGAGTATTGTTCACCATGTGCCGAGCCGAGACTCCAGTAAAGGGACCCTTTCTGCTCACAGTGTGGCCTCTACTTTTGCTGACTTGGCTTGGAACTGTTCTGACCTAGGCTTCCTAATCAAATGATACAGCACAAACAGCGTCCCAAAAACCTCTTTTATTTTTAACGGCTGGTAATTATTTGCATTCCCAGCCGTAATGAGTCCCAAACAAATGATAATATGTCCGACAACAGTCTTTCGGGGAAAGGCACACGAACCTTGATCTTCCTTGACAAGCTGCCAAGGACCAATTAGCAAGAAACTTGGCACAGCCAAACAGAAACACAGAGTCCGGGCTAGATTGACACGAGTTGAACGACGTTGCTTCCTGCAACTAGCCCTTCCGTGTGCTCCACTTATATAGCCTATGGGAGGGGCCAATTATCTCCTCTGAAACTGTTCTTGCCTTCTGGCAGCTCTGCGCATGCGCACATTGAGAACAGGCTCCCCCTGTTCCTCTGCCTCGCTCATGTCAGCCTCTGGAGGCTCTGGAGTCGGGACAGACCTCCCAAATGGCCCAGGCTGGATCCCTACCTCTGGCACCAAGCCTTCTCCAGACTCCAGGCCTGGCCCATGTTCCTCCCCAGCCTCCTCGCTGTCCGACTCTGCTGCCAGCTCCGCAGGCCGCTGGCGGACCACAACAGGAACCATGACAGGTAGCCAGCATTCCCCACCCTCTGTCAGCCTCCATGTTGCTTGCTTGCTATCGGCTGCCATAGAAACGGGAGTGGGGGGAGGCTTAGGTATTTGGGAGGTGGGGGAAACAGTGCTGGAGGAGATGTCTCAGTATATGTCTGATTAGGAAGCAAAAGGGAGGGAAGTTCTCATCATCTACTGCGCTGCTGAATGGACTTGTTTACCACCAGCTCAAGGTTAACTGTCCCAGCAGACCAGATGCGATGGCTCCACCTGAAGATGCGCCCCACATGACATCCTGGGGGAATGGGGATTGGATGGTCAGCTCGGGTTCTTGGGGGGAGGGATTTGGGAATGCTTTCAATATTTAATTTTCATGCCTTTAGCCTCAGATCTTGCTTTCAACTTGTTGCTATCTTTTCTTATCCAGTAAAAATACCTTTCTCTACAAACATGGAGTCGGGGGTTTTCTTTCTTGGGTTTTGAACGGAGGCACATCTGACATTAAGCAAGATCTGCTTTATCAGCCAACCCGGAGAGAACTCTACCGTGGGGGCTGAGCAAAAATATGTCTAGCCCAGGCAGTGACCAGGAGGACGTGGGAGCTGCTGGGTCGACTCCCCCCCAGTCCCGCCGGGGCTGGGAAAGGTTGGAGTGGACGTGTGAGCCACAAATTGAAGAGAAGCCGGTCAGAGCCAAATGGTCATTGGACGTGGGTCGGATGGAGGCTCCGGAGGAGATTCCCCCGGGAGTAACTGCTGCCAGACGTCGGAGGGGAGAGGCTGCCTGGCAGGAAGCAGAAAAGGAGGACCTCCTGCTGACTCAGGCCCTGCATCTCCTGAAAGAAGCTCTCGAAAGTCGGAGAGGCCGTGAAAGGTATGCCTTGCCTGCGGGGAGGGAAGCCGAAGAAACAGTGGGAGAGGTGGAAACCTTAGTAACCCCTAAGGCATTCCCCAGAGACCAGCCAGAGCCAGCGGAGGCTGCAGGAATGCAAGTGGCTGCTGCAGCCCAAGCCCCCCCCAGCGGGGGGGCAATCCCCCAGAGGCGCCAAATTCCAAAGGTTCCTCTGCTAGGAGTAAAATACGGAGGAGATCCCAAGGCTTTGGGATTCTTCTTAACCCAAGTTTGGAATCATATGCAGGAGTACGGGGAGGATTTTTCCTCGGAAGCAGCCAAAGTCAGGTGTGTCACCATGGCCCTGGAGGGAACCGCAGCTGAATGGATGGTGGCCCTCCATAATGAGGATTCCCCACTGATGAGGAATCATGACGCGTTTATGGCCGCCCTCCGAGTGCGTTTTGATGACCCCCTGGCTGAACGAAAGGCTAGAACCAGGATGAAAACCCTGACCCAGGGGAGGAGATCAGTGGCTGAATACACCCAGGAATTTCGCCAGCTGGTTGTCCACATGCGGGGGTGGTCCGCAGAGGCCCTGATTTGAATGCTACAAGGATGGCCTCAATGAGGACGTCTACCAAGGCTGTTGCTCTCAAGGGGCCCCACGAGACCTGCAATGCTGGTATGTGATGGCGGCTGAGGTGGAAATTGACCAGGCCAGAGATCGGTACAGGGGAGGTCACAGCTGGAGCAAGCCTTCCCCCGCCACCCTGAAAGAGACCCCTAGAGCAGCAAGAGGGGGGCCAGCGTCAAAGCCCAGATCATCAGCCTGCTTCAAATGTGGGAAGGAGGGGCACCGAGCTGCTGAATGTTTCTCCAAGCCTGTCCCTAAGATGACTTCAGCCGGAGGGAAAAAAGCCGACAAGCCGGCAGCAAAGAACTGCGAAACGGCTTTGAAAGGTGTGGAAGTCGTTGCGCTCACTCCTCCAGGACTGGAGGAGTTGGGAGCTCTGACCACCCCAGGGGACAGCGACACCGACTCTGACGATGACCCCCTGGTCAGTCAGCACACGGGCCCCCTGACCATTCCGGTAGAGCTAAGGGTGCCATCATCCAGTGCCCAGGGGAAGAAGCTAGCCCTTTTGGACTCTGGGTGCACTAGGTGTGTAATCAGCCCAGAGGTGGTGGAAAAGATGGGACTGAGACTGAGGACCATGAAAGTGCCCATTGCATTTTGCCAGTTGGATGGGTCAGTAGCTGGGAGGGGGCAGCCCCCTTTGTGACCGAGCCAGTTGAGATGAGGATGGGGGACCACCGAAAGACTTTGAGTTTTATCGTAGCCCCTGGGATGGAACGACCCCTCCTGCTCGGGCTACCCTGGCTCAGAAAATGGAACCCTCATGTGAATTGGAGAACGGGGTTATTGTGCATCCGCTCAACCCAGCAGGGAGGAAAAGGGGGAAGACCCCTCCACATGGCCAAAGCTGCAGAGGAGCTGGCAGCGATGGGGAGCGAACGCATGGCGGGGGAGGAGAAAATCCCTAAGGAATATTGGGACCTCAGGGAGGCTTTCAGTGAGAGGGCGTCTGACGTTCTCCCACCCCATCGGCCCACGGACTGCAGCATAGAAATCCTGCCAGGGGTGAAACTCCCTAAACCAAAGATCTACTCCATGACCCCTCGTGAGCTGGAGGAGTTGCGGAACTTTATTGATAAAAACCTGAAACAGGGTTTCATCCAACCAGCTAGGCCATGAGTGGCTGCCCCGGTGTTGTTCTGGGAGAAAAAAGATGGCTCCCTTCGCTTATGTGTGGACTACAAAAACCTTAATGCCATTTGTGTAGAAAATGTTTCCCCCTTGCCCCTTATGACGGACATGTTAGCCCACTTGGCCAAGGGGAAGATTTTCACTAAGTTGGACTTGAGAGAGGCTTACTACAGAGTTTAAATTAAGGAAGGGGACGAATGGAAGACTGCCTTCAATTGCCCTTTGGGTTGTTTCCAGTTTAGGGTGCTCCCGTTCGGGCTACAGGGGGCACCGGCGGTGTTCATGCAATTGATTAATGAGGTGCTGCATGAACATCTTTACAAGGGGGTCCTGGTCTACCTGAGTGACATTCTCATTTACACGGAGACCATAGAAGAACACGTGAAACTAGTGCAATCAGTCCTGAAAAAGCTCAGGGCTGCTGAACTGTATGCTAAATTGTCAAAATGCGAGTTTCATCAGAGTAAAATTGACTATTTGGGCTACCACATATTGCATGAGGGCATTGAAATGGATCCGGAGAAAGTCCAGGCAGTCATGGAGTGGGCGCCCCCACGCACCCGTAAGCAGCTGCAAAGTTTCCTAGGCTTTGCTAACTTTTATCGGCAATTCATTCCCTCTTTTGCTAAAATTGCATTGCCCATTACCAATCTCCTAAAGACAAAAGGAGAGGCAAAGCCAAGGCCTGGTCGCCCCCTGGAGTGGACCATGGAGTGCCAGGCAGCATTTGAGAAACTTAAACGATTGTTTGCGGCCGAACCCGTACTTAAGCACCCCGACATGGACGCCCCTTTTTGTAGTCCGGCCGATGCCAGCGACGTGGCTGTGGGGGGGGTATTACTTCAAGCAAATGCTGATGGAACTCTACAACACTGCGCCTACACCT
>QLTV01004136.1:19930-35032 GCA_003457575.1 Thermophis baileyi
TTCTTTTAAATCAAGGATACCTCTCCACCCCCCCGAATGCTTGGGCACAAGAAAAAGAATGGAATAAAACCCAAGACCCCATTGGTCCACTGGAACTGGTTCGATGGCCTGGATGTGCAAGAGATGTTGAATCTCCAGGTCCATCAGACGTCTCTTCTGAGAGTTCCCGGGGACGGGACATTGGAGGAAACGAGAGGGGGGAGAGGCATTGAACTCAATCTTAAGGCCGAATCGAATGGTGTTGAGAACCCAGGCGTCAGAGGAGGTGCTTTCCCAATGGGCTGCAAAGTACTGCAGACGTCCCCCCAATGGGAAGATCAGGCTGGGGATTACTTACCCCTGCGGGAGGACCTGTTGTAGTCCCCTCAAAAGGGCCGCTTGGATGGGAAGGAACGCCGGCCCCTGTCGCGGGAACCAGGTCTGTCCTGTGAACGCTCAGAACCTTGCGTATACTGACGATGATAATGTGGGGCCTGGTACGCAGAATCGTACGGGTGGTAGTACTACCTCTGCCCATAAGGGGCGGTTCTGTGATCCGGGCGCCTCTGTTGTGAAGGTAAAACCTTCTGCTTGTCCTTGGTTTCGGTCAGGATGGGCTCGAGAACCTCACCAAATGGACTACCCCCTTTGTAGGGGGCCGATGCCAATCGCCACTTAGAGCGCAGATCGGCCTGCCAATTGCGAAGCCACAGAAGGTGGCGGGAAGAAATGTTAGAGGCCAGAGCCCTAGAGGCAAATTTAGTAGCGTTCAGGGTCGCATCAGCCAAATATTCGGTGGCAGCAATAATTTTATTGATGTCATGGCGTAAGCGAGTGTCCTCAGGGGGCAACCTAGCCTGCAACTGACGGAGCCAGATCAGGTTGGACCTGTTGAAGAAGGATGCGGCCGTGGAGGCCCTGATGGCCCAGGCAGCCGCCTGATGAATTTTACGGCACATCATTTCCACCTTCTTCTCCTCCGCCTTGAGGGCCTCGCTTACATCAGAGGTCAAAAGAGAGGAAGATGACAAGGACACCACAGGGGCGTCGACCTGGGGAAGCTGCAATAGGTCCTCCATAGCCTGGGAAGCATCATAAAGCCTGCGGTCCACATTGGTGGGAGCCATCAGGGAACTGGGACTAGGCCATTGACGCTGAACAAAGTCCAGAAACATTTTTGGGGAGGGAATGGCCAGTTCCTCCACAATAGGCTCTGAAAAAAGACCTTCCTGGGGGTCCTGACCAGACGGAACCTCTGAGGGAGAAGAAGGTTGATCCATGTTGGCCGCGGCAATTGCCTTGAACAACAAAGGCTTGAACAAGGGAAGACGGAACAAACCCATGAAAGTTGGCCTGTCTGGGATCACCCCTTCATCCTCAGAAAATTCCTGATCATCTGTCTCCCCTTCCTCCCTGACTGATTCTTCGCTGTGAGCTGAAGAAATAGGTGGAGTAATACATTCCCTGCGCAAAGGCTGACGCATGGATAAATATGGATCCACCCAGGGAGGCTGGAGGTGCATAAGGCTATGGTGCCTAAAATTTGTTGCAAAACTATGAGAAATGGCTTGTGAAATGATGTGACCCAAGTCCTGAGGCACAACAGACCCTTGGCCCTCTCCAGGGCGGAGATCCGCCGAAGTGGGCGTGAAAGTCGCCTCTGGGACTGTAGCTCTAGCGGGGGCTGTAATGGCCAGGTTGGGATCTGCAACCAAGGCCAAAGGCAGAAAATGTTCCTCCCTATAAGGTGGAACAGACTCCATGGCAACTTGTTCCCCCGGGTCCCCAGCAGGCCAAGACATATGTTCTTCCCCAGGTGAGTGGGGGGAAAGTTCTGGAAGGGGCGACCTAATTCTGTCTGGGGACAGTTCCTCAGATTCTGGAACCCCTGCCAATGCAGCAGCCTTGGCAAACTGGCGATCCAAGGCCTTGTGCCTTCTTTCTGTGTCCTTATCTGCAGCCCCAGAAGATTTTGACCTGGCGTGGCCAGATTCCCCTTTTGAAGCAGATCTGGAGGCCCTTGGGGTGGATTTCCCAACCCCTTTGTCCTCACTAGCCCTCCTAAAACTGGGGCAAATTCCCTGCAGAAGATGAAAAAGAACAAAATTCAGATTAAAGGCAAAAACAGCCAGCGAATGAAAAATAAAAACGAACGTGGAGAATTGCAAACAAAGGACAATTTCCAGATAAAACTGAGGTGTGGGAAGCCACTCGCAGGCACCCCACAGCAAAACAAGGAATCAGGCCACGCACAGCAAAAAACAAAATGGCCGCTCTCAGCTGAGAGTCGGCCCGATCCAAAATGGCGCCGCCGCCACAAGGCAGCCTGCCGCAATAGACACGAAAACGACCAAAAGCCGAAGAAAGGGGCACGGGACCAGCCCCCATCGAAGCGTTGCTCTGTAGCAGCCACGACTTCAAAGCCGCTTCCCCAAACGATAAAAAAGGCAAGAGGAAAAACTTTGGGTGGCAGTGATCACCCCAGCGTACCGGGGAAAGATCAGCACACCCCCAGCGGCAGGCACAAATCACGCAGGCAACCCGACACATCGAGAATCCCCCTCAAGGGTATAACCTCGGAAAAGCTGCCCAGGCAGAAAACGTTAGCAATTAAAAGGGAGTGGAAACGGTCACTCCAAACAGTCACAGCAAAACCGCTGACTCACCAGCAGCTGCGGGTTGAAAAGTGCAACAGAAGCTGCCCTTCTCCTATTCCTGCCTGCTTCGCTTGTCGTTTAGCAGAAATTCAAAAGGTGGCAGAAGAGAAAAAGGCAAAAATCACTGAGGAATGACTCCAAATAGCTGAAGCTGATTAGGACATGTCTCCTTGCTATCGAGTCGTAAGAAAAACTGAAAAGGTCAGCTAAGCAGAGGGGCGTGACCAGGAAATTCTTACGACTCTGTCTCCTAGCAACGAAAGTCATTACCACATGTGGAGGCTCCAGCCAATTGCAATTGAGAATTGCCACGACTGCTAGGGAAGATACACCCGGTATTCCATAGCAGCCTTTTAAAACCCGTGGTCGGGTCGACCCTGAGGCCACTACCCCATGAGCCTCCGGACCCCGTGGTCATAGGGGGCCAAACCCATTATGAGGTGCAACGCATCCTTGACTCGAGGTGGCACAGGAGACAGCTCCAATACCTAATCAAGTGGAAGGGCTACCCCTTATCAGAGGCATCTTGGGTAAAGAGCAGAAACATCCAAGCTGACCGCCTCATAGCTAAATTCCATGAAGACAACCCAACAAAGCCTGGGGGGGGGTCGCACCCCTAAAATCTATACCCGTACTCAAACTGTTTTTGCCTTGCACAGGTCGCCTTCAGGAAAGGAGGGAAGCCGAATGTCAACTTGCGAAGCATTCCTGACCTGCTCTCGAGTTGCCATAGGCAGGGGGATGGGGAAGCGAGCCTCGCAGCTGCATTCAGGAACTTGCACTTCAGTCAAAACAAAGCACATTCCAGATGGCCACGTCAAGGTCATATCCACGCAGACCCACAGTGGCCGGAGGGACCTCTACAACCCGTGAAATTGCTTCGTTGGAGAATGTGACTGATGACACACCTTGGGGGGAGGGGGAAACAGGGTCAGAGCCGGGACGCGAATTAAGTGAGGTCAGAGTTGGCTTCACTTGGTCCGTGCCGACATGAAGCTCCTAATAAATAACTGGATTATTTTTTTTGAAGCTTGGCTTAAGGCTCATGATTTAATTAGGGCATCGGTCAGAACCCTGACAGCACCATCAGAAGTGAGAATGGCTCTCACCCTTTTGGCCTTCCAGAAGGGTAGCAAAACCTAGTTTTGCTCATTGCCTTGGGATCCCGAGGGGAGCGCTCACCACTGCAGGTGGTTGAGGGGATAAGAAGATCTTATCCCTATGCTGTTCATCTCCTTGGTTCCCGTTTTTCATATAGCTTTTTAAATTTTTAATTGATTTTATATTTATCTTTTTACTGTTTGCAAGCCGCCCAGAGTCACCTTATCATTGAGAGGGGTGGCATATAAATTTAATAAATAAATTACAGGTTTCTTTCATCATTTCAAACATCTTCCCATGTTCAATATTGTGGTAAGTGAAAGAACGGGATAAAAGCCTCTGAGTCCCAATGTCTATATATGAAATAAATCATGATCCAAGAAGTCATGTTTTATTCATAATATATTGGTGACATATTAATTTTTAAATTCAATTTACTTTCCTCTACCTAGATGGCACCCAAGGAAACTCATGTGCAATAACTGTATGCATACACAATGGAATTTTCTGCCAAGAGATGTGGTGATAACCACCAATTCAAATTGTTTCTAAAAAGAATTAAAGAGACTGCTAATCTTGGTATTTGTTTATTTCAGAATCATGGATGAATACTGTCAGGGTGATGATTTAATAGCTGACCAGCTGCTGTAATGTTGTAATGCTGTAATACTGAAATGATGATGCAATGAGAATGAGTCAGCAGGGTTATTTAACTTATCACTTTAACAGGCTGTATATATATAAGAGAGGCCCTGTCAGGGCGTTCTCTCTCTCCGTGTGTGCTTCCATGCTATAGTTGATGATTGATTGCCTGACTTTGCCTAGTACGTGTATGTACATATTCCTTGTAGATAAACCACTATTTGAAAGACAAACCTGTTTACTGTATTTTGCTCCTGGGTTGTCTCAAAATAGTCACAATGTGCTCACTCTGACAAATACCATGTTACTAATAAACAACACTACAGAAGGTAATTCATAACTACACCTGGCTTATTATTGTGTGACACAGTGTGATCGACTAAATTGACACTGCCCTTAATCCAGAAATACTCTTTGTACGCTCTTACAAGTTTACAAGAAATACAGGTAGGACAGGATTGTTATTCATAACAAGTTATTAGGGGAATGTAATCAGAATTAAGGATACTGAACACAATATAATCCCACTATGCAATAAACTCAAAAGTAGAGGTTCAGAAATAAAATGGAATCCCACAATGGAATTCCTGGCATTAAGGACTGAATTTAAGGCATGTATTATTTATCCATTTTTGAAAAGGCATTTTTTCCACCAAAAAAAAAAACTATATGTTTCCTTTTGGCACAGATTACAGGATATTTCATAGGAATAGAGGGCTTTTTTTTCTAATTTAAAATGTTCATATATTGTTTAATACTTGGTATACATGTAACATGCCTAGATATTTTTCCCTTTTTTGCTTAATATGTTTTTCTGTTTTAAATTTTTGTTTAGTTTGTTTTTGCAGTTTTAAACCGTCTTCTCTATTTATTTAAATAACTTGTAATAAAATAATGCAGTTACCTTACCTCAGAACCCAAAGACAGTTGATTAAGATTATGATAATGGGCTTCCGAAGGAAGTATGGTGAACTGAAGATGCCTCAGATAAAGTGGAGTGAACAACTGTGGCAAAGACCAAGGAACAAGTGAGTAGATGTTCTTATGCTGGTTTGGAAAGCCTTTGGCTGGAGTGGGGCTTGAGGCAGCACTCCTTGGTAGTGGCAGTGGGGCTGAAGTAGAGGCCTGGGAGCTATAGCAGCTGGTTGAGACTGCTGAAGGCCCAGGGTCTCTACTTCAGACCCAGTGCCCCTGCCAAGTGCCACTCTGCAGGGCAGCCAAAAGGGCAGAGATGGGGGGGAATAGGCGGGTGGGGAAGAGTTGACCCTGTGGGCATAAGTGTGGGCAGGCTGCCAAGCACAATGGCCATAACTTTGGGGATTGGGCATAAGTACCATTTGTTCAGCACCACCATAAATTCAAATGGTCTCTGAACAAATGGTTAAGTGAGGACTCCCTGTATATGTAAAACTCTACTGAGGACAATGAGGTCTGGTCTCTAATTAAATGTAGATGTGCAAATGGGTAACAGAGCTGTGGATAACAAGGCCCACTTGTATATAATCATTGGAAATAAATGGAATATATGTATATGAGGAGATACCATAACTTAGTACTAGAACATATACTTTGATAGAAACGATGCCACATTTAATCCCTGGCATCTCCAGTTAGATGGACCAAGTTGCTTGAGAGTACTGTCACACAGACATTATGGTGGACAAAAAGGCCAATTTAGTTTGTAACTGACTCCTAATTTCCCACAACACTTAAAATTTCAAGAGATGTTCCCAAGAATGGAGATAGTAATTCCTGGTGAGCACCTGCATAGAGGGAGTAATACAGAATAATGTGTTCCATCATTTCAACAATTCTTCTACCACAGGGACACAGTCTCTGTTCAAAGGGGATCTTTCATTATCTCCCTTAAGTAACAGCTGCTGGGAGGACACTGGATAAATTTTAGGATCATTATGCAACTAAGATATTTAGCTGGTTGGAGAAGGTATGCAGAGTGGTTCAAGAAGGCATTTCTAGGTGGAACTGGAAAGTCTGCTTGCAGTTCTAAATCAATGGCCCACTATTTGAGATCAGCTAGTGCACATTCATAGCCCATCAAAGTGATGACTTGACATGAAATGCCATAAAGTTGCAGTTTGGCATGTATTGCCTGGCACCAGGAAAAACTGAAAGTTGTTGATCATAATTAAAGGGGCCAAGCTGGCTGAGAAAAGGAAAGCTTAAGCCAATAGGAGTAGATGAAAATCCAGGCAGAAGTTTCTATTTTAAATAGGCCAGCTTCACAGTGAAGAATCACATTCAAAATGCTGTGCTTGAAAAATTGTTCTCAAAAACCTGGATTGAACTCCTTCAAAGGAAGGAATGACCTGTAGGGACCAACTGAGCTCCAAAAAGGAGCTGGCCTCAGATCTTAGCTGAGAAGACTTTAATTGCTGCAGGTATATGCTGAGCTCCTTTGGAGAAGTAGAAGGCTTGTAACACCGACACTGTTTTTTGTGCATTTAAAATAACACAGTCAGCATGAGATTTACAGATGCCCGTAGTATGAAAAACAGTCCCCAGATATTTAAATGACCTGACTTGCTCTATTAAATGGTTATTAAGTTGCCAGACGTGTGCCTTAGGGCACTAAGCAAAAACCATGACCTTGGTTTTAGAGTAATTAATTTCTAGCTGTTCTTCTTGATAGTGCTCAGCTAGTTATATGAAGTGCCCGTTTAAGGCCAATCTGTGTCTCAGAAAGCAACATGGCATCATGTGTGTACAGAAGAACAGAAATGTGTCTATTTTCCAATTTTGGCAGGCTCCCCTCTTAACAAGAATTTCTTTGGTACAGTGTCCTTGCATATTACATCGCAACTTCATCCAGGAGTTTTCATATAGCTTGTATATAAGAATAAGTAATCTTTTATTAGTTGAGGAAGAGTTCAGTTTCTTGCATAGTCTGGATCTAGAGATGAGATCAAAAGCACATCTAAGATCAATAAACGCTGCATAGAGTGATTAGTGAGCTCCGGAGGAGTATTTCTCAACTACATGTTGGAGACTTAAAGCCTGGTCAATAATTGAGTAGCCTTTTCTGAAGCTAGCCTGCTTGTCAACCAAAATATTATCAGTTATAACCCAATCCAGGAGCTTGTTATACAAGTGTCTACTGACCACACTGAGAAGGTTTGTTGTTGTTGTTAGTTGCAAAGTCGTGTCCGACCCATCGCGACCCCATGGACAACGTTCCTCCAGGCCTTCCTGTCCTCTACCATCCCCCGGAGTCCATTTAAGCTCACGCCGACTGCTTCAGTGACTCCATCCAGCCACCTCATTCTCTGTCGTCCCCTTTTTCTTTTGCCCTCAATCTTTCCCAGCATTAGGCTGTTGTCCAGTGAGTCCTTCCTTCTCATTAGGTGGCCAAAGTATTTCAGTTCTGAGAAGGCTAATGGATAGCAATTAGTGGATAAATCTCTACCTCCTTTTTTGTAGATGAGGCTCACCAAAGCTAGGACCTAATCATCGGGGACCTTAGCATAATTATCAATGTAAGTGAATAGGGAAGCCAGAAGAGTTTTAATTAATCTAAATTGTTTCAAATGGTCTCTGCTGAAATAAAGTCATATCCTGGAGCTTTGTTCAGTTTCAGGTGTTTAATCAGTTTTGTAATTTCAGAGCCTGAAACAAGGGGCTAGGAGGGGAGCAGATGAACTTCATAGTCTAATTCCCTCTTCAGGTGGAGTAATTCCACCTGTGTGTACAGCAATCTGAAGTGGTCTTCCCAAGCTGAAGCGGAAATGAAAGATTAAATTCGTAGGTGAGAGGAAGCAGATTGAAGCATTTCCAGAATAGAGCTGGATTCTTAGAAGCAGCAGCATAGATTAGTTGATTCCAGGACTATCACAGAGCCTGCCTCTTCTTTGCCTGTAATAACTGTTTCCATTTCCTTTTGAAGAGCAGCAGATCCTGGGTTGAGTAAAAGAGAGGATCCTTTTGATATTAGCAATAGCAATAGCAGTTAGACTTATATACCGCTTCATAGTGCTTTACAGCCCTCTCTAAGCGGTTTACAGAGTTAGCATATTGCCCCCAACAATCTGGGTCCTCATTTTACCCACCTCAGAAGGATGGAAGGCTGAGTCAACCTTGAGCCGGTGAGATTTGAACCGCCGAACTGCAGCTAGCAGTCAGCTGAAGTAGCCTGCAGTGCTGCACTCTAACCACTGCGCCACCTCGGCTCTTAAAGCAGCAAATTAGTTGTTTCTTGGCTGCATGGCATTTGCTATTGAACCAAGGTTGGTTAAAAGACCGCCAATTCCTGTTATGACAAGATGGACAAGTAGAGAGAATTAGCTGAAGAAGCTGAACTATCGCCAGGACCAGATGGATTACATTCCAAGGTTCTGAAGGGGTTGGTAGACATGATCTCAGAACCACTGAACCATATCTTTCAAAGATCCTGGAGCACTGGGGAACTACCAGATAACTGCAAAGGGGCTGATGTGGTTCCCATCCAATCTTCAAAAAAGGGGAAAAAATGGATGCAGAAAATTACAGACCAATCAGCCTGACATCAATGCCTGGGAAGATCCTGGAAAAGATAATCAAAAAACAGATTTGCGAACACCTAGAGGCAAGTAAAGTTATAACCAGAAGCCAAAATGGGTTTCTCAAAAACAGATCATGCCAAACAAATCTTATTGCATTCTTTGACAAAGTGACTAAATTAGTGGACCAGCGAAATGCTGTGGAGATAATTTACTTGGACTTCAGTAAGACATTTGATAAAGTAGACCACAACCTACTTACTACTTGAAAAATGTGGATTAGAGAGCATCACCAACAGATGGATTCGTAACTGGCTGACCAACTGCACTCAATGTGTAGTCCTTATTGGAACTACATCTACATGGAGGAAAGTGTGCAGTGGGGTACAACAAGGCTCTGTCTTAGGCCCAGTACTTCATAAACAATTTAGATTGAGAGGATAGAAGGGGAACTCATCAAATTTGCAGACAACACCAAGCTGGCAGGAATAGCCAACACTCCAGAAGATAGGCTCAAAATACAGAAGGATCTCTCAACTTCCAAGAAAATGGCGCCTTAAGCAGCAATGTCTTTTTTTTTTTTTGCACTGCTGGCAGACAGCTGGCTGTGCTGCCAAAGCTGGAATCTTTGCTTGTTTCATGTATGAGCATCTTGGAATCACCCCATGAGGCTTTCCGAACAATTTGCAGGCTTACCGGGATGAGAGATCCTGTGGTTTGCAACTCTCAGGTAAGAGCAAGCTGGAGAGCGGGAGGAGGAACATGTCAGACTGTCGTCTGCATTTTTAGAGGCATCCGCCTCTGCTAATTAACTTTTAACTTTCACTTATAACTTTTTTGTTTGTTTGTTTTGCCTTCTACTTTGAATGAGTGGATTTACCGCATGGAATGACAACAGCAAACTTCAGCCTTTTGCTTTGATGTAAAGTGATTTTAGCCTTTTTTTGGCTTTTTGGTTACTTATTGAAAAGGCTGCATGTAATATAAACTTTAAAGAACGTTAGTATTTTATTCAATTTCTCCTTGTACATAACTTACTTACTGTTTATTAATTCAAGAAGGGGATTTTTTTCTTTTTTCCCCCCTCCTCTCATTGTGAGAACAGCTCAGTATTGTTTGGGAACACTTTGAAATCCTCTTGACCTTGAACATTGCTTAGAGATTATTTACTTGGTGTGCTGTATAATTTGGCTATGAGAGGACACTAAAGTTTATTCAGAAACAGAGAACTTTAACCAAGTATTTTTAGAACTATATATTAAGTAAAAGGCCTCCAAAAAGGAATAAAGAGGCAAGAAGAGAATCAGAGGATTTTAATGTCCAACTTTTTATGGAGAGTTTTGAGCAGTAAATGCTCTTGAATCTACAAACGACAAAAAATGAGCTGTCTGATAAATGTGATGCAATGGCTAAAGCTTTAAATGAAAACCTGGACCAAAAACTTGAAGAATTTGCAACAGGGTTAAATCAAATGAAAGAAGACGTTAAAAATATTCATATAAAAACAGAAAAGTTAGATACAAAAATGGGATTAATGTAAACCATCACTATTGGATTTGAAGGAGAAAGAATTTTATCTGAGAAGCAAGGGTTTGCCAGAAAATGTGGAAAAAGCACTAACATTAAAGACTTAATTATATCAGAATTTACAAAATGGATGAAAGATGACAATTTGGATTTTCCCAGAGAAATAGATAAAACTTATAGAGTAAATTGAACATACAGAACTAGAATACAACTTCCAAGAGATATTTTGATCCAATTTGTAAGAAAATCTGTTAAAGAACAAGTGTTACAGATACTTACGATTCTGGGGAAAGAGCGGTCTTTGTTTACAGAAATATGATTCTTAGAAAGAGAATACTCTTTTTTGACAGATCTTTTAAAGCAGAATAACATTGTTTTTAATTGGGATAAACTGGAAGGAATTATCTATACTTTTCAAAATCAACATTTCAGTGGATAAAGCACATGATTTTATGGAGAAATATGAAAGTCAAGTATATCACACTACAAAAGATTCAAGTTATAAAGACCAACCTCTGAAAGAACGTAGATTTAGGAAAGATAATGGTAAAAAGAAGCTGGACACAGACCAAGGACAAGCTGTGGAGATGGGAGTCATAGCTGAAGCATTGGAAAGTTCTTTGTCATAAACAGGATGGACTGTAAGATTCACTTGGAATTTGTTTGCAAGAAACTCACATTAAAGAGACTGACAAAAAGTACTTAAAGAACAAAACACTGGGTTTGGAATATATCTCCGCTCATCATAAAAAGATTAAAGGGCTAGTTTTGTATATCAACTACAACCATAGCTATTATTAACTGATGACCAAGGCAGATACATAACTGTGCAAATTGAACTACAGGGAATAAAATCCATTGTTGTTGGTTTATATACTCCACATCAAGAGAAGGCTAAATTTTTTGAACATTTACTTGAACAGTTACTCTCCTTTTCTTATCAATATTGGTGTATCCTGGGAGATTGGAATGGGGTGATAACCCTGCAATTGGATAGATCTGCTGATAAAGGAATAAAAGCAAAGCAAGGAAAACTACCAAAAACATTTTTTGAGTTGACAGATATTCTAGGTTTACTAGATGTATGGAGGTACAAAAATGGATCTGTAAAGGATTATACTTTTTTTCAGACACATAAATCTTTCTCCAGAATCGATATGATATGGACTACAAAAATATGTCTCATAAGATAATTAAAACATATATTCTTCCAAAATCTTTTTCAGATGTCAGAGTGTGCACAGTGTGACTATGTGAGACAACCCAGGAGCAAATACAGTAAACAGAGGTTTGTATTTAGTCACACTGTGCACACTCTGACAGGTTATGGGCCCAGACCAGAGAGAAGCCCACAGTGACTAGAGATACCAGAGAGAAGAGAAACTCAGTGAGAGCTTGCATCAGTCAGAGGGGTTGTGCATCGTGGTTTGTTAGTGGTTGGTGCTTGTAACGGAAACAAGCAACATGGCTTCCGTCAGCGTAATGGGAGGAGGTTTCGTGGTGTCTCGGCTGAATGAGACAAACTACCTCTCCTGGAGTGTAAAGATGGAGATGTACCTGAGAAGGGAGGAGTTGTGGACAATAGAGATGGACCCTGCTCTGCGGAATGACCCATGGCCTGGCCACCGACAGGTTGATGAGGTCCACGAACCAGGGACGTCTGGGCCAATGAGGTGACACCAGGAGAAGCTCCGCCCTCTCCTCCAGAAGCTTCCGAAGAACCCTGGAAATGAGGGGAAGAGGGGGAAAAGCGTAAAGCAGGCCGGGAGGCCAAGGGCTGCGCAAGGCATCCACCCCTTCTGTGCCGGGCATCGGGAAGCGGGAGAAGCAGCGGGGCAGTTGAGTGTTGTCCCGGGTGGCGAAGAGGTCCACCGAGGGAAGGCCGGACCTGTACGATATCTCCTCGAACAGCGACGGTCGCAGGCGCCACTCCGCGTGGTCCACCGTGGACCGGCTGAGCCAGTCCGCTTGTACGTTCGCAGCTCCTGAGATGTGGTCTGCTCAAATGGACACAAGATTGTTCCCCGCCCACAGGCCAAGCTGGAACTCCTCTTCCATGAGGGCCTTGGAATGAGTGCCCCCCAGTCTGTTGACATGAGCCTTCGCTGCAACATTGTCCGTCAGAACTAGAACATGGCAACCGGACACCACCTCGTGAAACTCCTTGAGGGCCAAATGAATCGCCCAAAGTTCTAGTCAGATGATATTGTGGGACAGATCGCTCTGGGACCACTGACCTTGAGCCATGTTCGACAGGAGATGAGCCCCCCAACCTGACAGGCTGGCGTCTGTTGTCATGACCAGACGATGAGGCTCCCGGAACAAACTGCCCCGGAGATGGCTGCCGAAGTCCACCACTGCAGCGATCGAAGTACCTCGACTGGGACCATGACCTGTAGGGGAGACGTACTGGAACCCGGCCTCTGAAACGGAAGCAGGAACCACTGCAGACACCTTGAGTGGAGTCGAGCCAACGGCGTGATGGAAATGCAGGAAATCATCTTTCCCAGAAGTTGGGAAAGAAAGTGCAGCGTCGCCAAGTGA
Source organism: Thermophis baileyi (assembly GCA_003457575.1). Lineage (NCBI taxonomy): Eukaryota > Metazoa > Chordata > Lepidosauria > Squamata > Dipsadidae > Thermophis > Thermophis baileyi. Next base: position 32,874 of record QLTV01004136.1, read on the forward strand.
TCCCAACAGACGGTCGCCCCCATGTCCCTGAGACTGGATTGGCGCTCCTAGGATAGAAATACTCGGGACTTGACCGTGTCGATGATTGCCCCCAGGTGCTGGATACGAGTGGAGGGAATCAGATGACTCTTGGCTCTGTTGATAGAGAACCCGTGTCCCTGAAGGACACGAATGGTTGTCTCCAAGTCTCGGGCCGCCTGAGCTTGAGAGGCTGACAGGATCAGGATGTCGTCGAGGTAAAATTGAATGCGAATGGGAAGTGAGCGCAGATGACCTGCCAGTGCCGTCATCAGCTTTGTAAACACCCGTGGGGCGGAGGAGAGACCGAACGGTAGAGCCTGATACTGGTAGTGCTTCCCTGCGTAATAAAAACGAAGGTACTGTCTATGGGCGGGGAGAATAGGCACGTGGAGGTAAGCTTCCGTCAGATCTACTGACGTGAGGAAATCACCCTTCCTGATGGTTTCAAGAATGGACTGCAGGGAATGCATCTTAAACCGTCAGTAAACAATGTGACAGTTCAGGGTCTTAAGATCCAGAATCGCCCTCCAGCCTCCTGAGGATTTTTAGACGAGAAAAAGAAGCGAATAAAATCCCTGGCCCCGTTGCTCCTCCGGTACCAGTTGGATTGCGCGAATCTCGAGCAGATGTTTTATAGCCGAATTCATGAGGAGTCTCTTGGACCTATTTCTAGATATGGGGCATGGAATGAAAATCTTTGGAGGGGAGGAGAGAAACTCTAGGGAGAGGCCTGCTTGCACCGTCTCCCTGAGCCAGGCGTCCGTAGTAGTCTCCTCCCATTGGTCGGCAAAGAAGAATAGCCAACCACCAATGGGAAGAGCAGATGCCCCTGCTGAATTACCATCTGAAAGGGCGACCCCTCCCCCCCGAAAGGACCTTCTCAGAGAATACCTGGAGGCCGGTTTGCCCTGCTTGTCCTGGGGCTGGCCCTGCCTGTGAGAGAAGGCTCGTTGGTAGCGCTGGGACCGGAAACCACACTCCTGCCCCCGAAAGGACGAGGGACGAGAGTAAGGAACAGGCCAAGATTCTGATCTGCGAGAAATGGAAGGCAGGATCTTGCGCTTGTCTCGGGATTCTATGAGAAGAAGTTCCAAGGCCTCTCCGAACAAGGTAGAACCCGAAAAGGGAGCCGAAGCCAAACGCCATTTGTTACGGGCATTGGCCTGCCACTGCCTCAGCCAAAGCAGACGTCTAGAGGTCACTGCGCTACCAATAGCCTTGGCCAAAAAATGGGCCGCATGGAGCGTGGCATCAGCTGAAAATTCCAAGGCAGCCTGGGCGGCATATAAATTTTATAAATTAAATTAAATTAAATTAAACCTTGTTCAGGTCGTGATGTGACCTAGTGTCATCTGCTGGGAGTCTATCCTGTAGCTGCCGTAGCCAAAGCAATGAAGCTCTGTTAAAAAAGGAGGCAGCCGTGGAAGCCTTCACCGCCCAAGCACTGGCCAAGTGGCCCTTGACCAGCAATTGTTCGGCTCTCTTGTCCTCAGGCCTCAAGGCCTCTTCTGGAACCCCAGTTTTAACCGAAGGGGAAGCCAGGGCTGCCACTGGGCCATTAACAGTGGGAATCTGGAGGATGTTAGAAAGGCCAGACTCCACTTTGTAAAAGCATTTCTCAATGCTATTGGGATTGGGGCCTGAACCTGGCGAGGTCCACTGCCGTTGAACAAGATCAAGAAACATCTGGGAGCCAGAATCTCCTCTGTTTCAACCGCAAGTTCCACAAAGAGGGTGTCAGCCGGATTAAACGACCCCGAAGCTGAAGCAGAGGAACCAGGTTCAGATCCCAACCGGGTGGTGGTTTTGGCCTTGTAAAGCAAGGATCGAAAAAGCTGAGGATGAAACAATCCCACAATTGAAGGGTGATCGGGCGGAAGGCCCTCATCCTCAGACAAATCAAATTCTCTAATTTCGCCTTCTCCACCTAAAGAGGCAGCCCATTCAGATGAGGAGTGAGACAAAACCTCCTCTCTAAATTGGTCCTTCCTCCCCCCCCCCATACGAGGACGGACCTGGCTATGCTCCTGTGGCCTGGGGGAACCAGATCTCCTATGAGATCTCTGGTGTAAGGCCTCAGCAATACCCTGCTTAATAGCCTCAGCCATCCATTCTCTCATACTGGCCTGGGCAGAAGG
>QLTV01004138.1:38980-55604 GCA_003457575.1 Thermophis baileyi
AAAGGAGTTCGTCCAGTGCTGCTGTGGACAGCGCTGTTATACGCTACTTCTGCAACAGGCAACAGCTCTGACCAATTGTCTTGCTGGTAATCTACATAACAACAGATGTATTGTTCCACCATTGCATTCGTACGTTCCGCTGCCCCATTTGTACTTGGATGAAAAGCCGAGCTGAGTCCTTGCGTGGATCCAATTGTACGTAGGAATTCTCTCCAGAACTTGGCGGTGAACTGTACACCTCGGTCTGAGATAATCCTTTTAGGGACTCCATGTAAGCGGTAGATATGCTTGAGAAACAGTTTGGCTAGATGTCTGGCTGATGGTAGCCCAGAGCAAGCAATGAAGGGGGCTTGCTTTGAAAACAAATCAATCACAGTCCAAATCACGGTGTTCCCTTTACTATCTGGGAGTTCCACTATGAAATCCATGGCTATCTCCTCCCAGGGCTTGCTGGGGTTGGCCACTTGCTGCAACAGTCCAGGCAGTTTTCCTGGCCGGTGTATTCTGGTGGCACAGGTGGCACAGATTTTCACGTAGTCCTCCACCTCCATTTTCATCTTTGGCCACCAAAACTGCCGTCGCATTAGGTGGAGGGTTTTGAGGAACCCAAAATATCCTCCCAGCTTGGAGACGTGACTTCGCTGGAGTACTTCTAGTCTGAGGCTGGCAGGCACGTATAGCTTGGATCCATTCCAGGCCAAGCCTTCTCTCATTGTCAGGATTTCCTTGTTGTCATTGAGCCAGGGGTTACTAGGCAGAGCTGCCTTCAGAGCTGAATTTTGTAGTCCACTCATCCTGGCTTCGCATGCTCGGTCATCTGGTTTGGCCCCAGGTGAGGACTGGGGCTGCTAGTTCCCTCTCTGAGGGGGGAGTGCCTACTGGCTCCTCTGGTGAGGGGGGAATGACCGAGTGGAATTCTTTTTCTCTTTGGCTGTCGTATTGTGGTTTTCTGGACAAAGCGTCAGCCAGTAGATTTTTCCCAGCTGGGATGTGCTTCAGTTCGAACTTGAATCATCTGAAGTATTGCACCCAGCGCACCTGTTTGGGTGAGAGTTTCCTGGGGGTTTTCAGGGCCTCAAGGTTTTGATGATCTGTCCATACCTCGAACGGTACCTTGTCCCCTTCTAGGAATTGTCTCCACGTAAGCAGCGCCCAACAAACGGCATATACTTCTTTCTCCCAAATGGCCCATCTCCTCTCGGTGGCTGTGAGCTTTTCGTATGCGCACGGCAGGAGTTGGCCTTCCTCATCTTTCTGTAACAGCACCGCCGCCACCACCACATCGCTGGCGTCTGACTGGATTATGAACTGCCATTCTGGGTCGGGGTGCTGCAGGATTGGTTCTTGGGCAAAGAGCCACTTCAGCCTTTCGAATGCTTTTTGGTATTCCATCGTCCAACCAATTGGCTGGTTGGGCTTTGGCTTGGTGGGTGATGCACCAGTCTTTAGCAGTTCGATCAGTGGCAGCACCACCTCAGCAAAGGATGGGATGAACTGCCGATAGAAGTTTGCAAAGCCCAAGAAGCTTAGTAGTTGCTTGCGAGTGCGTGGGGGCTGCCAATCAAGCACTGCTTTCACCTTTCTGGGATCCATCTCTATTCCCTCGCTGGAAATACAGTACCCCAAGTAGTCCAGGGAGGTTTTATGAAATTCGCACTTGGAAAGTTTTGCGTATAGTTTGGCAGCCAGAAGTTTTCCTTTGTCGCACTAGCTTCACGTACTCCTCTAGTGTTTCACTGAAGATGAGAATGTCATCCAAATAAATGAGCACCCCCTTGTACAGGTGGGGGTGGAGTACCTCGTTGATGTATTGCATGAAGACCGCAGGGGCCCCTTACAGTCCAAAGGGCATGACTCTCAATTGGAAACTTCCCAATGGTCAGTTGAAAGCGGTCTTCCATTCATCCCCCTCCCTGATTCGTATGCGGTAGTAGGCTTCTCTCAAGTCTAGCTTGGTGAATATCTTCCTTTGGACAAGTGGTTCAGCAAGTCGAGGTGGCGCAGTGGTTAGAGTGCAGTACTGCAGGCTATTTCAGCTGACTGCTAGCTGCAGTTCGGCAGTTCAAATCTCACCGGCTCAAGGTTGACTCAGCCTTCCATCCTTCCGAGATGGGTAAAATGAGGACCCAGATTGTTGGGGGCAATATGCTGACTCTGTGAACTGCTTAGAGAGGGCTGTAAAGCACTGTAAAGTGGTATATAAGTCTAAGTGCTATTGCTATTGCTAAGTCCTTCATGAGAGGGAGGGGGTAGGTGTTTTGCACGCACATGGCATTGATCCCACGAAAATCCACGCACAATCTGACTGCCCCCCCCCCGTCTTCCTTCTCTTTGAAGAGCATGGGGGAGGCGATCCTCAATTTTGCCGGTTGGATGAACCCTCATTCCAAATTGGCATCGATGTATCTCCTTAACTCTCCCAGTTCCTTTGGGGTCATTGAGTACATTTTGGGAGTGTAGCCCCCGGCTCAAATTCTATCGCGCAGTCCGTAGGCCGGTGAGGGGGGAGGTAGTTGCAATCTTCTTCACTAAACACCCCCTCTAGATCTCGGTATTCTGCTGGCACCTGCTGGGAGCCTGGGGGCATGGTTTCAAGTACCGGGGCTGCCAGCTGGGGATGGTTTGAGTCTAGGGGTGCTAGCTCTTTTGGGCTGCTTTGCCTCCCTGGTGGGGGTGTAGGCCCGATGTGCAGAGTTAGCTTCCGGTACCCATCCTCCCATTTTATGGTAGGGGTCCACTTGTCTAGCCACGCAAGCACCAGAATGATTGCTTCAGACATCTTGGGGGCAACTATGAACCGGATAAGTTCGTGGTGGCGTCCCATTTGCAAGTCTACCAACTCAGTGAGGAGAGTGGCGGGGGCCCCCCAATTAGCAATCCATCCACTTGTTGGAAACGGATTGGGTTTGCTAGGGGCCTGGTGCTGATCCCTAGCTTGTCTACCACTGCCTTGCTGATTAGACATCTCGAGCATGGCATCTACGTCTCCCTCTTTCCCTGTCTCTGGCACCATGATTTTTGCCTTAATGAGGAAGGGGCGTACGGCTTCACTCACCATTGGCTCATCTTCGCCACTGCCTCCCTCGTCCCATTGCAGGGGCGATTCTTCTGCTGGCGATGTCTCTGCGTCATCAGGTGGGGGAGGGGACTCCTCCACTTGTAGGGCCAAGCGCCCCAGCTCTGGCGGTTTTGTGGGCTTCTTTCTGGGCCCAGGAGGTGGACTTGCCCTCGGTAGCATGATGGGGGTCAGTGCCAGGCACTCCGAAGCCCAGTGGCCTGCTTGGCCACATCAATAGCATTTTACTGCCCACGTTGATTCAGGGCTTGGGGCAGCGGTTTGCCTCAGGGGAACCCAGCGTCCCAAAGGCCTTCTGGCCGGGCGATCTGCGGGAGGCTTTTTCCAACCTCGAATTACGTGATCCAGAGCGATGGCGGTCGTGTACCACTCTTGGATTCTACAAGGGACCCCTCAGATCTCACATGTCTCTTTTAGTTCAGGATCCAGGGCATCTCGGAACGTGTGCACCAAGAGCCGTTTGGGCCAATCTCGTACCTTCCCAGCTGCTCTTCTGAATTCCCACACTAATTCTTTCACTGGGCGGCCCACTTTCTTCAACTTCTGAATTTGTTCTTCGGCTTCCACGTGTTGGGCCGCATCGTGGAACCGAACCCTCATTAGTTGGACGAACTCGTTTGCGTCATCTAGTTCCGGGCCCGCTTCGTCATGGAGTTCTGCCACCCACTCCGCCACTTCCCCTTTGTTCATTCCCTCAGTTATCTTGTCAATTAACTGTCTATCCGACCGGAATTGTGCTCCGTGCTCATCAACGTAAGCCCACACTCGGTGGAGGAAATAGGCTAGTTTCTTGGGATTCCCATCAAACGTGGCACGGAACCGGGGGGGTGGCTCCCGGCCCAGTGGGGTGGCGGCTTGCACGTGCATGGCTGGTGGGGTGGTGGCTTGTTGCAAGGGACCTATGATTAGCCCCCCTCCCGGCTGCACCTGTTGGCCTGCTCCAGACGTGCCCCCATCGGCGGGGAAGGGTCCCTGCGTTTGTGGTGGGGGTTGTGCGGCAGGACCTGGCATCACGGGGGCTGTTGCACCACTCCAAGCAAGGTTGAGTGCAAGGTTGAGTGGCAGAGGGGACCCTGGTGTCCATGGGCATTGCACCCATCCCACTCCGGGGAAGAAAGCCCACCCTGGCAGGGCTTGCCACGGCAGCACAATGCCAAGGTTTGGTGGCTCAGCTGGAGTTGGCAGTCTCCATGCTCCCTGTTGCCAAGGATGCGGGCTCCCTAGGCCGGATTGGTGTGTTGCCTGCAGCTCGGGGTGAAGGGTGGTCCATGTAGGCTTCACCCTGCTGGCCGCGGTGTGGAAAGAGGCTGTGTCCCCACTCAACTGGGGCCCCAGGTGCTTCCTTGGAAAGGAGAATGTGGGTTGGGCCAGGTTCCATCTAGTGGCTTTGGGTCCCGAGAGGGGATTTGTCCAACTTACGCTTAGGCATCCGAACTGGTCGTGGAGATCCATCAGCGATTGACTGCGAGACAGCGGCTGGGATCCCTTGCCTTCGGACCGACCAGTGAGCGTGATCTTCTGTTGCCTCCAATCATGGGCCATGGCTAACCCTGTGCCCAGGTGAGGCTCCCATGCTCGCTTGGGGGGAGGACTCAGCCCCCCAATTACTCCTTGAGAGGTCCATTCTGGCTGAGAGAGGGGCTCAGGGGCCGGCTGTTTGCGCCGATCCCCCGACTGGCATTCTCTCTCTGCGGCCTCCATGGCAGCCGCAAATTCCGGGGAAGGAGAGTAGTGGATTCTGATGCTTCCGATGGATCCGTCCTCTACTTGTTCCCCTGTGGCTTGCTCCGTCTCCTCCATCTTCCCTGAGTCTTTGCACCACCCGTTGCAGCGGCACTGGGGCTCAGGACCCCGAACAGCGCCCCTAGGTTCGGGGTAGCTGGATGAGTTTTTAAAGAGAGATTCGGGTTAATGTCAGCGTTCCAAATAGCATCCAAAACTAAATCAGAGTCCGAGGCAAAGTATTCCTCAAAGTTCCAATTTATTAGCAAAGCCATGTTGGCACATCTGTGAGATACCCGAATCTGATGCTATGAGGGTTTCTCCACCCAGTTGAAAGATCAAGCCCCTTGTCCCCACACCCACAAGTTCATCACTTTAGCCAGTCTTCTCTTGCTAATGTGTCAGCTACTCCCATCAGCTTCCGGGCAGGTGCTGGACAAAGGATGACCTTGAGAATCTAAAAGGAATTTGTTATGGCTACATTTCTACATCCCTCATGCAACAGCCCCTCCCAAATCCCCACAGAATACGTTTTAAAAGCATAAAGTGTGGCAGGCCAAAGTGTCCAAATAAGATGGCTTCGGCCTGACAGCTGGTACTTGCACTGACTTTGACATGGCTATAATCACAGCACAACACAAAGTATTTACATGTTCAGCTACCATTACAAAACTGTAAAATTGTAGCATTGCACTATGAGTTATCAAATATAGTGTAGTTGAGCACTAGAACACCATTTACACTTGGTAATATTTAGGTAATCTTCATATATGGCAACAGTAGGTATGAATGACAAAGTAGGAATGAATGACACAGTGTACTATGTTTATATTATTTTATGCCACCAAAATATCCTTCACATAGCTGTTGTCACAAATAAAAATCAAAATATCTTTTCCAGTAACGAATCTTTGTTATTTATTTTCAATCTGGCTTTCATATGGAATTATTAGAATAATGATTACATTTTTATTCAGCTTTTTATATATAACTCAAGGTGTTGAAAATATCCAATACTCCTACCTCCTATTTTCCCCACCACAACTCTGTGAAAAGCTCTTGGGCTGGGAGAGATTGACTAGCCTAAGGTATCCAGCCAGGTTTCATGCTTGAGGCAGGCCTCAAACTCCTGCTTTCTAGACCAGCACTTCAGCACTACATCAAACTGCCAAATGGCTACATTTAATAACTCTTCTAATTTTTTATTTTTTTACTATAGCTCAGTGTATGTTTCTTATTTTCTTTCTCTGAAGCAGCCACCAAAATTGTAGGAAGAGATAATATCTCAGAGTGCAAACTAACAGCAGTTTATTTCATGTATCACTTAATTAATAGTCCCAGTGATGCAGCTGTCTGCCAAATACTTTTCCTCACAAGAAACTTTAAAAAGTAAGCTGTTTTTTTAACTATTACCATTTAAGATACAGCTTTCGATGTGTGTTGCATGTGTGTTCCTGAAGTAAAGTGTCTTCAAGAAATAGACTGAACCATGTATAAAAAAGCAAAGGAGACAAAATTCTGAAACCAATCTATCTTTAGAAATGAAACTAATAACAGGAAGACTGCAACAGCATGGAACTGCAACAGTTGCACTGGTCTCCAGTTTATCTGAGAACTGATTATGGCATACAAAGCTCTGAATGTCTTGGAATGAGGTAGTCTGCAAGTCCACTTTCTTAATACAAAACCTGAAATATTCAATTACTATGTAGACTGGAAGTATGATAAATAAAGCTATTAGTCATTCAATTTTTTCAGCAGTTTTCTATGCCTAGATTGTTACAAACAGACTTTATTTCAGTTGTGTATATGTGAGTTTATAGGAATTTGTGTGTGAGAAAATATTCTGGATGTTTATAGGCAGAAGGGATCAATTAAGTTTACAAATGCTAGTCATTTCAACAGCAATTATTTTTATAAATTTTTAATTCAAACAATAATAATTGATTTTTTTCCCCTTCTGGCTCTGTTCCTTAACTTAACTTAATTGGACAGAAAGTTGAGTTGGGTTGAGTTGGTTTATAGCTACTTTTCTATCCATCTTTATTTGCACTACTGAGTAATTCCTAATTGTGTCTGATGGAAATTTCTTGTTCAAGTAGGCATAAGTATTTATACTGAGGATTCTTAGATATCTTTGTGTAGTTACATATTTTCTTACTGGGAGATATAGAGATAGTGACTAGCAGTACTGTGCACAGAATTCATTAGACTAAATAATCCATGGTCAATGAAATGCTTGCTGTACATATTAATTGAACATATTCATCCCCAGGTTAGTATACTAGGACAATTATTGTTCTACAATGGTGAAATGGTCAGGTGCTCTAGGCTGTACTAAACACAGTCTTTTATAAACTCTGATTTAAGATGTGTCCTCTGAGCCCCACAGATATTGAAAAAGACAAAGGAAAGAGGACAAGTGGGTCTCAAACATGCTTTTTCCAAAAGGCAACTGGACTGTTTTTTTCCTTTAGGAAGAACAAAATGTTTTGTTTCTCATCCAAGAAACTTCATCAGTTGTGATCAGGGTGGAAGAGGAATGAGATGGAAGATAGGTTCTGACCAGGGGTGGGCTTCAAAATTTTTAGCAAGGGGTTCTCTGCCCAGTTGCTGGGTGGGCGTGGCGATGGTGGGCATGGCCTAGTCAGCCTCCTGCACCACGGGGGGGGCATTTTTGCCCTCCCCAGGCTTCGGAGACTTTCCTCGAGTCTCCGGGAGGGCGAAAACAGCCTCCCCAGGCTCTGGAGGCCAGAGACGGGCCCGTTTCCAGCCTTCCTGAACTTCCGGTAGGCCCATTTTTTGCCCTCCCCGAGCCTCCATGTGCGCCCTGCCCTTACCTACATCCAAAACGGGCCACATGGGGACTCCTGGGAGGGGCAGGGTGGAATGGGCAGAATGGGCAGGGCCAGCAAGGAGTGGGATTTGGGGCTTCTCCAAACTGCACAGAATCTTAGTTAGAGGTTCTCCCAAACCCCTGTGGACCCCTAGCAGCCCACCCCTGGTTCTGACCAAATTTGAAGAGGGATGGAAGGATGGTATTTCTTTGCAGTCATCTGATCCATTAGCGCTCTCTATGAGGATTCTTGAGGCCATTTGAGGATTTATGTTTGCCCTCAGGCTGCAATTGGTTGTGGAATCTTCTTGGAATTGCTGCAAGAACTGCATTGTAGACTGAAATTAGGTAGTATCTTATCCCTCCCCCTCTGTTGAGAGAGGACTGCTAATTGTTAACATAAATGGCCTTTTTTACACCTCTTTCAAGCCAATGATCTTCTCTACCCAAAATGTGGACTTTGCTGTCTTCAAAAAAGTGATCCTTGTCTTTCAAATGCAGATGGACAGCTGAATCTTGTCCTGATGGGTTTGATCTCCTATGTTGTGCTGCCCTTATGAAGTGGTTGTTTTGTTTCACCAATGTACAGATCTGCACATGTCTCACTGCATTGTACTATATTGCATATATCAGGGGTGGGTTCTAACTTACCTCGCTTCCAGTTGGCTTCCTCCCACGCCACGTGGCCATGCCTCGTGGGTGCACGCGCACATGTGGAGTGCAAAAAAAAATTTAAAAAATCCCCCCCCCGAAAAAAGCCAAAAACAAGATGGTGACACATGCGCAGTGCCAGAAACTCGGCTTCTGCTCATGCGCAGAAGAAAAAAAACCTGGAAAAAATTTAAAAAAATAAATAAAAAAAAGATGGCCGGCGTCCATGGACAGGCACCAACCGAACCGGATCCGTAATGTCATCGTGACGTCACCAGCGGGTCGCTACCAGTTCACGCGAACCGGTCCGAACCGGGAGGAACCCACCTCTGGCATATATCACATTGCTCAGTTTTTTTGTCTGGGTGTTTTATCCTTGGGGTGGACAAGCTTCTGCCTTAGTGTATTATTAGGTTCAAAAATACATTAAGTGTGTATATATATATATATATACACACATATACACCTCGTGCTCCTTCTAGGAGCACGAGACTGAAGACACAAGCCTGATAATCAGCCTGAAGATGATGAATGAGACTTCGTCGAAACGTTGCAATGACATCTCCAACTTCACGCGGGAGAAAACCCGAATAACCACAGACCTACATACAAATACCCGCGAAAACCTCAAAAAACATATATATATATATATATATGTTGTGTTGGTTGAAAGTTTTCCTGAACTTTTCAGATATTCCTGCAATGTATGGAATGACAACATTGCTACACTCTCAAGAGGGGTTCTCTAGTTCTGAACCAGATATTAATATTTAACGGGAAAGGAATTTTGTTCCATTCTGTTAAAATGGAGGATTTTTTTAAAGCATGAAGCAAGAGGGAAAATGGAATCTAGCAGGATTTTGGTGATATCATTGTCTTCAATATGATCATAGAGGATTTCTCTCTCCAAATCTTTGGACTAAGCAGGCCTGCCTTTAGGCTAGGGTTGGCTTGCTAGGTATGTATAAAACTCAGTAATCATTTGGTGAATCAAGGGATTAGATTCAAATTGCTAGTTTAAAGGGCAAAGGTTGACATACTTCAAATGCAGTTTATATTAAAATCATTTTGTCCAGGCAGCAATAGGGATATAGGTTATTCTCAAGGTTCTGACTTCTCACATCTCCCCTAGTAACCAATTTACAAAACTGACTTTTTCAGCTGAATTCTGCTGAAAAGACTGATTCAAAAACTGAAGATTAGTAATAAAAAGGGGCGAATTTTTATGTCAGAACTGCAACTGGTACTTGGACACTTTGCAGGTGAAGAATAATTCACTTTATAGAACTGCACCTTCCTTATACTCTAATAAAGACCTTCCATTTTAAATGATTGGGTAAATTAGTGTTAGTGCCAAACAATAACTTGGTAACGTGCCAAGCATTAACTATGGATGTGACTAGATAATAATGTGATTCCTAATTGTGTAAATTACTCTGAATCACTGTTGCCTCTTTGGTTTTCTGTGTGAGAAGATGAGAGGAGATACTTATATTCCTTTAATTATGTCCCATGATAACAACCAGGATTAGAATCTCTCGGCTGTCAAGCACTTCCTGGTCTTAAATAACATACTGTACATTCATTCATGTTTCAATTTTAATCCAGTACATTCATTTAGGCACCCTTGAATGATACTAGCAAATCTGACCATATTCTCCTTTGGTTTGAATGCTGAAGGAAACAAATTCCACTCTGGGTGGAACAGCTTTTTTTCTTCATTTTATGACTCCATGAAGTACTTCATTGTTTGAATCATTTTTATATAGCAGAAAATAAGGAATATTGTAAAGGAAAAATCTAGCTGAATCAACACACCTTCGGCAAGTTAAAAATCCACTGACAGGAAACATTTAGAAGCTGATTTATTAACATACCAAAGTAGCTTGGTTTTAGACTGATGTCCCTCAACCAGATTATATATAACTAAACAAGAAAGTCAGTGAAGAATCTGTGTAATCATTTCCCTGATAATTTTTATTAATCTTTATAATATACTGATACTTCTACATATCTTTATCATGTTGCTTTTTGATATCATGTTGACTTGTTAATATAGAGTGGCAAGTCACATTTGCACCTGAAGAATATTCAGATTTACATAACATCTTATCCAAAATGGCTTGCTGCTTCTGTGTTCAGATTGTGTGAAACAGCTTTACTGTAAGGATTGCCTCTCCGTCTAACTTAAGAAAGCGAGAACTTTTGCAACAATGTAGTTCAAAAGGATCTTTTATTAAGCAGAAGTGAAAGCATCCAATTCAAAGCAACGTCTAAATACCCCTTAGGCAAAGCAGGTAGAGTTAAAGCAGTAGAGACCCCTCCCATTAGCCAGAATGCAGATTCTAGCCAATACACAAGTGTGAGAATGTTTTCTGTATCAACTGCTCTGGGAACCGGGTAAACATACATTTCCCTGACTATCTTCCATTATCCATTAAAGTGAAACATCCCACATTGCCCCTCATAAACCTTCTCCAAAGGTGAAGAGATCTCAAGATGCTTGGCACCAGGGAATAATTTGTAAAACATCAATTGACCCAGGCAATGCTAATAAATCGAACCCACCCACCCCCCCTTCTCTCAATTGAATGGCACAATCACTCTTTGGGATCTGACAGATTTTGTTAGATTTTGAACTATCATTATTTTAATAATTTTTTAAAAAATACTAATGCTATTTCATCTTGACAGGCCTCCTGGATGTAAAATGCATTTAAAACTTGTATGCAGTTGATTTTCACTTCATATCCAGACAATATTTATAGGATTGCATATATACTGTCCTTAAAAATGGATAGCAGTTTATAAAGACAGGCTTATTACATGTGCTATCCTTTTTGAGATATGATTTTAAAAATGTTGGATATAACCAACTATGAAGAAAGAAATTCCCTAAAACTGTCATAGAAAAATTAATTCTGGCTTATTAAACCAGAGCTAAAATTTTCAATCAAACCATACAGTTAGGACAGACCAGATTGAAGAATGTTTATATATACCTTGTCTATTGAAAGATGTTAAATCAGGGTACAGGATGGTAGAAGATTCTTGAAAAAGCCAAATGGTTGGATGAAGTTTTCTAGGCTTGGAACAGACTTTGGAGTAGGATTATTTTAATATACAACTGTATTAAAACCCTAACTTTTAGAGAAGAAGTCCATAAGAGGGAAGGGCTGTTTAAAACTGAACACTGCCTACATAGAAAATGAGCTAAATTTGCAAAAATCTCCAAAAACTTTAATCCCAAATAAAAAGGTGGGCAGAAAACAAGTATTAAGTATCTATTCATAAATGGCAGAACTAAAGGATTCTATGTTTTCCCAGACAAATTCAAAAGTTATTTCCCTGCTTTGTTACTTTAATTTAAAAATTAAAGAAATCATCCTTTCTTTCAATTCTTGAGTCTTCTGGAAAGTACTAAACAGTCTATAAAATATTAAAATATCCCTTTAAAGTAGATAGACAATGTTCTTTATTTATTTGTTAAATTTATACGACACTTTTTGCTCAGGAGCTCAAATCAGCATATGTTACTTATAATATTACATAAGGTCTCTATATCGAAACAATACAATGTAGCAAGATTCATATCATTAAGAAAACCAATGGCATACCTGGTACTCCTATTTTTCCTGCAATTGCAATTCTGTGAAGTTGGGCAAAGACAATTCATCCAGTGAGCTTTTGCAGCTGAGAGAAGATGAGTCTTCCTAGTACAAGTTCAGAACATTAGCAATAGCACTTAGATTTCACAGTGCTTATAGCCCTCTCTAAGAGGTTTACAGAGTCAGCACAATGCCCCCAACAATCTGGGTCCTCATTTTAATGACCTGAAAAAGATGGAAGGCTAAGTCAACTTTGAGCTGGTGAGAATCAAACTCCTGGCAGTTGGCAGAATTAGCTTGCAATATTACATTCTAACCATTGCACCACCATGGCATTAACTATCACATGGCATGGCTGTCACTATACATAATCTTTTCTTTCACACATATCTGTTTCACAAAATGTAAAAGTAATACTAAATTGATTATGTGTTTTTCATCAATAATACCATAAAGCCACTTACTAATAAAATGCTCGCTTTTGTTCCTTTGCTTATGAAGAAAGTGAAAGGAGAGCGCAGAGTAGGCTATACTAAGGACTTTTCTGGCCTTCTTACCTGTGCTCCTCTATCATTTATCCTCCTCCAAAAGTCCAGAAGTGAATGAATGACAGCTTCAACCAGGCTGAGTATCAGCACTATTCTCTTTCAGATCTAGTCTATGTAGACCAAAGAATGAAGCACTTGGAATCTGTATTTGTAGAATTGAAAGCACCATTTGAAGTGTTGAATGGAATCTCATTGTGGACACATACATCAAAACTTTCATTTATTTAATTAAATAATTAGACACATCCCTTTCACACTGTAGAGACAAAATATTGAGATAAAATCCATACTCATCTTTTGATGTTTCCTCTTCTCCCATTAGCCACCAGTTAATATTTTATTGTTACTAGGAATATATAAATTCAGGAATAATTTGGTTTTAAAAATGTATATTAGCTGATTTAGAATCTGAGCCTATGACTTTAATTTGAGCCATGGTAGTGATAGAAGCCATTTTCCTGATGGAAATCACCTTCATAATGTTCATGTTAAACACAGTAGGTGTCAGATCCCTATTGTGATACTGCCATTCAAGTGCGGAGGTGACCCCGGATTCTTGTACTCACTTATTGCTCTCATCCTGTATTCCTATGTATCCTGTAATTCCCTAGTTTATAACTTTTACCCTGTCACCTATTCTGCCCTGTGCTTTGATTCATCTTGGAAGATGTACAAAGGGGGAGGGCCACCTGTTTTCTCTTAGTTTGGAAGCCTCACAGAAGAAGTGCATGGGAACGAATCAAACATCTTCTCACCTGTGGATTGGCTCATTCAACATCAAACTGAGAGGAGGGGTTTCTAACCACTTTATCCCAACGGAATTGCCTGGGGGAACTCAGACCCTGCTTTGCTTTTGTCTTGCAATCACTCCCTTTCAATAAAAGTTTCCTTTTTAAATGCTGCTATCTCAAGAGTCTGTACTTTCTTGAATGGGGAGTAGAGGCAGGACCTTACAGTAGGGTACAAGGAGCTTCACAATACAGGCAAATATGCTTTGTTCTTGTAGAGAACCTTTCCCCACATAAAATGATAGCAAGAAGAGAGGTATCAATGTGAGGAAAACACCAAATATATTTCCTCTATTGCTGTATCCAATCAGAATGAGCTGTCTTGAAGCTTTTGTTTTGAGTGTTTTTGCTTTTTAAAATTCAAATCATGAATCTCTTCTGACCAGTATAGACAAGCTAAGTATCTCATATTTCATGTTGCAAATATCAGTTTTCTTAATAATTTGATTTGTTTCTTTGTTGAAGGTATTAAGCTATTTAAAGAAGACGAAGAGACTGTGATTGCTGAAGATGAAGAAAAGGAGACAGAAACATCACCATTTTAGGTTCCAGCACATTGTCATGGTTTTGTAAATAACTCACTACAAAGTCTTTATGAAAAGGAATAAACTCCAAGCAGCATTTTTATAAATATTGCTGCTAATATATAGTTCATTAAATATGGATGTGGCTCATCCATTTTTCTATGCTATTATGTCTTTTCCATCAAAACAAACTTCAGTGTGTTGTTAATATTTAAGGTAATCAAAAGCAAAATCCACTAGCCAACCACAAACTTTGGTAAGCATTAGAAAACAGACTAACATACATTACAAATACATTAGTATTATACCCAGTCTCTTATTCTCAGTCCTTGTTATACACACTCACGGATTTATTTTGCCATATTTCAGAACTGTTTTGTAACAGAGCAAAAGTGACATTCTTTATTATTATTTTACTTCAGAACATTTTTCTGATATACAATAACTATTGTCTTGGTATTTGTTTGCAATGTTTTTCTTCTCCCTTTTCTTATTTGATCTTGCTCCTTAAAGGGAACTCTTGATCATTCAAGAGTACTTAGTGCCTCTATCTACAAATTACACAATTGCAGAAACAATAGTTTCCTGATAGTCTCCTAAAAATCGTGAGTGGTAGAATTGAATTCCAACATCCATCACATGTGTTGGTAGATACACATGGCTCTCATGCACATATCCCCATTGTACTAACCAATATTCAGTTAGCTTTTTATACTTTTGTAACATAATTCACTTTTCACTGATAAGAAAAATCAGAAATCAAAAGTTATGTACAAGATAATCATAGCTAAGATACTTTTTATTTTACTCACAGAATCTGCATGGTTTACCATATTCTGTTGCAGCCATTCTGTAGAATTCTGCAGAAGGTATACTAGACTAAAATGTGAGGTGACTTTCTGTCAACAGTTTTATTTTGTACATTATGTAAGTCGTGCCCAGCATTTTGGATTCATAGAACTTCAACTCTGATTATAAATACTTGGGAGTCTGATACATCCAAAGGAACTAGAAGGCTGATCTATATGAAAATACTTATCTGTTTTTGTGTCATTTCTTGCCTATTTTGTAAGGGATATGAAGGGATGAAAGTACAACTTGAGATCAATTGTCACAGATCTCATTTATCATCTTGGACTTGGAAGCAACTTAAGAGATGAGATCTTGTTGCTATTTCATGAAATATAACCTCCTTGGAATTAAACGAGAACGATATCTCTATTGATTATTTATATTGAAGTTGCACTACTATCAATGACAAAGCAAGTCCATAGCTGTTAATGTTAATCATGTATTGCACCTAAAGGATAATGTTTGCCTGTTAGCTTCATTTGTACAAATGATTTACTTGCATTTTTCCTCATTAGCAAATAAGGATATATACAACCTTATGCAATCCATCTTCCCAAATTTCATATTAGAAAATTCTGTGCCATCTGTAAAGAAGCTTTCTAGAAGTAAAGTGCCTGTAGTGTACATTTGCTATGTAATCTACTAAAATACTAGAATATAAATTGTTCGGTAGATAATTCTTTCAATCTTCAGATGTGCTTTTCTAATTAACAGGTGTTCTTCAGTTTATTTGCTTTTTTTTTTAGCTCAGTACCATTACTTATTCAAGTCAAATATTCACTATTATACAGTACATGTCATATATCAATGTACTATGCCTCTTTGATTGCCTTGCTTGTATAATGTATTATCTGAAATGTGGCAATGCTATGACTTTATCTATGATTATTTAAGGTATATAGAAGAATCTTAGCACTGCAAATTCAAATAAATTTTTTTAAATCCATCTTCTATTTCAGAAGCTTTAATTTGTTGCTATTTAGTTTCCTATGTGTTGATTGGTACTAAATTAATGCCAATCTTCTTAATGTCATAAGAAGTCTCTTTCCCACTCACTGTAAACATCATTGTGTCTGAAATTGAGTTAAAAGTCAAATAGAAAAGTAATTTTATTGCTCCAAAGGGGCATATGGTAAAATGAAAAACAAGCAACACAAATTTCAGAGGGTCCCTCTTTCCTGTTTTTCCATTGGATATGTATTTTTAACATGATAATTTGTTTCTGGAAATACAGGACACTTATAATGATAATTAAGTTATTGATTTTTGTATAAAATTCAAGTTATTGAATTTTTATTAAATTCCACCCTCACCCTACTCCCACCCTGGCCAACCAACTAGGGATCTATGACAATTTGCCACAGCCAACTCGCCATGACCATGTTGCTACAGCCAACTCACCATGGCTAACTCACCACAGTCAATTGCCATGGCCATCTCGCCACAGGACAACTTGCTGCGGGACAAGAGTTACACTAATATCAAAGAAATTGTGGAATAGAATAATTAAAGAAAGGATGCAAAAAGAGTGACAGAATAAAATGTGAATGGCAAAAAGTAAAATATTTTTTATTTATTTTAAATAATTAAATAGAATTGTTACATTGTCCTGCAGCGAGTTGTCCCATGGTGAGAGAAGAGAAGAGAAGAGAAGAGAGGAGAGGAGAGGAGAGGAGAGGAGAGGGAAGGGAGGGGAGAGGGAGAGGGAGAGGGAGAGGGAGAGAGAGAGACCCATTTCCAGGGGTGAAATCCTCCTGGTTCGGCCCGGTTCGGGTGAGTAGGTAATGGTTGCAGCAACTGGTTGAGAACCGGGATGGCAGTGCGAGGCTCCACCCACCTGCCCCAACATCATCACTTCCTGGTTTTTTAAAAAACTTTTTAAAGCCTATTTTCCCTGCCGGTTCCCCTGAAAGAAAGAAAGAGGGGGGGGGGAAGGGAAGGGAAGGGGGGGGGGAGGGAAGGGAGGGGAGGAAGAAAGGGAGAGAAAGGGAGGGGTGGTAGAGGGAAAGAAGCATGACT